>OY720347.1:12552224-12936464 GCA_963082975.1 Labia minor | reverse complement strand
CCCCCCTCCGCCTCCATCTTGCTACACTACTATTAATTTCATTATAAAAATATCCTGTAATAACTTGGTTAAACTTTGTATTCTATTCAATCATTATAAGCACGTATAAATAAATATACGTGAGAATGATAAGGGAGAATGAAGATCCATTCGTATGCTATACTCTTTTTAAAGGCAGTCAAATGGAAATATAAATGTGAATAAAATCCCAATCCGAACGGAAAGGTATGTAATTAATTGTCGGGCATCGTAACGTGTCGTAAGAGCTGATTGGATTCATGGGGTGTGGGCTACGGACCCGTATGCTCGCGATTAGACTCGAAGATTCCCTCCACTAACTGTGAAGCGTTCACGTAATTTCCATGGAATGGGGGTACGACGGTGCGTAATCGAGGACACCAGTCGATTGATAGTGTGTCACGGCTTGCCAATAAAATTCACTCTCACCCTCAACGGTTGCCGACCGAAGAAAGGGAATTCACTCTTGAAAGAAAGATGCTCTCATTTGCAAATGGACAGCGAAAGTGAAATGATGTCACCGGTTTCGCTTTTCATATCACGTCACAAGACCGACTTTGGAATTGCATAGTTACCAGGCTCACGTTAATTCTCTTCTCTCTCTCTCTTTTGCTTGTTTTTTTTTCCTATCGTTAAACATGCAAATCCAGGTGCCATCTTCCTATAAAAACATGTTTTGCTGATTCATTTTCTATTCGAAGTATTTTATTTAAAAAATAAAACAATTATAAATATAGTAAATATATAGAAAGGAAAACTGATAATTATTTATTTATTTACTAATAATACATGTTTTTTTATTTAATTTACAAATAAAATTTAAAATTAATTGAAAGTAGAAGAAGATGAAGGTTATTATTAAAAAAACAGAACTCTTTTAATGTAAAAATTTAATAGATTGATAGAAAATTGTATAATAGTAATTTTTTTTTAATACTTATCACAGATTTGAGGATTATATGCGATACCAGCCGTTCATATGCTGCCGGCAGTATAAAATTGTTCTTAGAGGGACAGGCGACTTCTAGCCGCACGAGATTGATTAATAATAATAATTTATAGCAAAGTTTGTTTCCAATACTTGCAAAACAACATAATGTTTAAATATAAAATTAATAACTTTATTCAAATCGTCGTAATATTTTTTTTCAATATTTAATAAAACAAAATTAAAAAAATAAGCTGGAGTGTCTCCACTTGACTATCTCGCAATTTGAATTGGATTAAATAACATGTATTATATTTAAATTAAATTTAATTAATTATAAATTATAAATTAAAATTAATAAATAATATTTATTAAACCAGCGCACGTTTGGCTCTTTGTTGATAGCACCACGTCACGTGTTGGCGCGTAAGATTTGCAGTGTTAAAAAATTAATTCTGGTACTTTCAGCAATTCAATCAAGCTGAAATTCTATATATAGCAGTTTTATACATGTTTTTAATCATGTGAAGAACTATCAAACATATGACTTTATTTTTACGGTCAGTTTAGAGGAAAGAAATAAAAACTTGGTAGGTAATGACCTTCTTCTGGTTGAGCTAGATTTCTCAAAAGTTGATAGAAAACTACGAATTTTGAATAATGCCCGTATACCAAATTTCATGATTCTAGCTCAAACCGTTTTTGCGTAATCTTGTCTACATACATACACACATACACACGAACACAGAAATTTTTCTCAACCTTAGTGAAAATGATTCAGGAACCTTCAAAACGTATAAAAACATCAAAATCTCAACATCGAAATTTTTCGTGATCGCAAGAGATAGTAAAAAATGAAGTTAGTAACAAATTAATAAATTTGATAGGTTTCTTTTTATGTTTATTATGTTTAATATAAATTCTCTTTTATGATAAAGAAATAATATTAATATCAAAAATTAGAATATTTCAATTTGTATTTTTAATTTTTTTTTTATTTTAAATTCTATAAAAATTGTAAATTATAAAATTCTAAATTTGTAGCTAACTTCACATAATGTTAGACATTTCCTACATACTTAACATGGTCTATGATTATATATATTGATGATAATATATAGACATAATACATAAAGAATGTGGAAATTTAGATTGTCGTGTTGTACTAATTGATAGAACAAATTTAATTTGAATATTAGAAGATATAATTTGAGTTTAATATATTAGTGATAAGAGATAGTTTAGATAATTAATAGTAAGAAAGGATAAAAAATAAACATTCTTAAAAATAAAGTTGAATCAGATATCAATGATAAGATGATTGTTTTATTAGTATTAATATTTTCGACTATCTAGGTTTTGCAGGATTAGTTTGTGTATTTTTTAATTTGGATATTGAAGGACACAGTACTTTCAATGTTTAAAATATTGTCCTGTTATTGGAATCAGGTGGCTAATTGAGCTTATAATAATCCTGGTTAATTAATATTAAAATATTCATAGACTTTTAAAACATGTTAGCTAAAGAATATAATAAAATTATTATATATGAGAGCAAATCTTTAAAAATTTAACCCTTCATTCTTTCTGTTCATTACTAAAAGAGATTTATCTTAAAATTAAAAAAAAAACAATAGATCAGTTGTGACTGGGATAAAATGTAACGCACAATCAAAACAAATCCTAGGTTAACATAATTTGATTATTATTTTATTTTAAAAATTATTATAATTTTTATCATAAGTTTTTTTTATTTAAATTCTAAACTACCATTTAAAAATTACATTTATATATATATATATATATATATATATATATAATTTAAATATTTTTTTAATGACTTGTGTGTGTGTGACTAAAGAAGTAAATCAACATTTATTTTCAATGGCAATGTCTTCCTGCTACTATTTTCAACCACAACCTTCAATTTTTTTTTTCCTGAATCGAAATCTATTATTATATTCGTTCTAATTTTAGAAATAGTTATCGTGTAAGTATTTAATTTGACAAATCAGAAAAAATTTAAAATATTTTCTAAATAATTTTAAAATTTCTAAATATGTTTAAAAAATATAAATTCAGAAAAAAATTCATTAATATTTATGTTTTATTTATTATATTTGTTCTTTATTTTATTGACAAAAATAAGCTGGAGTGTTTTCACTCGACTATCTCGCAATTTGGATTGGATTAAATAATATAATATATTATATTTAAATTAAATTTAATTAATTAAATTATAAATTAAAATTAATAAATAATATTTATTAATCCAGCGCATGTTTGGCTCTTTGTTGATGGCACCAGGTCACGTGATGGCGCGTGATTGGCAGTCAACGAGTTAAAAAAATTTAAAAATTAATTCCGGTACTTTCAGCGATTTAATCAAGCTGAAATTCTATATATAGCAGTTTTATACAAATTTTTAATCATGTGAAAAACTATCAAATATCTTTCTTTTTACGGTAGAGGAAAAAAAATCAAAACGTTGTAGGTAATGACCCTCTTCCAGTTGAGCTAGTTGGCAGACAACTACAAATTTTGAATAATGCCCATGTACCAAATTTCATGATTCTAGCTCATACCGTTTATGAATAATCTTGTCTACACATACTGACATTTTTCTCAACCTTAGTGAAAATGATTCAGGAACCTTCAAAACGTATAAAAACATAAAAATCTCGACATGGAAAATTTTCGTGATCTCAATACTATCTCTTGACGAGATAGTAAAAAAGCCGATAACACAAGGAAATTTGAAAATTGAAAATTAAAATAGTAGGAATATTTAAAAATAATACAATACAAAAGTAATTTGTTTTATAATAATTGAAAGAAAATGATACATGAATCATTGAAAATTAAAAAAAATATGATTTGAAAAATTGACAAGTTAAGAATTTATTTATAAATCGATTCAATTGAAATTATCAATATAATCCAATAAAACAATAACTTAAAACTAAATATAAAGTATATAATAGTATTTGATGAATATATGAATATTAAGTAGAGTAAAATAGAAAAAAAAAGGAATTCTTTCTCTTTCTCACTCCCTGAGTTACTTGATTGTTTAATTAGTTCAAGGTTTTCCAATCCACCGAATCGTTACCAATAACCAACACAGATATGAATGATTGCTGCCAACTATAATTTATAAATGAGAATAAATTTTAATTTTTATTATTCTAATCTATCATAGAGAGAATAATTAAATAGTGGCTTATGAAAAAAAAAAAACGTAAAAGAAATAGGTCATTTGAAAAAAATATAGGTCATAAGAGATAAATGTAAATACTTGTGTAGTTGTTTTATTTTTAATGACGTTTGGCAATTTAGTAAAAGGAACAGAGCCGAGTGATAGTATGTTATCACTATCAACAAGTCAAAGTTGATCCTCTATCAAGCATTAGCGACACAAAAATGTAACGCTTTTATTTCCAATGAAGACGGGAAATTGCACTAAGAAAATAAAAGTCCATTTATTAGCAAAATATTTTTTTTTTAATTAATTTAAAAATTAAGTTTCATATATTTTTATTTTGTAAGTAATGAAATTATTTTAGTTTAATAAGAAAGATAAAATCATATTTATATTTTCAAAAATGATTAAATCACTATTAATCATTTTGAATTTAATCTATTTTTTAAAAATAAAATAAAATTAGCTGGAGTGTCTCCACTCGACTATCTCACAATTTGAATTGGATTAAATAACATATATTATATTTAAATTAAATTAAATTTAATTAAATAAATTATAAATTAAAATTAATAAATAATATTTATTAAACCATGGCATGTTTGACTCTTTGTTGATGGCAGCATGTCACGTGTTGGCGCGTGATTTGCAGTGTTAAAAAATTAATTCCGGTACTTTCAGCGATTCAATCAAGCTGAAATTTGATATATAGCAGTTTTATACAATCTTTAATCATATGAAAAATTATCAAACATATATCTTTATTTTTACGGTCACTTTAGAGGAAAAAAAATCAAAACGTAGGTAAAAACCGTCTTTCAGTTGAGCTACATTTCTGAAAAGTTGATAGAAAACTACGAATTTTGAATAAATTTCATGATTCTAGCTCAATGTAGCGTAATCTTGTCTACATACATACACACATACACACACACAGACATTTTTTCAACCTTAGTGAAAATGATTCAGGAACCTTTAAAACGTACAAAAACATCAAAATCACAACATCGAAAATTTTCGTGATCGCAATACTATCTCTGGCAAGATAGTAATTAAGTTTCATATATTTTTATTTTCTAAGTAATAAAATTATTTTAGTTTAATACGAAAGATAATATCATATTTATATTTTCAAAAATGATTAAATCACTATTAATGATTTTGAATTTAATCTATTTTTTTAAAATAAAATTAAAAAAAAAGAAGAAATTGTTTCAAATCTTTCTGGCACTGATTCATAACATTTAATTTGGTTGCTAACATGTTATTTTAATATCTAATAAATTATATATATATATAGAAAAATATAATTAAAATATATCTAGTTGGTTCAAATCAATGATCAAAAATTAAAAAAAAAATATTATATAGCAAATTAATATGAAATAGATATTTTATTATGTACGTGTCCGCCTCTAAAATTTATAATTTATAGCTGAGATTTTTATATTATAATTAAATATGAATGAATATATTGAAATTATTTTGAGAGTGACATTAATATTAAATTAATAAATAAATTAAAAGTGCTGAAATACATAAAAAAAAATTCTCTAATTATAGTCGAGTTTATAAATATTCTGATATTTAAATAAAAATAAAATCTTTTAAAATATTTATATAATAAAAATTGTAGATAAAATAAGTGAACATCCGAACTACTTTTTTCCATAATAAATAAAATTATTAATACATATAATAATTAAATCGAGCATCTGAATGAATTTTAAAGTTTCAATTTCATGAAAAAATAGTTTTTTAAAAAATATATCTTATATATTTAATAAAATATATAGAAATCATTATATCACATATTATATATATCAGTGATTCTTTTTTTTAAGGATTTAAGGATTTAAAAATTTGGGGGCACACAAAAGTGTTTTTTTTTAGAATCATATTGAAAAAATTAGAAAGTCGGAAATGTTTAAGAGCCTAGTTCCAAAAACGTTTTACCTTTTGTTTTTCTAACCAAATTGAAAAAATTTAGAAAAAAAAGTCGGCAATGTTTAAGAGCCTCATAATCTCGCGACACAGTGGTTGAGAATCTCTGATATATATAGTATAATTTAATTATAGTATTTTTACTTTTTTATATTAACAACATTCATTTTACGTATGATTTATTTATTTATTTTTTATTTATTATTAAATAATAAAAAAATAATAATAATTGAAAGTGAAAACATGATTATTGTTTTGATGATGATAAAAAATTATAATTTTTATTTATTTGTTTTTTTGGAATATTTGTAATTTAATGATAGTGAATACATGTTTTTCATAAATAATGAACATCCATCCATCCATCCATCCATCCATCTTATTTGTAAATAGCATTGGTCTTTGATAAAGGCGTCGGCTTGGGATTCGAGTCAAGTGTAGTGTGTCAGTGTGTCAGAGGAGATGACGTCAACAAAATGGCGCCATATTCGGGGTGGGAGTCTAACAGCAAGCTGAATGATTGTGCTAACGAAGAAAAATAATAATTTAATAAAAAAAAAATCAAAATCATGAAAACAGATCTGATTTTTTAATGACAAAACAATTTTTTTTATATTGTCTATTATTTGAAAGAAATATATAATAAATTTCTAATTAAAATATAAAAATCAATTAATAATTAAATTTAAGGAGCAATGTAGCAATGCAAAAATAAAATAAGAATGCCTTTTTATTAGAATTGAATTGATTTAACTATATAATATATACACGAGGTTTGTTCAAAAGAAAAGGTGAATTTTGAATTATTTCGAAAAGTATTTATTTATTCGTCAATATCCATTTTGTTCACAGTCAACATCTTAAGTGCGTTTGAGCAATTTATTCCATTTTTAACGTAAAATTTAATACAGATTCTTTGATCCATTTTTTTTAAGTAAAAAATCGAAGAACTCACAAAAACGTGACTAACTTTTTCAGTTATTAAAAACAAACTACTAATCCAAAATGGCTAATAATGTCAACATATAAGAAACATAAAAAAAATTCGATAATCGAATGGACACATCCCACGAAAATTCAAAATTCACCTTTTCTTTTGAACAGGCCTCGAATATATATACTTATATAACTAAAAAAAATGATGTACCAATGTTTAAAATATTGTTCATAAAATCAATTAGGTTTAATTTTTATTTGGAAACATAAATTGAAAATAAATTTGAATTTGCGTTTTTTTTATTTATAATTACATTATTTATTTTTTTAAAACTGTCATTTCACATAATACGATATTTTTTTCGTATATTTTTCCATATTCAATATATTAATTATTATATAATATAAAATAATATATATTGATATAGAAATTCAAATTCAAATTAAGAAAAAGTACTTATTTATTTTATATGTATGTAAAAAAAAGTAAAATGTTTTTGCGATCAGGGTCTTAAACATTTCCGACTTTTTCTCAATTTTTTTCAATATAGTTCAAAAAAGTTTACATATTCTATACTTATATACATTTAGTTAAGTTTGTACATGTTAAATATATAGCTATAAAATTAATCATTCAATTCTCAAATATAAAACATTGATTAGTTTACTTACACCTATATAAATAGAAATGGATATCTATGTCAATTCAAAGTGCTTCTAATCTTATTAGGTCACGCTAATAGATTATTTATTTTATTGACAATAATTCAAAATTAGACATATTTAAACATTGGGCTAAGTTAAGGGCTAACATCTTAAGGAATAAGTACCTAGTTATAAATGTGATAATATATTTCCAGAATACTTTTAAAATCTTGGACAGTTATGAACCAGTCTCGAAGTTTAGAATTATTAATTAATTTGAAAAGGCAAAAGAATATTTAAATATAAAAAATACAATTAATAAATAAATAATTTAAAAAATAATAATAAAATAATTGAATTAGTTGTTTTATTTTCAAAAGTATATTGAAATTAATAATAAAAAGTTTGATTTTTTTTAATTTATAATTTAAAATAATAAATAATAAATAAAAAAATCAAGTATTCCATTAAACTCAATTTAATATGAAAAAAAACTTATTTTTTTTATTATTCTAATAGTAATATATATTTATTATTATTATTTTATTTTCAAATATAGGTTATCAGATAAGGATATCGTATTAGATAACGAATTATATCCGTTCATACTTTAGGAAATTGCTAGAAATTCAAATAAATACAAATGATAAAACACATTTAAACATCCCTTTTTTCATTCTATTAACATTGAAAAAATAAAAATTTGAATTTATTTATATAATAAAAAATATAATCTTATGTATTTTTATTTATAAAATTTTCTCTATCTATTTTGTTTATAATTTAATTAATTAATGTTGATTTTTATTTGCCTATAACATGATTCATATATAAATTGAAGAAATTTATTGTGATTTAAATTATAAAAATGAAAATATTTTATTTTTATATTTAAAATTAATGAATAATCAATTAGTTGATAATAATTGCTCTAAAATTTTAAATTGAAATGTAAAAATATATTGTAATTATTTTTTTTTATTTTATGTGGAACAAATATAACTATGCATGATTATCAAACTATACTTTTTAAACTAAACTAATTAAATTTAATTATGATCATAGTTCGATGGCAAAATGATAAACCACTAAACTTGTGTTCAAATCTTACGAGTTAAAAAAAAAATTATAATGTATATTTTGAATGATTAAGGCGCCACTGGGTGAGAGGCTAGCGTCGCTGTCTCACGTGGTCCCGGGTTCAAGTCCCGTGCCTGGCAAGGGAATTTCTCTAGCTAGGGTCTAAAGGCGTTGTCCTTGCGTAGGACATACACAAGTCAGAGGGGTTTTTTTTTATATTTTGAATGAGAATGATTATCAAATAAAATGTCTAAATTAGATAAAATGGATCATTAAAAAATTATAATTGTTAATAATAAAATCCAAATTTTTACCGACCGACGATAGTAAGGGAGGTATTGTTTTCACACCAAATTTCACATGTGGAGATTTTTACATATCTCCACGAATCATGCATTTTCTTAACAGAAAAAAGTATTTTTAGCATGATGTCTGTCCGTCCGTCTGTCCGTCTGTCCGTCTGTCCGTCCGTCTGTCCGTCCGTCTGTCCGTCTGTCCGTCCGTATAGATGTGTACAGCCTGAACGGCTGAACGGATTTTGATGAAATTTGGTATATTTACTTAATGCATCAGTGGGATGAATTGATCAACTTTTGGTGCAAATCCGGACACCGGAAGTGGTAGTATTAGCGATCGACGATAAGAAGGGAAGGGTTATTTTCGCACCAAATTTCACATAAGGAGATTTTTTTACATATCACCACGAATGTATTGGTTTTATCCTCGGGAAAAATCATCTTCATTATGTTTTTCTTAATTTAAAATTATATGACGTCACCCAGCCCTTCATGACGTCACAGCCTCGGGTAACGCCGGCAACGCCGGCTACTTCAGCTATATATTATAAATAAAATAAAAAATTAAAAATATTTATGCTCTATCCATATCTGTTTTTTATTACATTAATAGATATATTAAAATTATTTGAAATTGTTTCTGTAGCTGGAAATTAATTTATTTCAAACCGTCGGTCGGTTCGGACCTGGCCACAGGTCAACTTATTAGAATTTAGTTTTGAAATTGAAAATGAATAAATAATTAAAATATAAATCAAAAAAGGAAATTTTGTTTAGAATTAATTTTGAAAAAACAAAAATGATGACATACTCAGGGAAAGATAGAAATATAATAAGTTGACCTGTGGCCAGGTCCGAACCGACCGACGGTTTGAAATAAATAATTTCCAGCTACAGAAACAATTTCAAATAATTTTAATATATCTATTAATTCAATAAAAAACAGATATGGGTATAACATAAATATTTTTAATTTTATTTTATTTATAATATATATGTAAGACCAGGCTGTGACGTCATGCATGGCTGGATGACGTCATATAATTTTAAATCAAGAAAAAACTAATAAATATGATTTTTTTCGAGGATAAAACCAATACAAAATGCATGATTCGTGGTGATATATAAAAAAATCTCCTTTGGTGTGAAAATAACCCTTTCCTTCCTATCGTCGATCGCTAATACTACCACTTCCGGTTTCCGGAATTGCACCAAAAGTTGATCAATTCATCCCACTGATGCATTAAGTAAATATACCAAATTTCATCAAAATCGGTTGAGCCGTTCAGGCTGTACACATCTATACGGACGGACAGACGGACGGACGGACAGACGGACAGACATCATGCTAAAAATACTTTTTTCTGTTTAGAAAATGCATGATTCGTGGAGATATGTAAAAATCTCCACATGTGAAATTTGGTGTGAAAACAATACCTCCCTTACTATCGTCGGTCGGTAAAAATATCTCTAAATATGTAGTTTATATTAATTTTTGAGATGCAATAAATAAATTCTACGTATTTTGAAGATAAAAAATTTATTTTTTTTTAAATACCTATAGATGAATAAATATTATTTAATATATTTATTTATTCGGAAGAGTATAGATAAAAGATAATTAAGTTAGTTATCTTATCATTTCAAACATTAATGATATTACACCTAAATCATTAAAAGATTTTTATTATTTATTTAATTATTTATTTCTCGGCGAATATTTTAATAATGTCTTTTTGATTATGAAAAATATATATTTTTATGATATAAATATATATAATTTTTTATAATTAAAATATAATTTATGTTCGTATATTTAAAAATAGATTAGTTGGATAAATTAATGTATGAAGATATGTATGAAGCAATTTTTCAATAGTCAATTTTCAAACATTCAACAAATTTTATAAAATAAATAAATGAAATGTAAAAAATATATTTTATGACTTTATAGAGAAAATTACAAATATAGAAATAATTTATTATGTAATCAAAGAATTTATACGGGTGCTTATCAAAGGTATGATAGTGTTTTTGATAAGCCTATTTCTGACATATATACTTTGCATGGAGAACAGTTGGAAAAAACTTCAAACAGAATAGTTATGTGAATTGAGTATTATACAATAATTAACGAATCATGAGAGATGCAATCTTCTGGGAACGACCTTCACCTCGATTAATTCTAGTAAATCTGTTGCTCCTCATGTTTTTCTCGCCCCCGAACCCTTCTCTTTTTACTTCAATGGATAGTAATAGATCTCAACGCTTCAACATAAAAGAATGGGTTGTAAAATGGGATCGATTTGAAAAATGGGGAAGAGAGGCCTTCTTATGAAATTAAAAAAAACCTCAAAAGAAAAAAAAAACATCTAATTTAAAAATTAAATTTTAATAAATAATCTAAAAAAATAAAGAAACTAAGTCAGGAAAATATTAGTTGGTAATTTTATGATATCTGAATCGGGCTAATCAAAATAAAAAAATAAACAATTTAAGAAAAAAAATACTTATATATAAATAATTTTATAAAATAACGTTTTTCTCATGGACTACAAAGAATAAAATAATTTTTCTGACAAAGTTTATGGATGAATTGCTTCATATTCAACGAAAAACGTTGGGCGCATTTAGTTTTATTTATTTATATGAAAAATCAAGTCAAATTTTTCTAATAATAAAAATTTTATTAAACACATAAACTGACTAATTTTTTTATCATGCAATAAAATCGATAGGTTAAGAGCTAAGAAATTAATCTTTTATTATTTTCCACTGTAATATACTTATATCAAAGTATGTATCAAAATTTAAAAGAATTTTTATTGAATTTACATATTATCAATCAAATCCAAATCAGCGAAGCTAATGATGATTAATAAGAATTTATCATTAATTTTAATGCTATAAAATATTATTAATTATATTCAAAATGAATATCTATCCTGATATCAATATTTATGCTTCAGAATCCATTAAAAAAAATTCATCGGGGCAATACAAAAGGAATTAGTTCATAAAAGTAATTAATCGCTAATTAATTACAATTAATTAATCAATTATATTTCTTCTATATCTTCTAGGATCGATTGAAATATCTATAAAAATTTTCAAAAGTCTATCTCAATTTAAAGATGATGAAAAATCGATTTCAATTTTTCAAAAGAGCGAACAGACAGAGAGACAGAC
Organism: Labia minor; assembly: GCA_963082975.1. Taxonomy (NCBI): domain Eukaryota; kingdom Metazoa; phylum Arthropoda; class Insecta; order Dermaptera; family Spongiphoridae; genus Labia; species Labia minor. The sequence goes on along the minus strand of OY720347.1, from coordinate 12,924,226 downwards.
GCCAAGTGAAGTTGAGATAAACGTTATAATAATATAAAAAAAAATAGAGATAGGGATTTAACTCTCTTAACGAGGAAAATTTTTATATACTAAAAATAAATAAATAAATAATAAATTATGAATATTAAATTACTTTTAAATATAAAGTCAGTTATTTAAAGTTTGCTACAACTTGCTACATACACATATATTTAATTAAAACTAAAAAAGTACTAAAAATAAAAAAAATTAAACTTCACTTTATATGAAAAAATAATAAAACTATAATTATTATCCTTAATTTTAAAAAGTTTTTGATTTGATCAAAAGAACTTGTAACTATATATTTTGATGATAACATTTAAAAAATTCAAAATTTTATGAAATTTTTTTTATTTTATTTTTGAGAAAAATAAATAACTTGAAATGTGTTATATAGATATATATATATATATATATTGTGTGTTTGTGTTTGTGAAAATTTCTTTATTGAAGCAATTACAGAATGTAAAGAAAGAGAAAACAATTGAATGAATTTGATAAATACGTAATACATATCTGATTCTTATGTGAGGACTATTTGGCCTTATTTATTTATTTTTTAATTCAAATTTAAGAAAATATGGTTGTTCATTCATTTAACATAATGTTACTAAAAATTTATACTTGTTATTTTGTTTACCTTTAGAGAAAATTTGTTTCAGAATACAATCATATTCATTTGGAAGAAATATATACCTGAAACAAAAGAAAAAGTATATTTTAAAATGGTGTTCAAATTTATAATTTAATTAAATTACTTTTATAATAGCAGAAATTTATTCTTGGTTAATTTAAAAATGTAGTTAATATAATATAAACTTAATATAAAAATATCAATCAATGACTTACAAAAGAGTTTATACATAAACAAATTTAATTTCTTACTATTCAAATTAAGGATAAAAGAACTGTTTGAAAGAACAATAAAATATTTAATATATAAGTATTTAAAAAAAATATCAAAAAGTATGTAATATTTATATTAGTATTAGTCAGGGTAAATTAAAAAATAAATTAAGTAATGGAAATAATAATACTGATAATATATAATATTTTATAATATTGGGGAAAGCTTAAATGTAAAAATATAAAAATAATAATTTTCCTCTAAAATTTAAAAATTTATATTTTCAATTTCCTAATCAGTTTTTGATTTCTTTAATTTAATTTTTAAAATTTTAAATTAATTTAATGATCTCCTGTCTTTAGTAAATTTGAAATTATTATTAAGTGAACCTACAAAAAAAAATATGAAAGAACTTAAATAAATAATTAATATGTTTATAAAATATTTTCAGGTATAGATATATACGAGGGTCGTTCTTCGATTCACAGACTTTATCTCAATTGTGGCAAAACGTGTTCCTTTCATTGGTATATTCAATTTTGGGAATAGGAAAAAGTCGCAGGGAGACAAATCTGGTGAATACGGTATTTGAGACATAATTACGGCGTTGTTTTTGGAGAAAAAAAATCACGAACAAGCAATGTTGTATAAGCTAGTGCATTATCATGATGCAGAATCTATGATTGTTTTTTTCTAAAATTCCGATCGTTTGAGCCGTATTCATTCACGCAAACGTTGCATAACTTCCATGTAGTATTCCTTGTAAAGTAAAAAATCGAAGACACACAAAACGCGACTAACTTTTTTAGGTGTCAAAAACTAACTACTAATCCAAAATGGTTGATATGAGAAACATATAACAAAACATAACAAAAAAAAAAATCGATAATCGAATGTACACAGCCCACGAAAAGTCAAAATTCACCTTTTCTTTTGAACAGAACTCATGTATACATAAATATACATATATAAAGCTTCCAATGAATTAATTTGAAAATGCATGTATCATTCTGTGTATAAAAAGAAGTAAAATAACACAACGCTTAAATAACATTTAGAGAAAAAGTGAAATACTTGAATAAAATAAGCGAGAGAGAGAAGGGAGAGGGTGAAAGAGGGCAATAATATGGGCCCAATTTGAAAACTAAATAAAAATATTAAATATTCAAGAAGTTTTTAACCAATTAATTTTAACTAATTTTGTTAATGAATGAATAAATAAATAAATATATATTAAAGAAGATATAAATATATAAGTGACATTTGTCTAAAATAAAATATACTTTTAGATATGTCATGAATAATAAAATTTTTATTACAATTTGTGATAAAGATTGGGCTTAACCAACTTTCTCAAGTGGAGAAAAAAAAGAAAAGAAAAACAATAAATACAACAAGTATTAAGAATTTAATTAAATATATAATGAATTCTATATTAAAAATAACATGTAACTAAATTAATAAATTTAATTAACAATATATAAGATCAAAAGAAAAATTAAAAAAGAATTTCTCCCACCATCCCAAAAAATCTGAGATTGCGCGATAATATGCGCAAACTCAAAAATAAACTAAAACGTCCTTGGCCGATTTAACCAAAACGGACAGCCCTCCTGAGTTGGAGTCGTGAATAATTGGTATTGATTAGTCAGGAGACACCTGTATTAGCGCGCTTAGAAAGGAATTAACATTTTTTTTTTAAGACGGACCTATATATATATATATATATATATATATATTGTTGAATAAAATTAAGAAATATGATTCCAATATTTAATAAAATAAATAAGCTGGAGTGTCTCCACTCTACTATCTCGCAATTAACATATATTATATTTAAATTAAATTTAATTGTTTATAAATTAATAAATAAAAGTTATTAAATCAGCGCATGTTTGGATCTTTGTTATTGGCACCACGTCACGTGTTAGCGCGTGCAGTGTTAAAAAATTAATTCCAGTACTTTCAGCGATTCAATCAAGCTGAAATTATATATATAGCAGTTTTATACAATTTTTAATCATGTGGAAAATTATCAAACATATAGCTTTATTTTTTTCGCTCACTTTAGAGGGAAAAAAATCAAAACGTTGTAGGTAATGACCCTCTTCCGGTTGAGCTACATTACTCAAAAGTTGATAGAAAACTACGAATTTTGAATAATGCCCATGTACCAAATTTCATGATTCTAGCTCAAACCGTTTATGCGTAATCTTGTGTATAGACACATACACACTGGCGAGATAGTAAAAGAGATTTTAATATTAAAAAAAAAAAAAAATTAAAAGAAAAATTTATAGAACTATCAGTTTGATTAATTAAAGAATTTATTATATTTATTCATTTATAATTATTTATTTATAAATATATTATTAAAGTATTATAAATAAAAGCTTCCAGTAAAGTTTTCAAGTTAGATAAAGTGTTGTTTTTTTTATTAATCTAAAAATTAAAATAACATTTTATAAATTATGTATACTATAAACATATAAATTTTAAAATAATATATATATATATATAGAGAGAGAGAGATATTATTTGAAAAATTGAAAAAAAATGTTGAGGGTTTAATATTAACTCTTTATTTATATAAATGGCAAACATAAAAAACACTTTAATTTAATTTTAAAAGCTGAATTTTTATTAATTAGAAGACCGAATGATTAACTACCACATCACCACCTTGAAATTGACAGTTTATAATTAATAGTATTATAAGATAAAAGAAAATATTTTTTTTTTTGGTTTGAATTAGAAAATTATTAAACATCAAAGTATAATAATCTTTTATTAATTCTATTAATCATGGTCCAGAGGATTATTGAAATAGAGATTTCTTGTTAATTTTAACCAAATCTATAGATTAAATAATAATAATAATATTAATACATCAAAATATAATAAAAAATAATATTTATATATTTTTTATATTAAAAAATGTTATGAATATATGTTTGAAATCAGAAAAAAATTGTATATTGAATAAAGTACTAATAATAATAATACTCTCGTATAATATATACCAGGTAAAATAAAATATTTTAAAAAATAATTTTATTTAATCTTGAAATATATTGAATTGAAAGATATGATAGATTGGAATGAACATTCTGTTTATATGGTATATATATATAGTAAATTATATTTTATTATTATAATTATAACGTTTTTATCAACTTCACTTGGCGTCTGTCTGTCCCGGTGTCTGTTCGCTCTTTTTCATCTACTTTTTAATGAGGTAGACTATTGAAAATTTTTATAGATATTTCAAAGGATCCCTAGAAAGTATGGAAGAAATATAATTGAATTATAATTAATTATTTTTAATGTAATTAACGATAATTTGATTTAATATTTGAATTTTCATTAAGGCCATCATATGGATAAATATTGAGTTGGTTTTCATTTTGAAAGCCAACCCAACGTTTTCCGTTGTATATGAAGAAATTCATCCATAAACTTTGTCAGGCTAATAGAAAAATTATTTTATTCTTTTTAGTCCATGAGAAAAACGTTATTTTATAAAAAAAATGTATATTTATATTATTTTTAAAAGATTTATATATATAAGTTCCAGTTCAATATAAATATTTAATATGTTTTATAAGAATTTCTTATGAATTATGTTTTTTTTTGTTTTTTGAACATTTATTTTTTGCTTGTCGAATGGTTCGGCTGTTGGTAGTTACTTAATATGCCTCTTTATTTGTTCCTATTATTAAATGAATATAATATAACTGAACGAAACGAACCATGATGGAATTTCATTAGATTCATTTGATGACGGCATCATCCTAATGATGTTGGCTATAATGATTGATTGCTGGTAAATAATGGAGAAAAAAGGTGTTGAGGGGGTAAATAGGCCAGTGGTGGATCGTTGGCGGCAGAATCGACCCTCAGTCCGCTAAGTGCGCAGTGCGGAGTTCCACTGACCCGATGCACTTGGACTCAATTCGCCGATGACGCAACCAACTCGAGAGCGAGAGCGAATTCACTCGACCAAGAGGCTACCTGCTACCTACCAAATACTACAGAGTGACCACCAACCCCCCCCCCCCCCCCGATCAATCCAACTAGTTGATATTACAGTCCGTAAATAAATAAATAATAAATTTAGTCAAAATCTTTATTGATTAATGAGATTTATTTAAATATATTATAATATAATATTGTGAACAATTTCACTTGTTCCAAAATTTTATTTTCTGTCCAGAGTTGAAAATTTTACTATATTTTTTTGTACAATTTTTAATAGGAGTATTTATTTATTTTTTAAATTTTTGAATTCAAACTTTACCTCTTCAGATTTACACTACATATTTTTTATGAATTTTATTTATAATTTATTTATCTACATTTCAATTTTTATTTTTTTCACACTGCCTGGCTCTAGAGAACTCAAAAGTTCTTGGCCGCAGCAACCACATTTTTCCAAATGTCCCTATCCTGAGCCTCAACCCTCCAACCCCCTACTCTGTCCCATCTCACTCACGTCCCTTCCAACATTGTCCACCAAGGGGACGTTTCCCAATCGGTATCCCCACCAATATATTTTTGGCCATTCTTTCCTCTCCCATTCTAGCCACGTGCCCTGCCCATAGCAGCCTACTTGATTTCATAATCCTAACTATGTATGTCTGGAGATGCATAGAGGTCATGCAATTCCTTAAGGTGTATATATAGAATATACAAAATTTCTCGTTATCAGAATAACTAAAACAAAAAAGAGAAGACTCAATCTTTGTGTAATAAGCAAATCCAAAGAATGAATAAATTAGCATAATGATAATCCATCAGCGAATGAATATAAATCTAATCTTTTAATAGGAAAAGTTTTTTCATTTTTTTTAGTAATTCTATTGATTAGTATTAAACATTTAACGTTGACCTAGTCGATATTATTGTCATAGTAAAACATCTAGGTGGTTTTATTGAATAAGAAGAAGATTATAAAAAAAACATTTTAATTATATGAACATGACCAGTAATAATATATATATTTTGAATTTAATTATAATAAAAAATTATCAACAAATTAAAATCAGTTAATTGATAATTTTAATAGCTTACTAAATCCTGATCTATCAAAATTTTTTACTAAGAAATATTTTTTAATATTTGGACGATAATGAAGATGATTTGAAATATAGGATGACATTTAAATTGTTGCTCCAATTGAATTATCAGTTTTAGATATAAAAATATATTTAAAAAAAATAATAATTATTATAATAATATATTTATTAAATTTTTCTACATTTTCAAATTGTATGTTTTGTATGTTAAGATCTTGTATATTATTACTTTTCCTATTCCTCTCTGATAAATAAAAAGAAAAAAACGCAACATTTAACTCAAAATAACGTTAATTTTATATGTAAACATGTTTGAAAATCACTGGAGTATTCTTTCTTCTAATTAAATTTTGCTTGTGGTTGAAATAAATATTAATTTATATATGAAATGAAATTATACTTTTGTTAATTTTAAAGAATAAATATCATTTTTCGAAAATTGTTAATTAACTTAATAAAAAAAAAAAAAAAGTAGTATCGCACCTTCCAACTTCATAATTCGATTGGTGACCTAGTTTTGGGCTTAATAAAACGGCTTGTTTTCACCAATCATTTTTTCTCTGGGTGTAGAAAAAAATTGAGAGGAATAAAATTGAGTCAATTAATATTACAATTTTGGTTATTTTGCGAATCTCATAATACTATCAGTCTCCTTCACAATTTCACATACCTACATGCATTTTTCATCTTCACTAAAATATAATAAATTAATTAAATAAAAATAAATGATTTTTTTTTATTTTGTAGCTGTTATGAAATGATGAAGACGCCATTGGGTGAGAGGCTAGCCTCTCTGCCTCACATTCAAATGGTCCCGGGTTCAAGTCCCGAGCCTGGCAAGGAGATTTCTCTAGCTGGGACGGAGTCAACCCAGCCTCCGGGATCAACATTGGGGAATAGATACTTGATAAAAAGTAGCGCCTCCGATCAAGAAAATCAAGGTAAAGGTTGAGAGGACCCGTTCTACTGATCATAGGACCCCTCAGTGATATAACCGACTTGATAGGCGTTGCGTAGGACATAGAAAAGTTTGAGGTTTTGTTTTTTTATGAAATGATAAACCATTAAGAATTAATTGGGAAGCTATATATTAGGTCGGAGTAAATGATGTTTATAAAAAGTTTTAATTATTAATAATAATTGCAATGAAAGAAAAAAGAAATTGAAAACAAAACGTTAAACGGTAATAATTTCATAATTTAATTCATCGCACGTTGTCGAGTTTTAATTTTCAAATTATTACTATTAAATGGAAGAGAAATTTAAAAAAAAATGAATAAAAAGGCAATTTCTTCAATATATTCTAATAGGAAATAGAATACCATATTAGCTAGAAGAGATTAATAAAAATAAGCGTCTAGTCACTGATATGGCATAATAAAATGGTTAATCGACATGACAATGAATGAATGAAATCTAAATATAGTAATTTGAAAACAAAATCATAAAGGGAAAAAAAATTATAAAAATTTCATAAAAACTCTCTATCAAAATTAATAAAATAAAAATGAGGAAAAAATATAATAATTTACTAATGAAAGAGAGAAATGGTTCTAGTTAATTAAGTTTATTAATATTCAAAAAATCAGCTGTGACCAAGCAGAGAAGAGATCGTCGATTTGAAATAAATTAATTTCCAAACATTATATATTTGTATATATATATATATATATATATATATTCGAGGTGTGTCTAAAAATTTCACTGAATGGTATGATAAAAACATTAAAAGAGAATGCTAATTGTAAATACCTTTATTAACCTTCAAAATACTCTCCAATAGCCACAACACACTTCTGACAACGTTCGTATAACGCTTGAAAACTGTTGGAGAAGTCTTGATGTGTTCTCAGAGTAGTCGTCACAACGTTCAGGTTGGCAATCCACAAGCAGGACACCAGAAAACACTGAACGTGTACGAGAGATGCTAACAAAGGATCGGCGATTGACTCTGCGACTAATAGCCGAAGAATTTGGTATTAGCATAGACACAGTAAGTAGTTTGGATTGCCGGCCTGAACGTTGTGACGGCTATTCTGTGAACGATTCCACATCAAGACTTCTCCAACAGTTTTCAAGCGTTATACGAACGTTGTCAGAAGTGTGTTGTGGCTAGTGAAGAGTGTATTTTGAAGGTTAATAGAGGTATTTACTTTTGATGTTTTTAACATACCATTCACCGAACTTTTTAGACACACCCCGTATATATATATAAATAAAGTATAAAAAAAAATATAAACTTGAATTAAATCGACTAAATTATATTATCTTGGTTTTTCTTTTTAGTTTAATTTCTTAATTATTAATTACTTCTATATTTTAAGTGAAATATTTTCCGACAATGAATATAAAATTAATACTTTGTAAACTACCACTTCCGGTTTCCGGGTATTCATCAAAAGTAGATGAATTCATGCTACTGATGCATTAAGTAAATATATCGAATTTTATCAAAATCTGTTGAGCCGTTCAAGCTCTATATGTCTATACGGACACTCAGACAGACATCATGCTAAAAATACTTTTTTATGTTAATAAAATTAAAGTTAATATTTACTAAATTGATATTGAAATCTAAAAAAAAATAAATAAATTCATCATAAATAACGAAAGTGTATCATTAACGCTAAATATTCTATATTCAGAATATTTTTGTTTAAATCAACACATATACACACTGCACTTGGAATTTCCTTAAACTCTTCATTTATTACTGTCCAGTTGGACTGGACGATGTTTTTTTTTCTAGTAGAAAATTGGCGAAACCTGTTTACTCTGCCTGGCTGTCAGTGCCGGATGATTTTCTCGTTTGCATTGTTTATCCACTTAATAATTATCATTAACAAGGAAATAAGCACACACAAAAAACAACAAAAACAAATTGTTATATAAACGGTACTAAATTAAGATTTACGAGGTAAGCTGGTTTAGATTTCACTCTCACACACACTTATTCTTTCATCCTTTACTTTGAAGATACTATAATTAATTTAAATTATTTTTTTTTTTGCAAAAAAAATGTATTTAAAAATGAAATTTTTTTTTAAATTAATGAACTCATCTGTCGTCAGATAACATGAATGAGATCATTGAAATTAAGAAGTAAAGAATACTTAGATGGTAGTCGAATTTTGAAGTCCTTCTTAATTCATGACATGATATCTACTAAGAAAAATAAAAAAAACAACAACAAATTCTAATTTTATATAAAGAATGCTTCATTTCGAATTAGTATTTGAGTTGGACATCTTTATCTAAGATAAGTTGTTATACTATAATTTAAAAAACAAAGTTGGTTTCAGTTTTAAGAGATATTCTTCTTATACTAGAAGAAAGAAATACTTCTATCTATAAATTTTAACGTAATTGTTTACAAAACGAGAAGCTTCAGGGATTTGGATGAAACTTTGCCAGTGGATTCCTTTTTTAATTCCAAAGAAACTTTCCTTATGCAATATTTCTTCTAATTTATGAGGTAATAACTTTGACAGAGATAAAAAGTTTGACAGATTAGCTGCTTATGAACGTTGTGGACACATTAAGTAATGTTTTATTGACTAATTTAATAATTATACACTTATTCACTATATTTCGGTTTTGTCGGTTCGGTTTGGATTTAGGAAAATTATTTAATTAATTATTTGTTTAATTTTCATATAGCCAAACTGAAAATTAGTGGAGACCCCTGTAGGATAAATGAATGAAACAAGGTAGCTAAATAGAATATCAATGGCTTATATACAAATTTTAATAATTTTAAACTCATAAATTAGAAGAGACCGAGAAAGATTGAATAAGGAAATATTCTTTGGAATTAAAAAGAAATTCTCTGACAAAGTTTCATACAAATCATACAATCATAGTAATCAATTTATGATGTTATTTTATAATTAATATGAAAAAAAGAATAATAATTTTATATGAAAGTAGGATTATTAATTTCTGTATAATAATAATAAATAATAATAAATAAACAATAAATAAATCTATAATGAAAATTAACTGTTAATTAATGATGAACGATATTATTTTATTTATTAAAATTTTCTTGAAATGATTTATAAGTAATTACAAGTAATATATATAATATATATATTATACTTTGCAAAAAAAACTGTTGAGTACGGTTTTATTATAGATAGGTAATTTTGTTGTTTGTATTATTTTAAAAAGATTTCTAAAAAAAGAACATATACATCAATTGATTGCTGACATATTTTCATTTATTCAAAGGCTTTTTATTTATTTGTGTGTCCATACAGAATAAACTTCCTTTTAATATGAAAATCATATTTGATTATGTAATTGACATTTTTGATAAAATATAATTAGATAAAACAGTTGTTAAATGATTTTGAAAATGAAAATGACTAAAATGGAGAATTAAAAAAAGCTTAAATGTAAATAAAAATTAAATTTATAAAGGATATTAAGTAATTTAAAATTAATTAAAATTGAAATTTTGTCAGAAGAAGTACTAGTAGCTACATAAACAAATTAATTGAATGTATGTGTAAATATTTTAAAAATGTCATTGTGTGTATAGATAAATTAAATAATAAAAAGCTGGAGTGTCTCCACTCGACTAGCTCGCAAATTTAAATTGGATTAATTAACATATATTATATTTAAATTAAAATTAATCAATAATATTTATTAAATCAGCGCATGTTTGGCTCTTTGTCACGTGTTGGCGCGTGATTTACAGTGTTAAAAAATTAATTCCGGTACTTTCAGCGATTCAATCAAGCTGAAATTCAATATATAACAGTTTTATACAATTTTTAATCATGTGAAAAACTATCAAACATATATCTATATTTTTACAGTCACTTTAGAGGAAAAAATATCAAAACATTGTAGGTAATGACCCTCTTCCGGTTGATCTACATTTCTCAAAAGTTGATAGAAAACAAAGAATTTTGAATAATGCCCGTATACCAAATTTAATGATTCTAGCTCAAACCGTTTTTGCGTAATCTTGTCTACATACATACGCGCATACACACACAGACATTTTTCTCAACCTTAGTGAAAATGATTCAGGAACCTTCAAAACGTATAAAATCATCAAAATCTCAACATTGAAAATTTTCGTGATCGCAATACTACTCTTTTGCGAGATAGTAAAAATTATATATATTATTTAATGATTACAATTATTATTAGATACAATTAAATTACAAAAAAATGTAGAAAATATTCATTAAAATAAAATGTCCTAATCGACATTTAGAAAAATAGATTTAGTCCATAAATCACAAAGGGGTTAGTACTAAGGAGTAAGGATTCCTGAAATATTCAAGCGAATGAGGCGATTGGCCTGAAGATTTTCAAGGTGACCAACTGACATTTGATTCTTATATTTAATAAATCCTATTCAAGCGAGCGGGTCATAAACACTGATACTACAACCGATGGGAAGATTAACGAAACAACCCAAAGAATGGCTAAGATACATGTTAAATTACAAGAAAACATTTGAATAAAACATTGATGGACTGAAAGAAATAGAAACCAAAATAAGAAAATTTGAAAAACAAAAAAAATAGAAACAAATATCTTAGTAAATAATTTTTATAAAAATATATATATAATATTATGGTAAATATTTCAAGTAATATATATTTTATAATAAAAAATATCTTGCTAATTAGATTGATTCTCTTACTCTTCAATAAATTTAAAAAATCTGGAGCAAATTTGTATTGTATTCTATTTAAATTAAATTTAATTAATTAAATTATAAATTAAAATTAATAAATAATATTTATTAAACAAGCGCGTGTTTGGATCTTTGTTGATTAGACTGCGTCACGTGCTGGCGCGTGATCGGCAGTCAACATGTTAAAAAATTTAAAAACTTAATTCAGGTACTTTCAGGAATCCAAACAAGCTGAAATTCTATATAAAGCAGTTTTATACAATTTTTAATTTTGTGACAAACTATCAAATATATATCTTTATTTTTATGGTCAGTTTAGAGGAAAAAATATGAAAACGTGATAGTTAATGGCCCTCTCTACATTTCTCAAAAGTTGATAGAAAACTACGAATTTTAAAAATGCCCAAATCAAAGTATTCATTATTCTAGCTCAAACTGTTTTTGAGTAATCTTGTCTACATACACATACACACAGACATTTTTCTCAACCTTAGTGAAAATAACTAAGGGACCTTTAAAACGTATAAAAACATCAAAATCTCGACATCGAAAATTTTCATGATAGCAATACTATCTCTGATGAGATAGTAAAAAGAAAGAAGTATATTTATTTGTTTCTTTCACTTATTAGGATTACTTCAAATAATATAAATATATATTATACACTTAATAGCATTGAGCAATAAATATTTAAATGATTGCATGTTACAAGTCACAATAAATTATATACAATAATTCTTTGTTTTACCTGTAAATGCTTAATTTTTTATAGTACCTACTTTGTTATTTATTTATTTATTTTTTTTTTGTATTTAATTTTCTTCAATTATTTCAATAAATATAAAAAATAAAAAAATGCTTTGAATAAAGAACCAGATAATATTCACCCTCTTTGTAATAAAATATGCCATTTTAACAAAACACTTGCACAATAATATTAATTTCAAATAATACCATACTTGAACTGTTAAAAAATCTTTTTGGAACTATCATATAAAATTCTGAATTTCAAATGAAAAATATAAAATTTTATTTAATTGGTAGTTTGTTTGATTTTGTTTTGCATTGGACGAGTTAAATCAAATTTTGGAATATTTGAAAAAGAAATAAAAAAATGAAAAATATATAATTAATAACAATATAATATAAAGAATAGAATAAAAAAATGGAAGGAGGAAAAGAGGGTGAATGCAATTCGAATAGATTAAAATTTCAATTTCTTTATGATCACAGACCAAATTATATATCCATTCTATCATGTTTTTAAACAAGCAATTACAATATGACTCATGGTCAGAATGGTGAAGGGGGGGGGGGTTGAGGTTGAGACGATTGCGAAACAGATACAAAACAAAAGGAGAATAGAGTTAGCCAGGCGCACAAGCATCTCCCTCTCTCTTATTTACTCTTCAACTCTTTTTCTTTAAATGAGCAATTATATTCTAGCGAATGGTTTCAGTGCGAGGTGATAATTAAATTTTTATTTGCCACGTGGAAATTGATTTCAATCTCGGAAGAACAAAAAAAGCAAAACTTGATGATAATTATGAACAGATTATATATATATATATATATATATATATATATAATTATTTTTTTAATAAATCTATTAGGTTTATTATATATTCGTAAGTATGTTCATTACGAAATAGTATAAAAATAATATGCTAATGAATAAATATAAATAAATTCTTAAGATGTAAATCCAGTATTTATGCATTTGCAAATATTATTAGAAATATTATATTAAATTATAAAATTTTATAGATTTGAAGGGGATATTTGAATAAATAAGGGATTGACAGTCATAAATATAAAATCGAAAAGTGGATAGTTAAAAATAATAAAGATTGCAGCTTGGAATCAAATGCATTTGTATTTTCAAAACAGATTTCATTTATGTATAGAACAGTGATTCTCAACCGTTTTTTTTACCGCGGCACACTTTTAACGGTTTAAAAATTTGGCGACATACAAAGAAAATGATAGGTGTAATAATCATACCTAGAGCCATATTGAAAAATCGGAAATGTTTAAGAGCCTGATCGCAAAAACATTTTAGCTTTTTTTTACATACATATAAAATAAATAATTACTTTTTCTTAATTTGAACTTTACATTTTACACACTGGTTGGGAATTACTGGCATAGAAACATATATTATTATATGTAATATTGTATTTAAAATTTAACAAATTTTAAAAAATATTCATATTATTAATTCTATAAAGGTTTTATAAACAATAGTCATGCTTCCAGATTTGCTTTATACGAGGCATTATAACTGGATAGGAAGGAGTGATTAAGTGGAAAATATAAATTCCGAAAATATTATACATAGTAAACATTCAATGTTTAAAGGTTGGTTGAATTGTAAAATTCTATTTGATTAAATTTAATATTAAAAAATTATTTTTATAATGTTTATTTATTTTTTTTTTTTTGTATTTTTATTTACAACACAGTGAACCCTCTATATAAGCAACTTCTATACAAACAACTTTAGTTCAACTGTTCTGTATAAGCAACTTATTTTTTAAGCTAAATATTGAAGTTGACAGATGTTCACAACAACTTAACCTCAAAAAAAAAATTGTAAAAAATTCTGTTATTGGAATATGTTTGTATTTTGTGATGCCAGTATTGAAGTTAATTTCTGTTAATTATAATAATTATTTATATTTATTCTGACACAGTATAGTTAGTAAAAGAAATAAGGAAAATATTTTCCAGGTGGTATGTATTTTTATACTCGGTTTTTCCCTGGATAAGCAACTTTTTTATTGAAATTGGTTCAAATGAGTTGCTTATATAGAGCGTTCTCTATGATAAATAATCCAAAACAGCACAAAATAAGTTATTTAGGTTTTTGTTGTATTTTATTTACTTAAAATAAGTTAATTTTCTTTTTTACAAAAACAAAACTAAGTTTAACTCAAAAAATTATTCATTATGATTTGAATTATAAAGGTTTGTTTTTCATGTATTCGAATCACTAAAAATATCTGAGTATACTATACATAATAGTAATATTACTATAGAATAATTTAATTTATAAATTTTCGAATATAAATTCTAAAAATAAATCTTTTAAATTTTTTTAATCGATTTATTAATTATTTTATTTGAATAGAAAAGGGATGATAATAGAGTAGGGGGGAAGGAAAGGGAAAAGGGAGGGAAAAGAGAACAGATCGATATTTCCTGTTTATCAACAAAACAAAACCATTTAAAATAACCCGAGTGGACAAGAATTGAAATGATGAAATACGAACCACACAGAATGATTTCCGGATTGCGAAAAACATGTCGGACATTCGAAAATAGAGTCACCTATTATTATTTAAATTGATATATTAGTTAGTGTGATCGTACAATACAAATTATTGTCGCAGTTGTATCTTTCACAGACTAGTGGTTCTTAACCTTTTTAAAACAAGTCAACTCTTGGATTATATGAAAAATTTGCGCAGCATTTAAAAATCATTTTTGTTTAAGTAAACAAAATATAGATAGAACATGACATTTGTTAAAAATAACCAAATTATTACATAAAAATAAAAATGAAAGTAAATGAAAAAAATATATATATCTCTCTCTATATATATACACACGAGGTGTGTCTAAAAAGTTCGGTGAATGGTATGATAATAACATAAAAAGAGAATGTTAATTGTAAATACCTTTATTAACGTTCAAAATACTCTCCACTAGCCACAACCCACTTCTGACAACGTCCATATAACGCTTGAAAACTGTTGGAGAAGTCTTGATGTGGAATCGTTCTCAGAGTAGCCGTCACAACGTTCAGGCCGGTAATCCACAAGCAGAAAAGACTGAACGTTTACGAGAGATGCTAACAAAAGATCGGCGATTGACTCTGCGACTAATATCTGAAGAATTTGGTATTAGCAAAGACACAGTAAGTAATGTTTTCTGGTGTCCTGCTTGTGGATTGCCGGCCTGAACGTTGTGACGGCTACTCTGAGAAAGATTCCACATCAAGACTTCTCCAACAGTTTTCAAGCGTTATACGAACGTTGTCAGAAGTGTGTTGTAGCTATTGGAGAGTATTTTGAAGGTTAATAAAGGTATTTACAATTAACATTCTGTTTTTAATGTTTTTATCATATCATTCACCGAACTTTTTAGATACACCTCGTGTATATATATATCTAATCAAAAACATACCTGTTAAAAAGGGGGCCAAGTTCCTATCGGCTATTTGTTTGCCTAAAAAAGGGTTCAAATCCATCCCAATGCCAAGTTTAGATGCACTTCAAAATCATTCATAATCATTTTTATCAACAGCCTGATCCACTGGTAAACATTTGGCATTCCAAAGAATCGCCACCACACCCAGTCCTCCGCCTCCTGCATCCAGGCACGCCACTTTATTCACGTCAACGGTCCATCTGGCCGAAATTCACTTTACCATACACCCAACTTAAAATATGGTATAGTTGTTAAAATACGTAGGTACATGGTTTAAAATATCTAAAATTATAATACTTAGAAATTTGAACTTGGCAGGTTTTCGTACTGTACGTAACACTAGATTAATTGTATAATTATATTTATTATTTAAATATATAAATTAACCTGCTAATTCTAAGTATTAAAATTGTAGATATTTTAAACCAAGTACCTACGTATTTTAACAACTATATCATATTTTAAGTTGGGTATATGGTAAAGTGAATTTCGGCCAGATGAACCGTTGACGTGAATAAAGTGGCGTGTAGTGTGCCTGGATGCAGGAGGCGGAGGACTTGGTGTGGGACTGAGTGTTTTGTACAGCACGAAAACCTTCCAAGTTCAAATTTCTAAGTATTATAATTTTAGATATTTTAAACCATGTACCTACGTATTTTAACAACTATACCATATTTTAAGTTGGGTGTATGGTAAAGTGAATTTCGGCCAGATGGACCGTTGACGTGAATAAAGTGGCGTGCCTGGATGCAGGAGGCGGAGGACTGGGTGTGGTGGCGATTCTTTGGAATGCCAAATGTTTACCAGTGGATCAGGCTGTTGATAAAAATGATTATGAATGATTTTGAACTGCATCTAAACTTGGCATTGGGATGGATTTGAACCCTTTTTTAGGCAAACAAATAGCCGATAGGAACTTGGCCCCCTTTTTAACAGGTATGTTTTTGATTAGATTTCAATACTTTTTTATAAGAAAGCTTCCTATTTTTTCCTTTTTGTGCCGCGCCCGCGTCCATTCTTAGCCTTTGAAGTAATTTTGTGTTTAAAAAAAATGCAAATTTTTTTAAATTAAAATTATATTTGTTTATATATTAAATATAATAATTTTATTTGTTCTTTTATTTTATAGTTCTGAATTTCCAACTTGTATTGAATAATAAATAATTAGAACTATTAATATTAATTGAAAATCATATAGAAACTGTTAAGTTATAACAATAAAAATAAACAAACATTAATTTAAATTATAAAGTAAAATGGTTTAACACTATTATATATATTTATAATTTACACCTAACGCTACTTGTATAGGTAAAATGTCACTTCCGGTAGTCTGATCATGATGAAATTTGGTATCTGAATTTTTTTCATATTTTTAAATCTATATACAAAATATGAAGCAAATATCTCGAAGCAAACTGGTACTTTACTTGAAAGGTAAACGCAACCAGTGTAGGTAAAGTACCACTTCCGGTTAACCGATTTTGACGAAATTTTGATAGAAATCTACAAACTGTGAATAATATCGGTGTACCAAATTACGAAGTCCTAGCTTGATTAGTTTCTGACAAAACCAATGAATTCGTTTGAATTCGTTAAAATCGCATTGATATTCGATTATAACAACTCAAGCTTGACCGATTTCTTAATTTTCATAATTTTTTGTTAACCTACTTATAACACACGACCTGTATGCCAAATTTCATAGCGCTAGGACAATTGGAAATACCCTAAGAATTTTGTTGACCAATCAGTGAATCAGTTCCAAAATAAGCTATTTTCACAGGGTCATATTTCAGGATCTACTGAAGCTATAACTATGAAATTTGGCATACTGCTTTAGTTCTAGTATATGACTACGTAGATAAAATTTTATCTCTGTACTTGCAATAGGCACTGAGATACAGGGGGATCAAAAGTGACTCCAAACCATTCGTGTAAATATACTTACGGCATGCGCGCGGCTTGCTGGAACTTGGCCGGCGCACTGCCGTGCGCATAGATATCAGATATGAAATAAAATAATTAAATCTATAGAGGATATTTGGTTGAATAATTAATAAGTATTACTATACTCAATTCTTATACATAATTCGAACATCAAATAAGAGAACAATTTTTGCTAAATTAAATTGACTAGACCAAGTTCCCGTAACTCTTGTGTTTGGCGAAGAATCAGATAAGAACCACAGTTTTAGACAATCATATTATATTAAATGTTAAAGGGAATACTTATAGAAATTTTCTAATGATGTGATTTGAATAAATTGATGCAAGTGTATAAAAAAACAATTTTAATATTGTCAATAAAAATAAATAAATAAATTTAATTCAAACGATATGAAATTTAAATATGTCTATATTTTTCTTATATAATCGAAAGAAAGGGCGTTGTCTAATGGTGTCTCATCCAAATTCTTAACTTGTCTAGTGTTTTGTTCCTTCATTGGAGTGTAGTCAGTCCACTGATTTGTGTCAATGACCCTAGGCGTAGGTGGTCTCTTAATCTTTACAAAAAGATCATTAGGCCAGGATTGGCATACGAATGTCCCCGTTACATCATTATTCAAAATCTAATAGAATCAAAATAGACAAGAGTAAATTCCTAAATACTAAGAAACTTTGTGAATGATCCCCAAAGGAATGACAACCCAAGCACTCACTGTTGCTTCTTCTCTAAAAGATTATATATAAAAAAAAAAAAATAAATTCAATAGGAAAAGTCAAGAACACATTGGCCCTCTTATTTCCAAAATAATGTTATTTGATATTTATTTAAAAAGGGATTTTACAATCGAGTAGAGATAAAAATATAAAATCAAAGTCGAAAAATAAAAAAATAAAATTATCTATTACTTTTTATTTAATAGTCATTTTGTAATTTAATTTTATAATTTTGTTGGTAAAAAATAGGCTATTAAATATATGAATTAAAAAAAATGGAAGATGAATTACATAAATAAATAAATAATCTAGAAAAATGATTTCAAAAGTAATACTTTAAAATAAGAAGAAATATTTAATTATTAGGAATTAAAAAACATGAAAATTCAAAATTACAAATCACAATTTCTAAAAATGAAATCTATATTTTTTAAAATTGTTTACTTAATTAGAAAATATTCACAGGATATTTTACAAGAGTAGTATTTAAATATTCCTCCAGTAATGAAATAGCTCATTTTCCAAAACTATATTATTAAATTTATAAAAGATACCCTGCATATTAAGGGATATATTATAAATATATTAATGCATTATATCAGTGATTCTCAACTCTTTTTTTTACCGCGGCACACTTTTAACGATTTAAAAATTTGGCGGCACACAAAGAAAAAGAAAAGTGAAAAGTGGTCCCAAAAACGGTTTACCTTTTTTTAGAACCATATTGAAAAAATTTAGAAAAAAAGTCGGAAATGTTTAAGAACCCCTTTACATTTGTAATAATTTGGCGGCACATTTTGATAATCTCGCGGCATAGTGGTTGAGAATCACCCGGTTGATTGCCCGAGAACAGCGCCCTCAAAGCAATAACATTTTCCCGTCACTATATAATATAGTAGATTAATTTACTGCTGAATTTAAATAAAATTCGAACTCTTGATTGTTACAATTTTAAAACCTAAATTTAAAATAATATTTTAAAAATAAATATTTAATTTTTTTTACAAAAACGATTAATATAATTTGTAATATAAATTCTATGGTTGTTTTTTGATTAAATAAGAGGTTAGATTAATTTGTTTTTTTATCATGATCAACTTATATTTAAATGAAAGTATTGCACAATTCTAACCGGATCATTTGTGTTCTTTAGAATAATTTTATGGTGAGAAAGGTAAAATAAAGGCGTGGATTGAATTTGAAATTGAATTGCAATTTTAGAATTTTCAAAATATAAAAGGGTAATCGTTCATTATTTGATGTAGAAAATATAAATTTATTGAATTTTGTGAAGGAGAGGTTAGATGGGAGGAAGAAAGGAAGAGAGGGAGGGAGTTTATGGTAAATGATAAAGAGTGGATTGAGAAGAGAGGTGGCTGGTGGCTGGTGGCAGGTAAGCAGCGCAGCCGAGCAAGAAGTCGCCGCCCTTGACACACTTGGCCTGTGCAGAGCCGAGTGCGCCTGATGGCTGCCACCAGCCGAACACGTCGAGGATGGCTGAACACCGCCAAGATGAAAAGACAACAGCGAGGATCCCACCAGACAAGCGTCGGAGGTGTTCATCCAGAGAAAGTCACGCACTTCCTTAGCTGCTGCCAGAGGAAACAACCAACAAACAACAACGCCCTCCTACACTTTTAGTTGAACAGAGCTTAATTTTCCTTCACTTATCAAAGAATCATTAACCCTCGCATCTCTCTTTCCCTCTCCCAAACCAAACAAACTATTTGAAGGAAAATAAAAAAATTATTCTAGTCAAAAATCATTCATTCATTTTATGTTAGAGTTAAACAATTTAAAAGAAAAAGGCAATGTCCAATTATTACAAAAGAATATTGTCAAAATTTAGCTCTTTCATTAAATTAAATTTATAATTAATGTAATTTTGATAAAAGTAGAAAATCATTCAAGTATAAAAATAACAAAAATATTATGAAAAGTTAGTCAGGAGAAAAAAAGATGACGAAATAATTGCTGAATAAAATAACCAAGGTCAAACAATATATATTTAAAATGTATAACTAACTCTATAGTGAAATTGTATATTTTATTAATGCTCACATAAATTTATACTTTTCAAAAATTGTGATTTTTTAATAAATAAAATCTTTACTTTTTAATTGATGATAATCTTTTACATTATCATTCAGAAAATTTATATTGTTAAAAGTGAAATGGGGGCAGCTTGGCCGAGAGTGTAGTGTAGCAATTTTCTACACAAGAAGTCGAAGTCTAAGAACAAATTTTTCTAATAAATTCAATTTAACATTAGCTGCTCCAGGAACTTTCAGATCTTTACATGCGGAAGGCAACGGGAAACCATCGCATTAACATTCCCTAGAAAAACCATCATGGCTGAGCAGCTTCTAAGGCTATCCTAGTCATGATGATAGCCAAACTCCGAAAGACGGCACATTTAAAAATAAAATAAAAAGTGAAATATCAGCGTAGAATCATTTTCAATTAAAAATAAATAAATAATAAAAGAAAATAATGATAAAATTAGAATCTGATAAAAAGTATTGGTAAGATATTATTAGATAAGAACACGAATAAAGATTGTTGTTTTATAATTGGATTCCTGAAATAAATTTGAAAAGTATTAAATTTAGATTCGTTCCTATGACGAGTATATATGATATCAGTGATGCCTCTTGATCATTTTTACTTGTAACGAGATTATTTATTTAAAGTAAGAATGTATGTCAAGTGGTTGTTCTTTAAAGAGTGATTAAAGGGCTTCCAATAGAGTGCTAAGTGCTTAGATTCAGTCCATTCAAAGCTTACATCAATACACATTTAGGACGGAAAGAGACACTCAGCTGTTACAAAATTTCAGAGAATAATCCCTTTTTATAGAAAAAATTCTTATTTTTTTTTTCAAACTTGTATATATTTAAAATAAGGCAAATATAAATATATGTTTTTTTTTAAATTACAGATTTCAAAATCATTAAGCAAATATTGGTTATTTATTATGATAATTGTTAATTATAAAAAACCTTGGAAATGTATTTAATAAGTGAAAAAATTAAATATATGTATAACATCAAAGATTGATAGTAGAAAAATAATATCTGATAATTTTTAAAAATTATGTTATATCAGAGTTTTTTCTATTCCCTCTCCCCTCGTCACAATGTATTTATTTATTTGTTTAAATTTCCTCTCTTGAAAAAATCAGAAATGTAAATATGTATCTATTTTTTTTACAAAAAAAAGGAAAGAAATATAAATATAAAAAAAATATTAGTAATTAATAATAGTATGTTTAAGCCGAGATGACACCTGAGTGACACCCTTTGACACGAATCCATCAAAATTTATAAAAATACATCCATATACTACAATAAGTAGAAAAAATCCTAAAAAAAAATTCAATAAAACGTAGTTGTTTATTTAAAAAGAATAAAATAATTAAAAAATTTTCCATCATTTTTTACCAACCGTCGATAGTAAGAGAGGTATTGTATTAACGCCAAATTTCTCATGTGGAGATTTTTACATATCTCCACGAATCATGCATTTTGGTATCAGAAAAAAATGTATTTTAAGCATGATGTCTTTCCGTCCGTCCGTCCGTATAGATGTATACTGGTTTTATCCTCGGGGAAAATCATCTTCATTAGTTTTTTCTTAATTTAAAATTATATGACGTCACCCAGCCCTTTATTACGTCACAGCACCTCCTTATATATTATAAATAAAATAAAATTAAAAATATTTATGTTATATCCATTTCTGTTTTTATTGCATTAATAGATACATTTAAATTATTTGAAATTCTTTCTGTATCTGGAAATTAATTTATTTCAAACCGTCGGTCGGTTCTGTGCCTTGCCACAGGTCAACTTATTATTCATCTATTTAAATGAAATATTGATATAGAAAGAAAGAAATTTTATTGTAATATATTAAGTACTAGCTGCTCAGAGCTCCTTCGTCGCTCTTCACATCTAGACGGGGGCTCCGCCCCCTGTACCCCCGAGTGGTACATAGTATTTGGTTGAAAGTAGTAAAAGGTTTTCATCCATTTTGTTTCAAACAATGTATAACATAAAACATTCATTTCTTATTGTGTGATTATTTAAAATATATTTTAATTTATTTAGTAAATTAATTATATATATTATTATTGAATATGTTATATCTATCTACTCGAAAGTTCTTGGCAGCTACAACCACATTTCTCCAAGTGTCCCCGGTGACCTCATCTTTCTTTGGCCAATAAATGCTGGAAAGAATAATCTGAATCTACTCTCATCTCCCAGGGTCATAGACCATGCGTGGCTCAACGGTACTCGAAAGTTCTTGGCAGCTTCAACCACATTTCTCCAAGAGTCCTTATCCTGAGCCTCTGTTCCATCTCTCGTACGTCATTCCCTGATGTACTCATCTTTCTTTGGCCCATAAATGCTGGGGAGAATCCTATTCTCAAATACTCTGAATCCACTCTCATCTCCTAAGATCATTGACCATGTCTCACACTCATATAATACAACAGACAAAATAATTGTTTTATATATTTTAATTTTCATTCCCTTTTATAATAATTTTGATGAGATAAGGCTCTTTACTGCATGATAACAGGCGTTTCCCGATTGCAACTTCGATTTAAATTCTTCTCAAATATTATTATCCTTCGTGATTACATTCAATTTTTCTACATATTCAAATTCTACATATTGTATGTTAATACTGCTCCTGTTTGTTTCTAAATATTTTTATTTATCATTATTAATTTTAAACCTCATCTCTTTTCCTACCTCCATTAATTTTTCCTCGCTATCTGTAATTGCAATTGCCGAATCTGCTATTATATTTAAGTCGTCTGGGTCACCTAATATTTTACAATTGATTTCCGCATCTTACTCTTTCTTTACTACCTTCAAGATAAATTTTAAGATCAAAATTTGAAAAAGTTTATCCAGATCTATTGAGTCATGCGTAGGTTTTACTAAAGTCTACAAATAATTAGTGAACAGAGATATTGAATTCGCGGTTTTTTTAATATCTGTCATAATGAAAATATCTTAATTAATGTTGATCGATTTGGCATGAACCCGCAATGATATCGTCTAATATTTCCTCCGCCTATAGTTTATAAGTATTGTATATGTTATAATAGAGTATAATATTTCTTGATCATTTCATTTCGATATTTTAATTTCATTGCTTGATTTTTATTGAATATTTTTAATTATAATAAAATTTGAGAAAATAGAAAGTTAGACTTGAGACAATTTATAAAAATTAACGGTATAAAAGTATTGATTAAAACTAAAGATAAATTAATAATATATACATTCATTAATAGTATTAATTTAAATTAATGGATTTATTTGATTTTTTATTATTAAGTTCATTTATTAATTTTTTTAGATCATAGTTAATTCCCTCCCTTAAAATAAAAGAAGTACCTATTCAAATATGGAAAGAATAAATACAAAATAATTTAAGTTAAATATGATTTAAATATTTTATTATATTAATTAAAATGAGAACTTTTAGAATAAATTATTTAATTGAAATGATATTTGAATATTAGAATTTAAAATAAAAAGTGAAATATTATAATTATTCTTTGATTGGGAATTCTTTTTTGTTTGTTTCTATGACAGCAAAAAAGTAAACAAATTACATACATATATATATACATACATACAAACACTCTCCTTTATATATATAGATATGTAAAGTTGAAAATACCATTTAAATCCTACTTTTTTGACAATCTAGTTTCGGAATTTTTATTTTAATAAATAGAATATATTTTTACTTAATAGTAAATATATCAAGTAATAAAATGACTAATAGATTTTCGAAGTGATATATGATAATAATTCTGACTAATCTAAAGTGTAATAGTCTAATCCTTTCAATTTTCTTTTGTTTTTGAAATAAATAATCCATTACTAATATAGATCAAAGTACATTTCTTAGATATAACCTTATTTTGTTATAAACTAACTTTGAATTTAATCCGAATGTTAAAAAAGTTAATTTTAAAATAAAAAAAAAATGAATTGCGTTAAATGAAAATGAGAGAAAATATCTAAATTTTTTTAAAATTAATGACTTGTAGTTTATTATTATTTAAATTAATTTGATCAAAAATATCTTCCCAACAATTGATCTTTTAATTTTATCTGTCCCGTTGATACTCTCATTTTTTCCAATTTATTGGAGCTGAGTGAACATCGTTGCTTCCTTGAGATAGGAAGGACCAAGAGAAATTCGATCAATCAAGTGAAAGATGGTCCCGAGGGAAGAATTTCGTCCTTGACCTGGCGAGTAAAGAAAATAGAGAACCCCGGAGAAAGGGAAAGCTCCTCAAGTGGTTCCTCTCCTAAATTAGGACAGACACGTGGCATTCCGGAAGAGATAATCGCTATTCTTATTTAGATAATTAATTAAAATTTACATTTTTTCAAATTAAATAGAAAAATATAAATAAATAAAAATATGAATAAAAAAATTAACAAAAAAAACCCAATGGAGTTTAGAAATAAACTTTCCGGGTGAAATTGTTTTGACATGAAATAAAAAAAAAAGAAACATTTCAATAAATTGCAAAATAGAAGTGGATATAAATTTTATATTTTGAAATCCGTTTTGGATCGTTTTCAATGACAGTTCAGTTGCTCTGTTAAACGACCATACACCAATGCATAGAACTGCTACCAATCAATTTAAAGAGATTTTCTTTAAATATATAATGAAGAAACTTTGAAAGAAACGAAATAGAAAGAAAACATAAAAAATTAATTCAGTTCATTAAATTATATTTCTCTAAATGAATCAAAACAAAGGGTTAACTATATTTGAACATGTAATACAATATAAAAAAAATAACACAAGTTAATAATAGTTATTTTGTGCTTTTCTTATATTTGCAAAAATTTTTAGATTATTTTTGATTTTGAAAATTTAAAAAAAAATCAATAAATTTGAAGTTATTAACAGAAGTTTTGTTGAATTATTTTGAGAAATTTAAAAAAAAAACATTTATTTATGAGGAAGAGACCAAAACTGAAGTTATAGTTAAAGGTATAGTAATGAAAATTGGTTCTTTAGGTACTAAAAGGAATACATTTCCAAAATTTTAATTAGTAAATTTTAGAAACATTTAGGATTTATTATTTTAAAAACAAAAATAAAATAAAAAACACAATTCTAATCTATATTAACTATTTGATTTCACAGGAGAAAACAGTATTTATATTTGATTGCAAGTTCATGGCTGTTCAATTTTAATTCAAGGATCTCTTCCTGACCCATCCAACAACTTTGGATCTTAAATCAACAAAGTTCTAGTAATTTAAGAGAGTAGACTAGACAATTAAATGAAAATTTACATTTTCCAACATAATAAACATATTAAAATTATTAATTTATTTGAATAGAATTTTTTTTTAATGTTTTTTTGAAATTCACACCTTAGATAATATTTATAAAGAAAAGCCAATCTGTATAGGTTTCAGCCACGGGAAAAATATTCTTTGTTAGTTTTTTCTTAATTTAAAATAGGGATTTTAATAAAAAGTTATGTTAAATTTTTCTTTAGTTTTGTTTTTTTTTTTTTAAATTTTTCTGTTGTTTTCTTTTTTTTGTAAATCCTTTACCCCAAATAGGAGGAGGATAGAGATATTCTGGGTGGTATATAATCTCTTTAATTAATAAAATAAAATAAATAAATAAATAAAAAAATAAAAAAAATGGCGCCGAGCAAAATTTTTTAATCAAATTATGAAATACGTTATATCTACAGGGCATACTTTTCTGTCTTTCAGTGCATTAATACGTGCGTTTAAGGGCTGTATGTTTTATGACTATTTTTTTAAAAATTTATGTTCTTTTAAATTATTTGAAATTGTTTCATATATTTTATCGTTTATTTATTTTAAATAATAATCTTAATCTTAAATATTCATAGTTCATAAGGAATAATTTTGTTAAAGTACCGATGGTAAAGTACTCGGTGAACCAGATACTAAATATATTAGACAAGAGAAGTAATTATTTATATATTTGTTCATTTATAAATTAATTTAATTTTTTCTTCACTTTATTAATGTTTTTTTTATATATAATAGATACTTATTAGAAATTAAAATGTTATTTTAATAATTATTAATATAATAATGTTTAATTATAATTTGATTTGATTGATTTATTTTTACATATATTTTTCTGTCTATGTTTTAAATATTTCTTAAATATATATTTTTTTTATTTTGTTTTAGATACAAATTTCACTAAGAGTATTGTAAGTAGTAATATTTTATTATTTATATATATATATATTTTATTATATATAAATCCTATTCTAAAAAGTAATGCTTTGTAGTTTCAGTCCTTGAGTTGAATTTGCCATAGTGAAATAGTGAAAGCAAACAAATAGAAATTAATAATATATAATTGGTTAACAATCTTTTATTTACCTTTGATAGATTGAAAAAATTTTAAGAATTAAAAAAATATTTCAAAATTTTTTTTTTTTTAGGCCTTCGCAATCTGCGATAATTTGACTATATATTTTAAAGTTATTTATTAGATATTATATTTTTTTTAAATTATATTAAATTAAAATAACCTCTGGTCATATTCGAACCCAACTTATCAAATTCCTTAGCCACACTTATGAAATTTCACCATGATTATAAGTAAAATTAATTATTATTGCTAAATATATAGTATTACTAAATAATTCATCATTAAATTTAAAAAATTATATTAAGTATAAGCTTCTTCTCTTGGTTAACCAATTGAAATTTATTTTGTATTTGTTAATTTAGAAATTTTCTAGAAGTATAAGTGTTTATTTCAAATCGGAAGAGTAAATAAATATATTTCAAAATTATTATTGAAAATATTTATTTGAAAATTAATTTTTAATGTAAAATTAATGTAATTCATTTTAATAAATTAATTCAGTTTTATATTAACTGATTTTTTTTTCAGATTGCCATAACAAAAAGAAACTTAACCTTTTTACTCTACTATTATGTTATTTTTTGTTTCAAACACGTAAAAAATTCTTTCGTGTATAGAAAAGTACGTGGAAGGGCTTGAAATTTATAAATAGAAGCCTGTTCAAAAAGAGAAAGTTGTTGTTATTATTGCTGTTGCCTTATTATCTACGATGATCGAAATTTGGTGTGATTGCCCAGCTGGAATTTATAATCAAAAGGAAGGAGCTGCTTTTCTTATTTAATAGTTCTTATTTTTATAAAGAATGATAGATTTAAGAAAAAAATTTAAATTGTTACAAAAAAAAAAAAAAAAAAAAGAATTATATTAAATAGAAAAACAAATTGAATTCAAAAAAATGTTTTCTTGGAAAATTACAAACAAATATCGATTTATATAAAAACTTTATGAATAATAATATAATTAAATAACAACTAACGTTAATGCAGAGGTTCCCAAACTTTTTCGGTATAGGGCTCCCATAATACATCGGATTTTTTCCGTGGCTTCCTTAATTAGGGTGACCATATTTCGAAAACACCAAACGTTTGTCCCAAAAGTTTACCTTTTTTTTAGAGTCCTAATTGAAAAAATTTTGGAAAAAATACGAAATGTTCAAAATCTTGGTCCAAAAAACTTTTATTTTTTTTAAGGGATAAATTGAAAAAATTAAGAAAAAAGTACGAAATGTTTCCCCACAAAATCATCTTACCTTTGTTATTTTTTTTTTTTTTTTTTTTTTTTTAAACCAAAAAAATTTCAAGTATAGTATAGTAATTGTTGGTTTGGGAATCACTGCGTATATATAAAATTGAAAACAATGGTAAAAAAGTAAAATATTTCGTTTTCTATTATGAAGTTAAAAAAAAAAACTTTCGTCGTACGGGTGGGAGGCGTGGTCGGTGACATTAGGAGGCGATTCCAAGTTCACAAAAAATTAATTCTTCGCAACATTTTGGGTTTGAGAAAAAAAAGGAATATCAGAGATTGCTAAAACGAGAATTGTATAATTTTATTACATTATCAATATATTTACAATCATAACCAGAAGATTATTATCTATAAAAGACATTGGCGCAAATTATGGAATATTAAAAAAAAAAAATTATGAGGAGAGAAAAAACAATTAACATTTACATTTAGGAAGATTGAAACTGACTTTTTTCTTGAAATAGCCAGCTTGAAAAAATTAAGTCAATAAATAATAATGCTTCAATATTTTTCCAACCTTTTGATTTTCAAATTTGACATGGATAACTTTTAAAATTTTGAAAAAAATTTAATAAGAAATTAATTAATTATGTTTCACTTTAAAATGATAAACGATAGACAAGATTCATCTTTGATTTCAATCCATGAAATTAATTACAACACCCTCATGACGAATTTGAAAATTTTCTGATTAATGTCAAATATTATTAAAGCTTACTTAATTCTCTAAGAATAGATCTGTTTCATAAAAAAGAACGAACACAAAGGTCTTTTTTCAATTCATTTTCCCACAACTGTGCCAGAGAATTAATCATAGAAAATATTCTAAGATATTTTTCAGTTCATATCAAATAATATAACTCTCACGATTTGAAAAAAGCTGAAAATTTCTTTCAAAATATATATATTTTAAATTTATGAAACAATGCCAACATTGAATATACTAATATATATATATAGTTAAAAATGAATGAAGTCTTTCAGAGTGATGATCAATAAATTAATTAATAAATTATTAGTTATATGAAATAAAATACAATATTCATTGAAACTAACACCATCTCATGTTTGAATAGAGATGAAATTCAAAGATGAATGTGAAACGATTCTAATTGTTAGATTTGAAGAAATTGAAGAATACATATATGGATATATTATATACTAATGGAAATACATATATGGGTATGAAATAACACGCTTTCGTTTTGCGTTTTTTCGAATTTGCGTCGCTGCTATATTATTACTAATTTTCACTGTGCGTCGTTATATTTTCGAGGTTGCGTTGTTTTAGGTTTGAGTCTTTAATCTTTTTGAAATTTTCTTTTTATTTCTTGAAGCTATCCCAGAATGTACATCAAGGTGATATGTTTTATGGAAAATTAAGTGAAAAGTTAATAAGCTGGAGTGTCTCCACTCGACTATCTCGCAATTTGAATTGGATTAAATAATATAATATATTATATTTAAATTAAATTTAATTAATTACAAATTTTAAATTAAAATCAATAAATAATATTTATTAAACCAGCACATGTTTGGCTCTTTGTTGATGGCACCACGTCAAGTGATGTCGCGTGATTTGCAGTGTTAAAAAATTAATTCCGGTAGTTTCAGTGATTCAGTCCAACTGAAATTCTATATATAGCAGTTTTATACAATCTTTAATCATATGAAAAATTATCAAACATATATCTTTATTTTTACGGTCACTTTGGAGGAAAAAAAAATCAAAACGATGTAGGTAATGACCCCCTTCCGGTTGAGCTACATTTCTCAAAAGTTGATGGAACACACACACATTTTTCTCAACCTTAGTGAAAATGATTGAGGAACCTTCAAAACTTAAAAAAACATCAAAATCTCAACATCGAAAATTTCCGTGATCGCAATACTATCTCGCCAGAGATAGTAAAAATTAAATACAATGTGAAACAAAACAATATTTAAAAAATGTATGTTTGCTAGTGAAATTTTGTATTTAGTATATTTTGTAATTTTATTTAATTAATTAATTTATTATTATTTATTTTATTTATAGGTCTTAATTTTTTTTAAATAGATATTAATTACAGATTGAATTGCTCGTTTTATCTAGATGTGTTCATTGAATAATAATACGTTCAGCAAACTTTGGACCAATTTTATGTGAAAGAAGGCCGACTTACGACAACAGCTACTATGGACTTATCAGACAGTGATTAATTTTAATTTTGTTTTTCATAAATTAATTGAATAGCTTAATTTGTTTTAATCGAATACGTTTTTTTTTATTTTTGTAGGTATGTAATAAAATTTTATATTATTTTTTTTAACTGTTTACTTTGTTCAATTTTCTTTTTAAAAAGTAGTGTATTTTCGTAACCCTGGATCCTATCTTCGATCTTTACATGATTTAACATAGAAAATTTTAATTCACTATGCGTCGAGTTTTTTTGGAACGTAATCCCTACGCAAAGTGAGGTATTAGTGTATAAAAAATAGAAACTAGTGAGAAAAAATATATTATTTACGTCCAATAATAGGTCAAGAAATAGGTCAAGAAATTTATTAAACTGATTCCACATTTGGCACGTGTGCAGCGTTGATAAAAGACCTACGAAAGATTTAATGGGAGCAAATTAATGGACCTCATGGCATTTGAAGTTAATAGGGATTGTAATATGTAAGAAATTGTAGAAGGAAAATCGCCAATTCCTAAAAACATTTTCAAACTGCGGCTTCCTTGACCTACTGCTCAGACCTCACTCACTATTTGTATACATAGTATTGAATATCTGGTGGGAGAAGAAAACATTAATTTATTCTTTTAATAAAGAATAAATATTGTAAAATGAAAACACACTTAGACAAAAAATTGCTAAAACAAAAAAAATAATTAATTATGTGAATAAATTTTATACTCTTGAATTGATCTAACTAGTAAAATAATTAAATAGAAAAAAAAATATTTTATTTACTAATTCAAAACTTTTTATTGCCAGGAAGAAAAAAAAATTGTTGAATTTTACCTTTTGAAACGAAAAACAATTTATTAATAAATAAGAAGAAAATATTTAATAAGTAATATGAAAATATTTACACTCTGTGAGTTAAGAGAAGGAGGAGAAGGTAGAAACTTAAAAAAAATATGTTTATAAATTTTATTGAAAAACAATAAAAATAAGTTGACCTGTGGATAGGCACAGACCGCGACTGATGGTTTGAAATAAATTAATTTCCAGCTACAGAAAATTTCAAATAATTTAAATGTATCTATTAATGCAATAAAAAACAGATATGGATATAACATAAATATTTTTAATTTTCTTTTATTTATAATAGATAAGTAGGAGCTGGCTGTGACGTCATGAAGGGCTGAGTATCGTCATATAATTTAAAATTAAAATAAACTAATGAAGATGATTTTTCCCGAGGATAAAACCAATACAAAGTGCATGATTCGTGGAGATATGTAAAAAATCTCCCCATGTGAAATTTGGTGTGAAAATTACCCTTCCCTTCCCTTCCAATCGTAGATCGCTAATACTACGACTTCCGGTCTCCGGATATACACCAAAAGTTGATCAATTGATCATACTGATGCATTAAGTAAATATACCAAATTTCATCAAAATCAGTTGAGCCGTTCAAGCTGTACACATGGCGGACAGACGGACGGACGGACAGTCAACATGCTAAAAATTATTTTTTTTCTGTTAAGAAAATGCATGATTCGTGGAGATATGTAAAAATCTCCACATGTGAAATTTGGTGTGAAAACAATACCTCCCTTACTATCGTCGGTCGGTAATTAAGTAATTTAAGTTTATTATTTTTTAAAACAAGTTTCAATTTGTAGACTAATTAAGGTTATTTTTTAAAAATTAATAAATGAAGATTCCAAATTTGGAAAATTTAAATAATGCGGAAGATTCAAATATATTATGAAATGACATTAGGAAGATCTTCAAACATTCAAGGTGTTCGTCAGGTCGATTAGGATCCTCATTAATTTTAAACAAAAATCTTGGGAAGCCTATAATCAGGTGACCTTAATAGACAGAGTTAATATTCAATGGCGGATTGAATTTTTTTTTTTTTTTTTTTTTTTTTGCCAAGGACAGAATGTCAGAGGGCTCAATTTCATTTAATCATATATTTTATTATTATTAACGTAACGTATCCAATTAGGCCAGAAGAGTCACCCTAACAATAATAATAAAACTATTCGCGTTACAACATTCATTGTTTTTTTTCTTTATTTTTCTTTTTTACTTTTTATTTATTTTTATTATGTTTAATGGAATCCTCTGATTAAGCTAATCATTTTTACAAATATCTAATGACATCAAGTATGACGCATATCGTTTCATTCCCTTTCACTTCACGAAACAAATTTTCTTTTTCATATTTAGGTAAGAGACAAAGGTGGTGGTGGTGGTGGTGGTGGTGGTGGGTGTACAGACAATTTCAGAAAAGTTAGGTTATAGATGATAGATGATGAATGATGAGTAAAAATAGACATTTTTTTTATAATATGAACAAATATCCAAAAGGTTTTTTTAATATACTTAAATCTAATAAATAGCTATATTAGAAAATAATTATTTAAGAAATGTTGAAAATAAATGTTAAACGTATACATAAATTGTTGTGGTAATTAAAATACAATAATTATTTATAAAAATTTTATTCAAACAGCTTAATAATAAAATATTATTTAAATAAGAAGATAGATTTATTATATAAAGAATAAGAAAAAATGTGCCTTAAGAGTTAAAAATTGATTGGGGTGAATTTATGTATGTGGGTGGTTTCAGGTAATTTAAAAAGTTTGTTCTAAACTTTAGAACTTATGATCAAAGCTACACTAATCCAACTAATCATTTATTTACACATCATAATTATAATTAAGTATATTTTTTTCATAAAAAGCGTGGGTTTTCTAAAAATGACCCATCAAAAGTTTGTTTCCTAAAATGGTACAAATTAATTAAAATAATTTGGTTTTCATTTCAAAAATGAAAAATATATTCAAATTTACTTGATAAAATATTTGATTCTATATTATATATATCATACATATATAAATAAGTTGTTATAATTAGATGACTTCAGTTTTATCTTTTTCGACTCTATAAGGAATAATACTGATAATAATATAAATTATAAAATATTATTGAAATATCTATTTTTAATTTTATTTCGAAATTAAATAAAAAATTTTAAAATATTTTAAATATAAAAAAATATTAATACAATACCAATTTAAAAAAAAAGGATGGAGGTAAATTTCAATATGGATGACATAGTGACGTCATTTACTATTTTAAGTTAAAAATACTAATAAAGTTGATTTTTACTGAGGCTGAAACCAATACAGATCGATTTTTCTTTTTAAATATTATCTATGGTGTGAATTTCAAAAAAAATCCTTAAAGCGGTTTAATATCTCAAAAATATACAAATATATACTATATATATACAATTTTTGCTAGTATAAGATACGTGACTTCTTACATTTCGATCCGACCACACCAGGAAATTCATTATTCTGCTTTAA
This sequence comes from Labia minor, assembly GCA_963082975.1. Lineage (NCBI taxonomy): Eukaryota > Metazoa > Arthropoda > Insecta > Dermaptera > Spongiphoridae > Labia > Labia minor. The sequence goes on along the minus strand of OY720347.1, from coordinate 12,890,510 downwards.
ATGAATTAAAATATATAATTTTTCAAAATTTTTCGTCTTTGTAAAGTGGCGATTTTCTTTCAGTAATTTTTGATCCATGATGGTTGTTTGTGGTCAATTCATGAACAAATATGAATTGACACTATATAACTTAAAAAATAATTTACTTCACCATTTTAGTGATTTCCATAAAAAAACAATATAAGTAAGCATAGAAGACAACGTGATTAACATTACATATATATTTATTGTAATTAATTAACAATAATATTTGGTTTATTTATTACCTGAATATTCTCGTCAATACTGGATTGCTGTATATTAAATTCTTATGTTGGTCAATTCGTTATGATTTTAGAAAAATACAGGACACATAACCAGTATTGGCATCTGCAAGCAGATAATTTCTTGTACTCGTTGGTAGAGGTATTAATTGCTCTTTCAGTACTTTCAAATAATATTATTTCCATTAATGTATGCTTTCATTATAATTATCATTTAGGTTTCTTTAAAATTAAAAAAAATTTAGTATAACACTACATCCCAGTCTGAGAGACAACACGCTTGACGCTTAACTTCGTATTCCCAGATTCAAGTCCCGGGTCTGACAAGGTGATTTCACTTTATCTATGGCAGTGATTCTCAGCCTTTTTTTTACCGCGGCACACAAAGAAAAAGATAAGTGTAAAAGTTTACCATATTGAAAAAAGTGGTCCCAAAAACGGTTTTCCTTTGTTTTTAGAACCAAATTGAAAAAATTTAGAAAAAAAAGTCGGAAATGTTCAAGAGCCTCATAATCTCGGGGCACACTTTTGAAATCTCATGGCACACTGGTTGAGAATCACTGATCTATGGAGACCAGTTCCACTCACCCAGTCTCTGTGATCAAAATTGAGAAGTTTCTTGAAATAAAATATAGATGCCTCCGTTCAAGAAAATCAAATTAAAGGTTGAGTTACTGATCATACAACACTTTTTATCTCGCTGACAAACGGCTTGATAAGATATACATGTCAGAACTATGGTGAAATTATTACTCCCATTGTAGTTTAATGAATGATATTATTTTCAAAACTAAATAAAAATATTTATTTAATATATACAAACGATCAATTTAAAAATAAACTAAAAGAATATATTATAACAAAGACGTTTAAAATGCAATACTAATAATATAAATAAATAAATAAATATCTAGTAATAGGCATCATTTAAATTTATCACTATTATTAATATTTTGGAGTGCTAAGAGAATTGTTAATAAAAAATTAAATTTTTCATTTTTTTTACTTTGATTTTTAATGATTATTAATAAATGATGCATAGCCTAGAAATGAATTTTCAAAAAGTTCAAGTATAGTATTTATTTATTACCTTATTATGATTCATAGAGAAAGTTCATTTTCAAAAAGAAGAAAAAATTACCTAAAACAAAAAGAGAAAAAAAAAACAATTAGAAAATACAATAAATAAAAACATTCACTAAAATAGAGCCTACTAATTTGAACAAAATACTATTGTTCGATTTTATTTTTTTAAAATGACAAAATAATTAATTGTTTCTTAAAAGGGTAAAATGTGTAGTTATAATAATGGTTATGAAGATATATTGACGTATGATTAAATCATTAAAGTCACGCCTTTAACTTTATTGAAGGTATAACGGATGCTCCTTACATTCCAACCCATTTCAACCCCTTTTAACAGTTTAAACTCCAAAGTGATAAAATAATACTCCTTTCTCTCTTATTTTTAGAATCTTTTCAAAAATCTTTTTTTTTTAAGTTTAAATGTTTCTGTTACTAGAGAAAGTTGGGTGAAAATAAGAGAGAGGGATAAAGGAACCATGCGAATTTGATGAAAATTGCAAAGGGTATTTATTTATTGTTTATAAATCAAGGTCTCAATGACCACTATATATTGTTTATTTATTATCTAGAAAAATATGATTGTTTTTCTATATGTCTATATACTTAAATAAAAAAAATTACAAATTTACAAAATTTTCATTGGTGTTTACGTCTTGGAAAATCCAAATTAGAATTTTCTGGGCCTTTCTTTATATCTGAGGAAATAGTATAAAATATACAATAATATACAAAGGTAAGCAGGGCGCCAAATTTTTAGGGGCGCGGATTTAAAAATAAAATATTTTTTATATTAATTATTTAAAAGATAATTTGTATGAAAGGGCGCCAAATTTTTTTTTGCCCAGAGCTCCACAAAACACTAGAAACCGCTCTGCTTCTATATACATATATTCTATAGATCTTATCAATATCTAATTAATAAAAGCCTAGAAAAAAAAATTTTCCTATTTTTTTTTGTGAAATGCAAAAAAATATTCTAAAAACACCTTTTTAAAAATTACTTTTGTATATTCGATTATCATTATTTTTTGTTTTTCAACAATAATAATTTTATAAATCAATTTTTTCCAATCTATGTTTCGCGCTTTAATGGGTATTAAATTAATAAATCTTAAATATTAATATTTGGAATATATAGATTTCTTAATACAATCAATGCTATTAAATCTACATTAAATTAAAATTGGAAGATGAATTACATTAATTTTAGAATAGAATTTAAACCAAAAAAATTTATTAATTTACAATGTTCAATTATATTTAAAATATCATGTATAATTTAAAAATGGAAAAAATTGATTAATAAAATTTATTATTGTTGAAAAACCAAAAATAATAATAATCGAATATATAAAAATAATTTTAAAAGGTGTTTTTATAATATTTTTTTAAAAAATATATTAATATTTGAAATGTATTATTATATAAAATATACAAATACACATATCAATACAAAACACAAATCTGTATATAAAGATTGATTTTAAATTTTAGAGTAGGTGTAATATGTTCTATCTAAGATGTATGCCTAAACTAATATAGACATATGTATCGATCGGGGGGTGAGTTACGAATACTTCATAACCAAGAATTGGGGGGAGGTGATATCAATAAATAAATAGTCATGACGAGTTTCATCGAAATTAAAAATAATAATTATAATAATAATAATAAATTGTTCGCAATATTTAAGTTTTCTTAAGTACAGTTTCTGACATGCATGTAATAATTAATCCCTGTATATATAAGAAGTATATGAATATAATTGATATTAAGTAAATTGATTAGAAAGACAAATTAGCTGGAGTGTCTCCACTCGACTATCTCGCAATTTGAATTGGATTATATAACATAATATATTATATTTAAATTAATTTTAATTAATTATAAATTATAAATTAAAATTAATAGATAATATTTATTAAACCAGTACTTTGTTGATGGCACCACGTCACGTGTTGGCGCGTGAGATTTGCAGTGTTAAAAAATTAATTCTGGTACTTTCAGCGATTCAATCAAGTTGAAATTCTATATATAGCAGTTTTATACAATTTTTAATCATGTGAAAAACAAACACATATCTTTATTTTTACGGTCACTTTAGAGGAAAAAAATCAAAAGGTTGTAGGTAATGATTCTCTTCCAGTTGAGCTACATTTCTCAAAAGTCGAGAGAAAACTACGAATTTTGAATAATCCCCATGTACCAAATTTCATGATTCTAGCTCAAACCGTTTTTTCGTAATCTTGTCTACATACATACACACACACATATACACATACACACACACATACATACACACATACACACACATATACACACACAGACAGACAAAATTTTCAACTTGACATTAGAGATAATGATTCAGGAACATTCAAAACGTATAAAAACATCAAAATCTCAACATCGAAAATTTTCTTGATCGCAATACTAACTCTGGCGAATCGTTACAATTATTATCCAGATTATTCCTTTATTTTTTAAAGGATAAATTTGGACATAATAAAAAATAGAAGGGGTGAGTAATATACGGGTGTACGTATTTTTGTCTATTTTTGGAAACGGTGTGTTTAGGGCAATCGGGCACAAGGCCGCCCTGTGGTGTCGGGACCCAGTTACCCACTGATCTAGACACAGTGGCCGCCACCGCATGCGGGTCCACCGCCATCCATGCTCGAGTAGCTTGGGTCTTTCTTAACGACCCAGTCGAGCCGAAATCGGATTACAACATATTTTAATATGCCACCATTACAAGTCCAATTGAGTTTTGATATCGATTTAATGCCCACTAAACACCAGCGATATCAATTTTATCAACTCTTGTAAAATTTAGATCGAGTAAACGGATCTCAGATCCTATCGAAAAATATAAAAGCCAAAAAAATTGTCTTTTTGATTTTGCCAAAAATGAGGCGATAGATTATATTTGAAAATATAAAAAATTAATCATTTTCAATTCAATAATTCTAGAAAGACCTTGACAAAGTTTTTTTTTTATTCAAATTATTTACAAATCGAAAGAATGTTTGTTCACTTTCTATTCTGTTTCAATCAAATAACTATCGATTCATTTTTTATTTAAGTATTTAAAAATTATTATTGGCATTTGTTTTTTTCATTTTTAATCATAATTATTCAATATTTCGATTATCAAATTGTACTTATAATTTTAACAAACATTGAACTAAATATTGTGTGTGTTAAAGAAAGAAAAATCAGATTATGTTTAAAATAAATCATTTTTGGAAGAAACTTAAATATAATTACATGAGTCCCTTTTAAACTATTTTATTTAAAATTTTTGTTTTATTTATTTAAAAATAAAATAAAATAAAATAATTTATTAATTAATTAATTTAATTATTTTTTTTTAAACAAATAAATTACTGCGATGGCGAAATACAATATTAGCGTTTATTTACCAAGCAGAAAATAAAGAAAATACAAAAAAAAACTTCAAAATAAATAATTATGTTAAAAAAAATTTTAATTTTCAGATAATTTATTCTAAAATTATTTACTAATGCAAAAGATATTTATAATCAATGCTTTGGCATTATTAGATTAATTATGAATTATTATTATTATAAACTTTAAAAAGTTTACAATTTTTTAATTAATTATTACAATTGTTCAATGGGTTTTCTAAAAATGACCCATCAAAAATTTGTTTCCTAAAATTAAATAAAATAACTTGGTTTTCATTTCAAAAAGATGAAAAATATATTCAAATTAACTGATAAAATATTTTATCCTATTTTATATAAATATATATATGTTGTTACAATTAGATGGCTTCAGTTTTATATTTTTTCAAAGCTTATAGACTGTTTCGACCAAGGATTACTACTGATTATAATATAAATTCTGAAATTATATTGACACCTATACTTGTCTATATTTTAATTAAGAAAGGAGGTTATATCTTTTTCTTTATATTTATAATAATCAAATATCATTTATATTATTTAGATTTTAATCTAAAAAAGCATTTAAATTAATATAATATAATTTATTTTATATTATTAGGTCAAATTTATTCAGCAATTTATTTAAACTTTCTTCATTTATAATTGTTCATGTGTGTTATTATGGTGCTAACTTCATGGTGAGAGATTAATAAATATATTTGGTAATTTAATTTTAAAATATTATTAAAATAATTATTTTTATTTTTATTTCGAAATTAAATAAAAAATTTTAAAATATTTTGAATATAAAAAAAATTAATACAATATCAATTAAAAAAAGGCGGGGGGTAAATTTCAATATGAATGACATAGTGACGTCATTTAAATTTACTATTTTAAGTTAAGAAAATAATAATAAAGTTGATTTTTACTGAGGCTGAAACCAATACAGATCGATTTTTCTTTATAAATATTATCTATGGTGTGAATTTCAAAAAATCCTTAGAGCAGTGTAATATCTTAAAAATATGCAAATATATATATACTATTTTTGCTAGTATAATAAGATAAGATATTGTTTCTAAATTGAGCATATTTCTACTTTTATGTTAATTATGTTCAAATAATTATATTTTTCAAAATTGTTTTTATTTAATTTATCTAAAAAATATATTTCCAAGATTCAGTTAAAGAACTCAATATATTTAAAAATATTTCACCATTAATGTTTATTTTAAATATTTAATATTGATTTTTTTTAAAGATAAAATTAATTATGTATTTATTGTTCATTAAATGATTTTGTGTAGAATAAATTCAAAAGAAAAACGCATACTGATAATATTATTAGATAGAATGCCTCGGTAGTCATGAAAAACACGTAAAGTGCAAATGGAATGTTCCACGAACTGTCAACTAAAACATCTCATGGCAAATATATACATCTGTAAAGAATAAATGGAAAAAAAAAATAAGGAAAAAGGAAAAGTAAAAATCTTTCTCCCAAGTGCCTCCAATTATATCCTTCATGAAGATAGGATAACATATATTATCCATTTCATTGGGCTTGAATCTTTCAAGAAAAATCATAAAAACAAAAAGCAAACCATAAAATCACAGAAAGTGATTTGTGAAGAGATTACTAAACTTTTCGAAAAATATTATCAACACCTTTTTTTTGTTACTTTCACTTTAAAATAATTTATATTTCAAGAGTAACTAATATATATAGAATCATTGAGAACTAAATAAAAAATTAAGAAAATTGATCTAGAATTTAGTAACTTATAATAAAATAAAATAATTAGATATAAAAGTTTTATTATTATTATTATTATTATTAGATATGATACAACGGCATCCCAAATCATGAACACTACGCTGACAAATTAAATCAATATGTCATATTAGGAGAAAATTTCTTATATAAATTTATCGATAAATCACTAAATATACTGTAATATAATTAAAATATATGTTAATATTTTAATAATTCTGGTTCAATATTTTTGTATACATTGTCGTACATTTGGCCAATATGTACGTACAAGTTCTCCAAACTGAGGTTGTTATTGAAATTACAGCACGGGAGCCTTACATAAAAATTCATTATATTATATTGCTTGATTATTTATGTAAAAATTGAGAAATATATTGTTATATACATAATAATGCAATTTATTAATACTCTTGTAAATTGTTCAAATAATTTAACCAGTTCATAAAATACAAATTTTTTAATATATCAAATTGAATATATCAAAGTATTATGAAAGGAAATACATAGGTGTAGAAGTATAAAACCGGAATTCCACTATAGATGGTGCTCGCTATCAATTTAAAGACCGTAAGACCACTTCTGTAGCGCCATCTTCTCCCTCTAACAGTTGACGAAGTTCATCAACACACAATAACCTAAGTTTTCTATAACTTCAAACATGTCGAGTTTTGTACCTACGAACTATGATTTGCGGACAACATTGGTTTTCGGTTGTCATTTGAAGAAAACTGCTGCAGAATCGGATAGAATGCTTGTCGAATCATACGGTGAACATGCTCTTGGCAAAACTCAATGCTTTGAGTGGTACTAGCGCATGCGGTTTATTCTCCAGACATGGCTCCATCTGATTACCATCTATTCACATCATTGGGACATGCACTTGGCGAACAAAACTTTGATTCGTATGAAAATGTACGAAAATGGCTCGACAACTCGTTCGTTTCAAAGGAAGAATTGTTTTTTTGGCGTGGTATTCATAACTTGTCGAAGATGTGGGAAAAATGTATAAATTCCAATGGAGGCTATTTTGAATAAAATATTTTTTATCATTTTCAAATAACAGACGTGCAATTTTAAAAAAAAAATTCGATTTTATACTTCTACACCTGGTATATTCATGGTTTGGTAAATTTATTGTAAATTAAAACTTATTTATATTGTCTTAATGTGTCGTAGAATAGAATGAACATTGTTCTGCTGTTAAAAGAGTAAAATTCTCAGACCAATTATTTTGTTATTCTGAATTACACGGTGTAAGAAAAATATCAAAGATATGAATTATTAAATATTCTTATCCATTTGTAAATTTAAATTTGAAAAAGATTAATTCTCAATTTCTGAAATATTTCTACTAAAGAATAAAAATAAAAAATGAATATTAAAAATAAAATAAAAAGAACAATTTAATCATTTAATAATCATTTACAAATTTATAGATTTGATTTGTATTGTATTGTATTTGTAATTAAAATTATTATAACAGTGAATATCTGATTTATTATATGAATGAACGTTTCTGATTGAAATTGTTTTATTTAATTTGCTGATTACAATGAATGAACATTTAAAGAGAATTAAAGTTGAAAAGGATTTTAGCGATTCATTTGTTTTTCTATACCCAAATGGCTGTGGTGATTATTTCATTGTCTGCATAAAACCTCGTTCATTACCAAAGAGTTCTCTCTCTCTCTCTCTCTCTCTCTCTCTCTCTTCTCCCACCTATCAACTCTCTCCTTCTCTCTTTTAACTAAACAGTAGTAATAATAAAAGGAGAGGAGACTCTTGAAAAGATAATGAGCGCTTTCATTTTTTTTTTATTTGCTGTTCGGTGAGTGCGCGCAGGTTTCGTAAAAAGAAAATGAAAATGAAATATAATAAGAAATGAATAAAAAAAAAAAAGAAAAATGTCGACCGAGTGTTGTATGTTGTATCCATTTAGTAATTGAGAGGTGGGGGAGTGTACAGTAGATAGGAAAGGGGGGTCGCAGGGGAAGTGTGGGGATGTAAGGCAAAGAAGAGGGGGATTTCGAACAACTTAAAGATGGCGCAACAGCTGCGGATCGCTTGGGTAATCTTTCCTTCCGAACAGGTCCAGAAAATTATTATCTTTGGAATAAGCGAATGTCCTAAAATTTTATTCCACGTGGAAAATGAAGCATTAATCGTTAATTACTATTGAAATTAAATGAAACAAAAAATTAAATAAATAATTATATCAAAAATAAATTAGGATATAAATTGAAGGAAAAGATTTTTAAAAAAATAGGTAATTATACAAACTGGTCATCTTTTTTGGATAAAACTTTGCCAGTGGGTTCCTTTTTTAATTCCAAATAAACTGTTCTTATGCAATTTTTGCGGGTCGCTTCTAGTCTACGAGTTAAAAATTATTAAAGTTAGACATATTAGCTGATTAGGAACGTCAAAATGTGCATCCATCCCGCCGGCTCCATAATTTCTCTATTTATTTTATATGGCGGGATGAGCCACCGGTGGTACATGCCGGCGGGAACGTGTTAAGTAATGTTTTATTTACTTATTCACTAATTTTCGTCTTGGATATGGAGAAATTATTTATTTAATTATTTTTTTTAATTTTTTTCTATATCCAAACCGAACTAAAAAAATACCGAAAATTGGTGAAGCCCTCTTGTGGCGAAATCAATAAACTACTATAAATATAATAGCTAGATTCAATTTATAGGCAAATTTTAATAATTTTTATCTCGTAAACTAGAAGCGTCCCGAAAAAATTGCATAAGAAAAGTTTATTTGGAATTAAAAAAGGGACCAACTGGTAAAGTTTTATCCAAATCCAGTTTGTATAATTACCAAAAATATATTTATTTAAAAGATATACAAATTTTTGGAATAAATTTGTTTAGTTTTACATTGGAATAATTTTATTTATTTTGTTTTATTTTTATTTTTTTATCCAATACAAGTTTAAAGCAAACTCCTTACGACCCTATTAGTGAGTAGAAATGACTCTCTTCGATAATTATCTTGCATTATGTTCAACATTGTAGGACAGACAGATAATCATTTCTTTCTACCTTGAAAAAGATCATTATTCTCCAGAGGATATTGTGTATGGAAGTGTGCTTTGGATTTGCCTTGACGATCTCTATACAAAAAAAAAGAAAGAAAGATAATACAATACCGATATAAAATAATAATTATTATTGTTCCTCTACTCCTTTATATTTAAACATACTTATAATAAAATAACCCCAATTGAAAATAAATAATTATAAAAATAAATACGTTATTTATAATTTATCTTTTCTAGCAAGAACTGAAAAGTTGATTGATTTGACAATTATAAGTAAATAAGTACAGCCAGTCCTCGAGTTACGTCGTTACGAGTTACGTCAATTAATATTTTGATATCATTCCTCAAACTTAAGTCAGAAAGTTTCAAGATACTTCAAGGATTTATTACATCCAAGGAACACAAGCCCGCTTTTTTTAACATTTTTTATCTTAATTAGTACTATGCATGATGCTTCGAGTTACGTCGTTTGGATTTACGCCACATATTTTCGGAACCTAACCTGCCGTAACTACGAGGACAGACTGTACGAAGAAAAGAAACGATACATAAAAATAGATTATTTTTAAATTATTTTATCATCTAATTATAAATTTAATTTAATAAAAACTCCTTCAAGCAAATTACATTATTTTAGATAAAAAATTTAACTCTTTTTTTAATTCATATAATATAAAAAATAAATAAATTATAAATGTGTTATGGTGGCCTTCACATGTACATTGTACATACACCTCTCAAAAACATTTTTAAATTTAAAATAAAAATATTTGTAAATTTAGAAAATAATATTGCATGATTTCGAAGATTGAACAATTTCAATATAATCATTTCAACTTCAAAAATGTATTTTTTTTAGAAATATCCTATTAAAATTAAGAAAATGAATATTTGCAATTTCCATTAATATCATCTCTTTAAGCAGTAAGAAACAATTTTTTTTCGCTTTTAGTAATTCTCAAGTTGCTGGAAGTTTATGATATTATTGAGAAAGATAGATAATAATAATAATAATAATTGTGAAAAAAAAACATTGAAACTGCTAACACGGAAATGCTTTTAGACTGACAAATGATGAATAGGAAGCGAGTTCAAACTTCAAATCTAACATTGATCCATGTAGCATGTAGTGAACGTGATGAATTGAAAAATCAATCTGTCTTAATGCAATTTATTATTTATTTAGTGATAGACATAATTAATACAATTGAAATATTTATTGTGCCATATTTTAAACTTCTTTATATATATTATAAATATAAATAAAGTAAATAAATAAAGTTAAATTAATTATATTAAAAAAAAAATTTACGGATTAATTTATATATAGATTGATTATTAAGTTTTGTTTAATTAGTAATATACAATATAAAAGTATAAACATATGATGGAGAATATTTTTATAATAATAAAGTGAAATATTTATATAAAATTAGAGTAAGAAGGTACATTCTCAAATAAAATTTGAATTAAATTAATTTAGTATATTTCTTATAAAACATTTAGAACAGGGGTGAGCAACCTTTTTAACCCACGGGCCAATTTAAATTTTAAAATTTTGTGGCGGGCCGCACTTACTAATAATTTACAAAGCTTTATATATATACTAATAAACATTATAATATTGTTTATAAATAATCGAGACGAATAATAAAATTCTATTTTAGAAATGCTCGGCGGGCCGCAGAAAAACATTTAAAGGGCCGCATGCGGCCCGCGGGCCGCGGGTTGCTCATCCCTGATTTAGAACAAGTCAAAATTTAAATTGTTTTGATAATAATAATAATAATAATAATGATAATGAGACTATTCAGTGGTTTAGTGGTTAGCACGACAGTCTACCACACTGAATACTCGAGCATAGGGATAATTAATAATTTCTCTTTAAAGCTCTGAGAGATACTGATGATCTATTCGCAAATAATAATAACAATAATAATATTAAGTATCAAATATTTTAAGTTTGTTTTATAAATGTGAAATATGTTATAATTAAGAATGATTATAGTTTAGATTACGCACTTCTCGACGCCTCTCCCTCTACCACTTTGCCTGGCAAATCGTGAGTTGACCATATATAGGTAAGAAAAAAATGAAATAGAAGTTCTTCACTTAAACTCTTCCTTTTTAAAAAATTATTATTTAATTTTTTCATATATTTAAATTTATTTAAAATTATGATAATCAATCTGTATACATTCTTGATTATGTTAAATATAATAATAATAATAATAATAATAATAATAATAATAAAAATAGTTTATTTACTATAAATTTAGAAACAATTATTTTGTTTAAATGATTGAATGATTTAATTGTTTTTCTTATAAAATTTAAAATACAAAATCATAAAAGAAAATTTAAATTAAATTAAAAAAATGACAAATTGACAATCTTTGTACTAAGAAAAATGTTTTGTCCTATCGAAGCTTTTGAAATTGTTACAATGCTAGTATGAATATAGCAATGAATTCTTTTAATGCGTATATTTATAATCATTAATAATCTTTTAACTAAGAGAGAAAGAGTTAAAAATATTCCCAGCCAAAAACAAACAAAGTTACAAGGTTTTTGTTAGAATCAATTGTGTTTATTAATTTCCTAACCATTTAATTCTAGAAATGCTTGTTTTTTTTTTTTCTTGTTCAAATAGACTCAAGAAACAAGGGTGTGATAGATGAAATTCTCTAGTAGAGTGGTTTGTACCAATTGAGCTGGAAACCTGCCACCATGACTAATGTTTCATTTTAAGACACAGAGAAAATGGGGCATAATGTTTATAAGCAAACTAATTACCCAAGAAATCCAACATTTATTCACAATATAGTTCAAAATTAACTAAACTTATAAAAATTGTGAACATGATCAATTACAAAAATTAAATAAAAATAAAAAATATTATCGTATTTTAGAAATTTAAGAGAGAATTCAAATTCTATTTGAGTATTGCAATTGTATTGAGTGTGTAATCAGTTTCCTGTTCCTGTTTGATAATGTCAATGGATAATTTCGAGAAAAATGTTGCGGATTGGACTAAAGACGCTGACTGGGATCTCTTCTCGACTTATGACGCAATCGCATCATCAAGTAGCAACCAATATGGGGAGATTTCGCTTTCGTTAATCGCACTGTAGGGAAGTGGGTTAGTGGGACGCGGCAAGACCTTCACCCACATTTGTTCCTCTCCCTCTTCCCCTGAATGGATTATGCAACAGGGAGGGGATAAGGGGTGGTCACTCCGTGACTCAGTCAATCATTTATAGTGAATTCGAATCGGACCCAATTAACCTAGAAAGGGAAAACACCCAAATCTAATCAATAGTTCAGTAAATAATCTCTAAACTCCCTCCCCCCCACTTCACACCAATTAACATATTTCTACTCTTGACATCAGATATCATGGAGTAACAACTAAGATAGGATGACAAAAAAAACGCTAATCATTAACTTATCACACATTTGCATTTTTCACTATCAGATTTATTATATTATTCCGAAACAAATTGGGTCAGTCCATCAAGAAAAGAGATTATTTAAACTGGGGAAGATAATATAAGAAAATAACAATAAACAAATCTATTTTCAGTACAATCATCTTCCTATTGAACTTTTCTTAGTAAAATCGTAAAGATTGTAAACTAGATTGATCTAAAGACAGGTAAATAGAAAAAAATGTTACAACCATGAAATAAACAACCATAAACAAAAAATAAAACTTAACGTTCAAATATACTATACTATATTAAATTTTAGAAAAAGAAATTTTAACTATTTTATCTTTTAATTTCAAAATTTTAATATAAGAAATACATTTTTATAATCAATACAAAATAATAAATCTTAAAATAGTTCATAAATTAAAACATAAATTTAAATCTAAAATTAGCTGGAGTGTCTCCACTCGACTATCTCGCAATTTGAATTGGATTAAATAACATAATATATTATATTTAAATTAAATTTAATTAATTATAAATTATAAATTAAAATTAATAAATAATATTTATTAAACAAGCGCATATGGGAACCTTCAAAACGTTTAAAAACATCAAAATCTCGACATCGAAAATTTTCGTGATCGCAATACTATCTCTGGTAAAAATGGTAAAACCATGAGATAAACAACCCTCAACATAAATAAAACTTAACCTTCAAATATACATATTTATTAAATTTAGAAAAATAAATTTTAACTATTTTACCTTTTAATTTCAAAATTTTAATAACAAATATATTTTTATAATCAGTACAAAATAATAAATATTAAAATAGTTCATAAATTTAAAAAAAAATTAATTTTTTTTTTAGTTTTAAATTTGTCCTATGTAAGTAAAACATAAATTTAAATGTAAAAATATACATATTATTGTCAATTCATGTTCAATTGGAAAAAATATATACTAATTGACAAATAAGTTATACTACTGAATATAAAATAAAAAAATTATGAAATAAATTAAGATTATGGTTAGCTTTCTTTGATAAGAAATTAAAAATAATTTGTTAATAGAAATTGTTAAGTTAAAACCAAATATCTCAATAAAAAGTCGATGAAAAATCGATTTCAATTTGTCAAAAGAGCGAACAGACAGACAGAGAGAAGTTAAGAAAAACGTTATAAAAAAATTAATTGCTAATTAGACTATCATGAAAAATAGAAAACAAGTGCCTATAATAATAATAATAATAATAATAAGGAAAATACAAAAAGAATAGTTAGTAAACGAATTAGACTTTTTCCACGTTTTAAAATTAAAGATTGGGTATTGAATGGACAATGTTATTGTAGTAATATAAGAATTAGAAATAAAAAAAATGGTTAATTATATGACAAATGATAAGATATAATGAATATTAAGAATTCATTCTAGATAAGCGTGTCGATTATGTAAAGAGAATAAAAAAATAAGAGTGGGTGAAGTGTTCATTAGTTATATTAGAACAAATGAGAAAGATGGGGTGGGCATGGGAATTATTTGGGCCATCTTGATTTTAAAATTGTGTATATAGATATATATATATATTTATATTAGCATATATGTATTAAAAAAAGTGACGTCTTTAAATATTTTTAAAAATGTAACATACAATGAGTAAAATTAGATATAAATTTCAGTGCACTGAGTTATTAATAAATATTAGATAATGGATGCTAATTACGATGTAATAATAAAGAATAATTAAGAACATTCCAAATTTGAATTGATTATATTAATTTTCTTAAACTTATATTAATAAGAGAAATGTTCTTTAAAAATTATTATTTTTAAATTTCATTATTAATTTGACTTTTCCAATAATTTAATAATTTGGAATTGTAGTTAAACCATTCAATTTGGTCATCCCTGAGAGGAAATGTATTGGAATTAACCAATTTTGGAATTTTTAGTTAATAATTTTACGGTATTTAAACTATTTATTATATTATTATATACTTTATTATGTTATTTTACTTGTCCATAGAAATTAAGTAATCAAATCGTCTTAATATTAATAATAATATTTGAAAATAGCATAAATAAATAAATAAATTCCTTTCTCTCTATTCCATTATTTTTTTAAATTTAACAATTTTAACCTTTTCTTAAATACATATAACTTTATTCATGAAATTATTTATTTATTTATTATTTCAATTTTTATAAATTTAAAAACATAATATTGTTTCAATTTGAATTTTAAATTTCAAAAAAATGTTATCTTAATTATATAGTCCTGTATTTTGATAAATTTGGTGCATAATTAGATAAAAGCGATTATTCCTAATAAAGCAAAACTTAGGGATTAAAATGATAAGGGTGAGAATATATTTGCAGTTATTTATTTATCAATCGAATGGATATGGATGATTCAAGTGTTTGGTTAGTTGGTTAGGTCCCCCTAAACAACCACATACTCAGTATCAACCCCCCCCCCCCCGGGTCAGGTGGTTTCGATCGATGGGCCAAAATGGCGAAGCTGACGTCTCGTTGAAACGGAAAGTGGGCCGTAGTGGGTTTCTAGGTTTCTGGGTCATGTCGCGTCACACTTTCGATTTCAGTTAATCTTATCATTCAATTCCCACCACTTCCCCTCCTCTCCCTCATAATATTACGCCGTCTAACCAATAATATAAAAATAATAATAGCCAAACCAATATCCATTCGATCAAAATCAACATAATTAATAAAAAATAATGATCTCATTAAAAATGAAATTAATAAATATAAATTATTTAATAAACATTAAAAAAAAATACATTAGACTACATTTAATATATATATATATATATATAATCAGTGATTTATTGGTAAAATAAGAAGTAAGGTGGGAGCAAAAAAAAGTCCTATTTTCAGCAAACTATTTTTTTCCATATAAGTTTTTATTTTTTCTTATTTTTACTATACAAAATATTAACGATCACAAAAAAAGAAATTTTATCAGTAGAATTAAGTGGGAGTTGTTGGGAAATGAAAAAGTACTGAAACGTGTACCGGTTCTGAAAAAAGGTAAGGGAACGTCGTTCCACCGCGTTCCCCTTCCAATACACCACTGTATATATATATATATATATATATATATATATAATTACACATACATTTCAAGCTTTCAGTGTTCCTTAATGAGAAATTAACAAAATTAATTATGTATTATATTTTGGCATAGAATGTACAACTGAATTTGTAAATGTAAAAAAAACAAACAAACAATAATAATATTAAAAAGATGGCTTAGAATGTGGTGACATTCAGTTATTTAGCATCCACTTGGCAAAAGAAGAAATGAAGTGAAACAGGCCAAGAATGTAAGTAAGAACTAAAAAAAATTTTATATTGAAAAAAAAACAAATTCAAAAATATATATACTTGAAATATAAATAGTTTGAATGGTTAGATTATATTCTTGAAATTAAAATAAAAAATAAATAATTTATGTATTTAATTATTTATTAATTAGGTATATTAGATAACAAATATAAATACAAATATTATAGCTCTAATTATTTGTTTATTTTTTGTTGAAATATTTGTTTATTATATAATATAAAAAAAAATAAAATTGGAATATTCTAAAAAAAAAATGAATTAAATGCAATGCGTGGGATGAATTAAATTTAATTTTATTATTTTTCTCATGAATGAAATTTTTAAGCATTAATATTCCACTCATGTATTATCCAAGTTTTATTTATTAATTTCTAAATGGAATTAAACACGAGTTTATATGATGAATTTCCAATTCAATCCAAATAAAATATAAGGGGGATAGAAAGTCTTTTACCTATCTTAAAGTGTTAAAAAAAATAACAAAAAAAGAATAAATTAAAATTTAATTTATTATTAAAATGTTTGTAAATAAAATTGTAAAATTTGAAATAAAAATAAATAATAATTTCAAATAATATTTGTCTTTACATTTATAAAAGATTTTAAAAGAAAAATTTTATACTTCACTCAGGCAAATGATTCTATAAGTACCTACATAACTCCAATAAATGTAAATAAATGTAATAAATAAAATATTCCTAAATTTTTAATCCATTGTAAAAAACATAAATTTATTATATAAGTATATTAAATATAATAAAAACACACTGTGTGATTTTATTATACAGATTTAATATTAAATTATTTGACAGTTAAAATAAAGATGGTAATTTAAATATATATATGTATATATTATATAATCATTATATAATTGAAAAATATTAATAATAATTTATTGTAATTATAAAGGGAACAAAATATTTATCTATTAAATAAGATTTGCTCTTATTAACCATATTATTATAATTATAGAATTGAGAAATAAGATAATAAATAAAAACAAAATCATTATTTTATATTTATAAATAATAATATTTTAATCTTACAATAATATAGTAAAGAATTAAGAGAAATGAGATTATAAATTAGAAGTATAAGATATATTCTATTATAAAAAGAGAGAAAAATGAATGATAATAATTTTATTATGAGATGTCAAAGTGCAAAGGGAACGCCTGAAAGAAGGCAACCAGCGTCATTACAATACCTTTCACTTTTCTTTTGAATATAAACGTATATAAATTATCTAATAATTTTAAAAAAAAAATATAGAAAAGTAAATATAATATTTTCATCAATATTGACATTGCTAGAATAAGTAGTAATTTTGAAATAATAAAATAATATTAAAATATTTCTATCAATATCAATAAAAAATTATCTTCTACTTAATAAAGATTAATATTATAAATACAAGATCTTGCAATTTGAATTGGATTAAATAACATATATTATATTTAAATTAAATTTAATTAATTATAAATTGTAAATTAAATTTATAAATAATATTTATAAAACAGCTCATATTTGGCTCTTTGTTGATGGCAACACGTCACGTGTTGGCGCGTAAGATTTGCAGTGTTAAAAAATTAATTCCGGTACTTTCAGTGATTCAATCAAGCTGAAATTCTATATATAGCAGTTGTATACAATTTTTAATCATGTGAAAAATTATCAAACATATATCTTTATTTTTACGGTCACTTCAGAGGAAAAAAATAAAAACGTTGTAGGTAATGACCCTCTTCCGTTTGAGCTACATTTCTCAAAATTTTATAGAAAACTACGAATTTTGAATAACACCCGTATACCAAATTTCATCATTGTCTACACACACACACACACACACACACACATAGAGACATTTTTCTCAACCTTACAATAGTGAAAATGATTCAGGAACCTTCAAAACATATAAAAACATCAAAATGTCGAATTCGAAAATTTTCGTGATCGCAATACTATCTCTGGCGAGATAGTAAAAATTATATTAAGGAGAGAGTAAAATTTGAAATAATTATTTTATATATCATTTTATAATATATAGTTTTGTTAATAGTAAAAAAAGATCTAAATCAATATATATTATCTAGTTACAAATTAATATCACACTAGTGAAACAGTAAAAAGAACATCAACTAAATTGATTATATGGAGAGAAATTTCTCACTATCTTTTATTTGTTTTGTTTTTTTTTGTTTAATGATATTTCTATTGTATAATAAAAATTTAACTTTAACCAAAATCGCGTACGTAAAATGTCAAATTAATTAATTAAATTATCAATCATTCGTGTTGTATCTATTGTAAACCATTTGAAACATTTATTTCCTTTGACATTAAATTTTCTAGTTTACTTATATCTTTCTATGAAATAGATAAAATAAATTCATACACAGCTTTATATAATTATTTTTTTTTTCGATTTGTAAACTGAATAGAATAGAATGAACAAGTGTATTAAGAATGTGCAATAATAATGCATACATAAATAATTCAAGAAAAAAGGAGGAGGGAAGTGCGGGCCAAGGTTTCGGGGTCAGTGGGTCGCAGCCCCCCACCAACCAACCCCCTGGTTACTAGAAATCAGCACAGGCGAAAGTGATCCGTGATCTACGCTAACGAAAATGCAAGTAAATACAGCAACGGTAGAGTTTTTCCATAGAAACGAGGAGCAACTGATTTCAAGGAAGAATTAAAATTACATTGCCATTCATTACAATCGATGAATTTTTTAAACTTTCCATTGAATATTATTATATATTTAATTAAATAATTTAGTATGATAAATGACATTTGAAAAGTTATTATTTTGAAATATTAATGACAGTGTAATTTTATAAATTTTGTATAATGTTTATTTTTTTTTTATTTTTTTGAAACATGCTCTAGTTTCCAATTATTAAATTGATTTCACTGTTATAATTATTATGTATATTTTGATTTAATCGTTTGATATAACTTTAAAATGTTTAAAAAACTAATATTAAAAAACTTGTTTGATAAAGCATGTTAAAACATAAACGAATATTATTGTTTGTAAATTTCAACCTTTATGCATAATTAATTTTTCTGAAAATTCAGACTAATTATAAATTTTAATTAGGAATAAAATATAAAAAAATAAATGAATTAGTATTATTAGTAATAGTATTTATTCCATTTAGAAATCTAGTATGATTAAATTGTTTTTTCAAGTGGTGATGAAAGAGTATAGAAGTATAGACCCTATAGCAGTGATTCTAAACCACTGATTTAAAATGTGCCGCCAATTTTTACAAAAGTAAAGTTCAAATTAAGAAAAAATACTTTTTATGTATGCAAAAAAAGGTAAAATGTTTTTGGGATCAGGCTCTTAAATATTTTCGACTTTTCTTCAATTTTTTCAATATGGTAAATAAGTAAATAGCTTTTACACTTTATTATATTATTACATTAGTTTCACACTTTCACATATCTTTTTCTTTGTGTGCCGTCAAATTTTTAATCCGTTAAAAGTGTGCCGCGGTAAAAAAAAGGTTGAGAATCACTGCCCTATAGTATAGAATCTAACCACTCTAAATATTCGAACAATATTTCTATAGATTGAGGCAAGTTTTTAGTCATTTTGTACTTAATGACCATTATAAGAAAAACCTAATGGAAATGGTAGGTTATTACCCTTGACCCGTTTTTTAATTAAAATAAAAGAAAAATTATATAAAAAAAAAAATATTTATTTGATTTTTCACATCAGATTATTATTTAATTTATTGATATTATATATATATATTTTTCATGTATTGTTCATATAAATACAATTTATATATAATTATATTTGATTTAATATTATTACATAATAAAATGATGATAAAAATTTTTCAAAAAACTTGAAAATAAAATTTGATTGGAAAAAAAGAAAAAAAAATGTATTTAATAGAATATGAAAAATATGAAAATTTTTAAAAAATAAAAAAAAGATTTGATAAACCATATTTATTAAGAAAATTCGTTAAAGCAGCGATTTTCTAACTGTGTGGCGGGCCTTTAAGCACACAAGAGGAAAAGTCTGAATAGAAGAAAAAATCAAATAAAAAGAATAAAAAATAAAGACAAATTCAAAATGGTTAGAGTACAGATAGAAACTAGTAGTTGAAAGAAGAAGGATCAGCTAATACAATACCATTCGAGACAATAGTGATTATTATTATTATTAAAGTAAAATTAACATAATAATCTAAAAGTAAAATTATATTTGAAATTCGTTTAGAAACACCCCCAACTCGTATTAATCAACCTAATTTTGAGAATGATAATTAATTATTTCTTCTACGAGGGTGGGGTGAAGAGTTTCCGACCTGACCAAGAAAAACGATGTTTTTAATTTTTTTTTTGCTTTATTTTTCAACAACACTGATACATTTCTTATAACGGTGTTCTAATTAAGTTAATTAATTAATTAATTAATTTAATTTAAGTCCCATCAACAGTTATGAATCGACGCAAAAATTCGTTTAGATTACGCCTACAGAGCCAAATTGCCGGTAGAAATGGTTTTTCGAAGTAGTTTTTGGTCTAACGTTAGCAAACGCGGCACCCACGTTGCACACAGCTTTCCATATTCAAATGGTTGTTCAAAATATTTCACACACGTTCAGCTAACATCGTACATCGCCTCAGCTATCTTGAATGTTGAAAAATAAAGCAAAAAACAAAATTTAAAAACATCGATTTTCTTGGTCAAGCCGGAAACTTTTCACCCCACCCTCGTATACCTATGTATATCGAAAAAAATAATTTTATCTTATTCCAAATCATATGAAATTGTACTGATTTATTTAAATTATTTTTTTTTTATTTTCATTTATCCTTGTCCTCCTCCACTTGAACCCTTTATTTATGTTATTATGAATGAATCAAATTATTCTAAATCAATAAAATTTATTTTATTCAAATGTATTATAAAATAAATATTATGCATTTTTTTATAAAAATTGAAAAAGCAATATAAAAAAAAATGTTTGTGTTCATAGCCATATCTTGTCACTCCAAATATTATAATCAAATTTGTGATAAGTATATATAGTAAATAAGTATTTTAAAAAAACTGAGGAAAGGACGGGTAAAATAATAAAATTAGTGGGTTATTAAATAAGTATGGAGATGAGAATTGGCCCAGGAGCAGGCGCTGCCGGGATATTCTTGGACTGGCGTGCGCCGAGACAAGTAGGCCAGGGTCATTTGAGCAGCACGTGCCAACGCTAAAAGTGGCGCCATCGAGCGGCCTACGCCACGCTACGCTACACTCCCTTGCCGCACTACCCCAACAAGAGACGAGTACACCCCACCAAACCTGAACTTGTTATCCATTACAACCGAAACAACCCATCCAAGAGATAAAACTGATATTATAGAGCCACGAATGATGACAGAAGATAGAAGAAGTGGAATGTTAAATTCAGCCAATTACATAATAGGAAATTGTACTACTAAATATATCAATGATATAATTGAGAACAACACCATACTAGTGGAAGTTATTTGCAAACGTTTAAAAGATCAATTTCTTATTAAGGAAAGAACATTTAATCATAGAACTTAAAAATTGAAAAGATTGATTAATAAATATATAATTAGACAGATAATTATTGAATTAACAATTAGATAAAGGAGAAGATATTGTGGAATTAAAAAAAAAACGTGTGATTATAAGGACCATCAATCCAAATAAATAAAATTAAGAAAAAAAATAAATTAATCAAAGTGTGTTTTTTTTTATTTTTCCTTGTAAAAAATGTACGATTAAATCAAGTAAAATAAAAATAGTATTAAAAACATTAAATCTAATCTAAATTATCTGAATAACCTACTCTCATTTATTCAGTTGATGAAAGATGGTTTATTTTCAAGGAAATGTATAAATAAATTAATATACTACATAGAAATATACATAAATATTTAAAATCAATATATTTAATAACATATTTAAATATTAAGTTTTTTGTTTATATGAAGTCTTGAATAAATGGATTGTATTTCTAATTTTATGATTTCTTTTTTTTAAGCACAATATTTATTGATAAAACATTTTACAAATAGCAATATATAAATATATATATGATGAACACAAGAAAGTACATTGAATTATTATACTTTATTTTATTATAAATAAAAATAAATCGATAACCTTTCTAAAATGTTTATTAGCTGTTATTAATATGATAACATTATATTTATTGGAATTATTTCTCAAAAAATACATAAAATTAGAATTAAAAAACCTAAATCAATTGTTTTTCATAAATAAGATAATCTGATAGTGTCTTATTGTTAGAGTTGTAAAATTTACCTTATAAAACTTTACATGGATAATTTAAAAATAACTAAATACTTTAAAATTAAATTTTCAAGAGTATTTATTAAAAGATATGACTTGACACATGACAATCACAAACACATAACGATAGAACTCTTTAATAAACGTTTTGAATATTTTTGGTGAAATATATATTTATATAAAGCAGTGAAATAATATGGGTAATTGTTTAGTCTAAATCCCCATTGATATTCTATTTAGCTACCATGTTTTATTATTTGAACACCAGAGGGCTCCACTAATTTTCTGTTTTTTTATAGTTCGGTTTGAATATAAGAAAATTAAAAAAATAATTAATTAAATTATTTTCCTTAGCGAATAAGTGAATAATTAGTGAATTAGTCAATAAAATATTATTAAATGGCTGCACATTCATAACTAGTTTATGTGAAAAACTTTAATAAATTTTATCTCGTAAATTAGAAACGGCCGCCACATATTCTTAAAGAAAGTTTGTTTAGAATCAAAAATGGAATCCACTAGTAAAGTTTTATCCAAATCCATGATACCTCGGTTAGACTAAACAATTACCAAAATAAGAAGAGACATTGTTTATAGATGTTGAAATTAATTAATTAATATAATGAAATAGAGCTTCTGAAGGGTGAAAATGGATAAGAAAATGATGATTTAAGAAATTTTCGTTGGGAAACATAAGCAATTAAATCAATAAAGGAATTACTAAAAAATAAATAAAAATATACTCAGAGATTATTAGATTATTGTTATTCAGTATCGAAAAAGAAAATAAGCTGGAGTGTCTCCACTCGACTATCACGGAAATTTGAATTGGATTAACTAACATAATATATTATATTTAAATTAAATTTAATTAATTATAAATTATCAATTAAAATTAGTAAATCATATTTGTTAAAACCAGCGCATGTTTGGCTCTTTGTTGATGGCACCACGTCACGTATTGGCTCGTGATTTGCAGTATTAAAGAATTAATTCTGGGACTTTCAGCGATTCAATCAAGCTGAAATTCTATATATAGCACTTTTATACAATTTTTAATCATGTGAAAAATTATCAAACATATATCTTTATTTTTACGGTGACTTTAGAGGAAAAATAATCAAAACGTTGTAGGTAATGGTCCTCTTCCGAATGAGTTACATTTCTCAAAAGTTGAAAGAAAACTACGAATTTTGAATAATGCCTGTATACCAAATTTCATGATTCTAGCTCAACCCGTTTTGCGAAATCTTGACTACATACATACACACACAGACATTTTTCTCAACCTTAGTGAAAATGATTGAGGAACCTTCAAAACGTATAAAAACATCAAAATCTCGACATCGAAAATTTTTGTGGCAAGATAGTAACAAAGTCTGATGAATGAAAATTCAATTTATAAAATGTTTTTTCTTAACTTTTATTTCATCATATCAAATGGATAAGTAAAATCCCAAATACCAGAGTGACCTCGTACTAGACCTATTACTCCTTTCAGAATCTTAGATTTGAAAATATTGTGCAGAGGGGAGTCGAATGGCTAAACTCAAGGTTATTAGGTTATAGTGCTAACCAGCTCACGGTTAAGCCCGTCAATAAAATTACAGGTAGATTGTTGTTTTTTATTCTTAAATTATAAAATTTGCATGTGAATAATTAATAGAGAATTTTAAAATTAAAATATAAAACAATCAAATAATTTTAAAAAATATTGTTAAATTATATATTTCTAAAGAGAGGATAAATGATAGAAGATGATATTTATATTTTATTTAAAAAGAATGGCTTAAAGTTAAAAATAATTTAGAAATTGGCTTGCGTAGTATATTGTGAAAATATTTTCAGGCGCAATATGAGTGAGTGGGAGAAAAGAATCATTGAAAAGGGTGCTTTTCAAATAATTGGTCTTCTGTAATTTCATAGTCATACTCTATGAATCATTATTTCTAATAGATGTCATAGAAGCAAAGATTGTAGGAAATAAGCTGGAGTGTCTCCACTCATTATCTCGCAATTTGAATTGGATTAAATAACATAATATATTATATTTAAATTAAATTTAATTAATTATAAATTATAAATTAAAATTAATAAATAAGTAATGTTTATTAAACCAGCGCATGTTTGGCTCTTAGTTGACGTCACGTGTTGGCGCGTGAGATTTGCTGTGTTAAAAAATTAATTCCGGTACTTTCAGCGATTCAATCAAGCTGAAATTCTAGATATAGCAGTTTTAAACAATATTTAGTCATGTGAAAAACAATCAAACATATATCTTTATTTTTACGGTTACTTTAGAGGAAAAAAATCAATTCGTTGTAGATAATGACCATCTTCCGGTTGAGCTACATTTCTCAAAATTTGATAGAAAACTACGAATTTTGAATAATGCCCGTATACAAAATTTCATGATTCTAGCTCAAAACGATTTTGCGTAATCTTGTCTACACACATACACACACACACATACATACATTTTTCTCAACCTGACATTAGTGAAAATGATTCAGGAATCTTCAAAACGTATAAAAACATCAAAATCTCGACATCGAAAATTTTTGTAATCGCAATACTATCTCTGGCGAGATAGTAAAAAGGCCAAGATTTCGACAGTTTTTTTTACGTTGTCAAAAAACCGATTCTCCAGTAAAAATGAATCATCCAACTGAAAGAAGAGATAAAAATCAAAATTAAAATGGAGATTTCAAATATAACGAGGGTGTATTCGGGAAGCTAGAATTGGGTTAGCGTGTTATTAGGATTGCGTTTATATTTGAATATAATTAAATGCGGCAACCTAAATATTAGTCCTATTTTTCTGTTTTCTATTATTAATAGACACATAAAGTAGTGCTAAATATCTAGTCAGGGTAAGGATTGACTATGATAAGAAAAATCATATTCATATCCATTCATAATAAGATAAATAAAATTCTAGAACGGAATGAGAGGAAAATCCAAAGTACGAAAAAATCATTCAATAACAATTTATTTATATAACATCATTAATAAAAATTTCAAATAAATATAACTTCTGCTGAAATGGGGCAAAAGATGGCAGCATATTCTGCCAAATTAAACATTCACAAAAATTAAATATAAGAGTCAAGTGTATCATTATTTTAGAATTTAAATTTTATTAAAGTAAAAATCATTTATTTCAAATAATAATTAAATTTAATTTAAAATATCTTGTTTCAATCTCTTTTCATTGATTTAGTTATCTAGTAGGATGTCTTTTGGTTATTATAATATATGCATTTAATTTGTTCTCCCCATATACGTATATAATAGTACCTGGAACACCGAGCTATCGCTCGATCCTATAACAAATTATTTAAACAATTTATTATTAAAAACTTTAAAAATTTTACAATTTTTTGATCATTTATTACAATTGTTAAATGGGTTTTCTAAAAATGACCCATCAAAAATTTGTTTTCTAAAATGGTACAAATTAAATTCATTTCAAAGATGAAAAATATATTCAAATTTACCTGACAAAATATTTGTTCCTTTATTATATATATATATAAGTTGTTATAATTAGATTGCTTCAGTTTTATATATTTCAAAGTAGGAATAGCTTATAGACTGTTTCGACCAAAGATTAATAGTGATATAATAATATAAATTCTGAAATTATATTGACACCTGTACTTGTCTATAATTTAATTAAGAAAGGAGGTTATTTTTTTTTCTTTTTATTTATAATAATCAATATTTATCTGATTTATAGCCATAAAAAAATATTTATACAATATCAATTAAAAAAAAATAGGCGGAGGCAAATTTCAATATGGATGACATAGTGACGTCATTTAAATTTACTTAATTAAGAAAATACTAATAAAGATAATTTTTCCTGTGGTTGAAACCAATACAGATCGATTATTCTTTATAAATATTACCTATGGACTGAATTTCAAAAAAAAATCCTTAGAGCGGTTTAATATCTCAAAAAATACAAATATATATATATATATGTAAATAATATCCACACACTTACATATATATATATATACAAATTTTTCTAGTATAATAAGATATATATATATATATAAACAATTCAAATTCAGTCTAATCATTCTATAAATCTCTTAGAAAATTTATAATAAATAATCATTTAAAAAACGGATTTTTTTTTATTTTAAAACTTTTCCATTAAATTATATAAATCATGTTTACGATAAAACTAATTATTTAAAAATATGAATAACTACAAGATGTATACGTATGTATAATAATACAAGACAAAATCATAATATTTAAAATAATTAATTAAATTATATTTATTTATTATTTATAATATTTATAAAAAAAAAATTCTAAAAATAATTTTAATAAATTTAAGAGAAATTATAATTGAGTGTTTATTAAAAAACATAAAATAAAAAGTAAAATAATGTAATTTATGTATAGTAATGTAGATGCCAGGTAATAAATTTACAATGATGCCCATTGTTTTGGATTGACTTTGCCACCCTGATGGTATCCTAAATGAAAAGTGAAAAATGACAACAAAAAAAAATTCCTCTTTTTATCCACGTTTGTTTCGTTGTTTCAGCAAAAGTGTTTATTTGTTTGTTACTGCCACCATTTCCAATTGCCCAATGCATTTAAATTTATTTTTCCGCTCTTGTTTTCTTTTGAACAAGCGAACACCTTTATACCTGAATGACCCAACGACCTAGATTTTGGATTTGGATTCGATACGCCTTTACCTGTCAAAATATTTTTGCCCTTTGTGTTTAAACTCTACGCTTTAACCGCTCTATTGCAGGAGGGCGCAATTACTTTGAAAGAAGTTTCTTCTGATTTATAGCCATTGATACAGTTTTACTTTCTGCAGGGACAATCTCCCTTTGATCCAACTACAAAAAGAACACCTGAGATGGATCACTCTCATTTCGTCAATTCGGTCATCCAAAATAACCATTCAATAGATGAATGGGACTCACTTTTGTTTGGATTGGTTTATAGCCGATTTCAACTGGACATCTCAATTTGAACAAAGTGAATTATCGTCAGATAACTCGTGATGCATTTTAAGATAAGTTTTGAAAAAGGAGCTAAATATTTATCCATGAAAGATTTTTTTTTTTAAATTTTAAATAAAAAATCTGGAGTGTCTCCACACTCGACTATCTCGCAATTTGAATTGAATTAAATAACATATATTATGTTTAAATTAAATTTAATTAATTATATTGTAAATTAAAATTAATAAATAATATTTATTAAATCAAGCTGAAATTCTATATATAGAAGTTTTATACAATTTTTAATCATGTGAAAAACTATTAAACATATATCTTTATTTTTACGGTCAGTTTAGTAGAAAAAAAATGAATGAGCTACATTTCTCAAAAGTTGATAGAAAACTACGAATTTTAAATAATACCCATGTACCAAATTACATTATTCTAGCTCAAACCGTTTTTGCGTAATCTTGTCTACATACATACACACATACACACACACAGAGACATTTTTCTCAACCTTAGTGAAAATGACTCAGGGTCCTTCAAAACGTCTAAAAACATCAAAATCTTGACATCGAAAATTTTCGTGATCGCAATACTATCTCTGGAGAGATAGTAAAAGAACGAAAAAAAATATTGGTTTAATTTAGAATATAGTTCACCAAAATTTAAATTTAATTTTCTCTTTTAATGATCAATTAATTTAAATTTGAAAAAAGTACACATATATTTGACTTGTGAAATAAAATATATAAATATATAAATGTATATTTGAGTTAGTTAAAAAATGTTAATTCGTGTAAGAAATATAATTAAAATAATATTTATCTGGAATGACATCAAATTAAAAATTTTTAAGGTTTTCAAAATGAACATATTCTAAAATAAATTAATTAATTTTTATAACTATAAAAATTACATTAATACAAAAAAATATATATAAAATGTATTTATTTAAATAATGTAAAAAAAATAAATTCTTCAACCTATTACTTACTAATTTCAATATTAATATAAAGGCAACGAATATAAATAATATTATTTCATTAGATCGCGACTATCTTTATGCGTCACGCATAAGTAACTCGTGGATATATATATATACACATAAATATAATAAGCTAATTTATAATTATTTTTTTCGATGTTTTTGTCGTATTCAATATAGTTTTGCATAAAATAAAGTTTATATATTTTTTTCTTTGATTTAATTTAAAAAAGTAGATTTTTCATAAATTTTACTAATAAATAATTATAATTTTCAACAAATATTTATTACAAAATGAATATCTTTAAACAAACAGGATTAATTTAGAGGATAAGAACACTTTTCAAATGAGATCTGATAATTTCTTTCCTTTTAAATATTCTACCTGTTATTACCTATTATAACTATTTAGATATTATCTACTATAAAACTCACTTGTCTATTTTTTTCTTTGATTTAATGATTAACAGATGGAAAAATTTTTTCAAAATCAAGTTCATTTAATCAATTAAATTTAGCAATATAAAATAAGTAAAAATTATAAAAATTGTTTATAATTAAAATTCTTAACACGAAGAAATTTAAAAAATTTGAAGGCATGAAGTTTTTAAGCTGAAGTTCTACCAACTACAGCCTTTGTAAACTCATTTATATATATATCTTATATAAGAGGAATATTTTTTATCCCTTACAAAATTAAATGAATTAAATATTAATTGTCATCAACTACCTCCATTTTACAAAAATGTATTTAAACTTGAGTTGGTGAATAAAAAGTATTTTGATCTGATGAATGAAATGGTACTAGATATAAATATATAGAGCAGTGATTCTTAACCACTGTGCCACGGGACTTTTGTGTGCTGCGAGGTTTTCAAAATGTGCCGCCAAATTTTACAAATATAAAGTTCAAATTAAGAAAAAGTACTTATTTATTTTATATGTATATATAAAAAAAAGGTAAAATGTTTTTGCGATCAGGCTCTTAAAGATTTTCGACTTTTCAATATGGCTCTAAGTATCCCCAAGTGTTATATTATATTATTATACTGTTATATTATTTCAGAAATGTGCCCGACAATTTAAAAATTTTGCCGATCCAACCTAAACCAGATAAACTATATTACAGAGTCAAGTATAGGTAAGTAAATACTTATCTTTTTCTTTGTGTGCCGCCAAATTTTTAAACCGTTAAAAGTGTGCCGCGGTAAAAAAAAAAAAGGTTGAGAATCACTGATATATAGAGAGAGAGTGTGTGTGAAGTAATAGCAAGAATTGAATAATATAAATACGGATATGAATGAATTGAACGAAACAATTGTATGGATATTGGAGAAAAATGGTTGTTGCAGTTCAATATCTATCATCACTGTATTGAGATCTACCATAGATATATAATATATTAGAATAAATATGGTATGTCCTATTTATTTATATTTTAGATAAATTGACTTGACAAAAATTATCGATTAAATTATTTTCTCTTTTTTTATTTTTATTATTTCACTCATTTTAGAATAGACTTACCAATCCATCTTTATTTATTGTGAATTTTTTTTTAAAAAATGTCTAGAAACATAAATCATTTTTAAGATAAAGTAGACTTAAGTGGGTTATTTTCCGTTTGGTGGTTTGGTTTATTATCTGAAAAAAGTTATAAAAATTGATAAAATATCCTTTTATAAGAGTAATTTAATTGAATATTATTATTAATGAATCTTATATAAATATATAGGATACACACGTAGAATGCGAGAGATTGTTTTTTTTAAGAAATAGGTCAAATGAATGTTTATTTGTGGCATAAAAAATATATTTTTTAGATAAACAAATGTATTAAAACTCAATTGGTGAATGATATACATACATAGTATAAATGTTTATTTAAATAAAATTTTTGTCAATAAAAATAAGGGTTATGATGTTATTTGGCAAGAATTGTGTATCACTTCGAAAATGTTTATTTTTTTTTTTTTATTTTTTTATTTTTTTTTTTTTTTTTTTGGGATCGCATTTTCAGAATGTGAGTTTTTCTTATGGAAATGAGCTTGAGTTTCAAAGGGAAGGTTCGGTGAATAAAGATTTATTGCTTTCCTACCCTCTTCCACTGTTTTTTTTTTTAATAAAATACGATTTTATTCAGTTTCTTTTTCAACGAAGTTGAATAACTAAAAAAAAGTTATTTTCTATTATGACGTTTAATATCGTCTCAATGAAATTAATTAAAAAATATATTATTTATTATGTTTATAAGTAACATAAGTAACAAAATTTATTTATATAGTTTTATATTTGATTCTCATAGCTACATATGAGTAAATGGTTGTATAAAAAGTTTTTAACAAAACTAGAACAAGTTTTATTATTTGTTTGAATTGTATCTAAAAATATCATTCGCGTTATTTAATATGTTAAATAGAAAAGAAATATAAGTTAAAGAAGATGTCTATTATATTTCTATTATTAATTATATTTCTATTATTAATATGAATAAAAATTATATTACTTAAAGATTAAACATTAATAATATGTATATAATAGATGATCTTTGTTTAATTTTATAAATATATAAAAGATAATAATTTTATTTTTAATAAAATAGATAAAAAAAGTAAGAGTTCCTTTTGCCCCCTAAAACGTATGCAACCGTAAGCACCATCACTGGTGAAACTTTCAACTGGTGACTGTATCTCACTCACCCTGATAAAATAATTAAATAAATAAAATAAAATTTATAAATAAATCTTGATTGTAAACGAATAAGTTTTAATAGTAATGTAATTTATATAAATAAAATCATAAATTATACAAATTCAAAGAAGTTTTTCTTTAAAAAACTTTAAATATCCAAATGAAAATTATATTGGTTGTATGAAATCCAAACATGATTTTAAAAACACAAGAGATTTATTTTTATTGAAATATTTAATAAAATTATTAATATAATTTCCAAATCAAATTTATTGTAAGAATTACATGTATTAAAAGCTTTAAATGCTATATTACGAGGGTGGGGTAAAAGGTTCCGTCCTAATCAAGAAAAACGATGTTTTTAAATTTTTTTTTTTTTGCTTTATTTTTCAACATAATCTCCATCAACACTGATACATTTCTCATAACGGTGTTCTAATTTAGTTAATTAATTAATTAAAGTCTCATCAACAGTTATGAATCGACGCCAAAATTCGTTCGGATTACGCCTACAGCGCCAAATTGTCGGTAGAAATTGTTTTTCGAAGCAGTTTTTGGTCTAACGTTAGCAAATGCGGCACCCACCTTACACAGAGCTTTTCCATGTTCAAATGGTTGACCAAAATATTTCGCACACGTTCAGCTAACATCGTACATCGCCTTAGCTATCTTGAATGTTTAAAAATAAAGTAAAAAAAAATTTAAAAACATCGCTTTTCTTGGTAAAGTCGGAAACTTTTCACCCCACCCTCGTATTTAGAAAACCATTTATTTTTTTACTTTATATAGAAAACAAGAGTAAAAATGATAAAAAAAATATATTGTTCTTTTATTTATTGATTTGATTAATATCAAACCAACTTGTCGGAAACCAACCACAGGTGTTTTTAACATATGTTTAATTTCTCCCCAATTTTATAATAGAAACTTTGAATTGATTATTATCTGAGGGATATGTGGTGTTTAGAAAATTATGGTTAGAGAAAGTATAAAGGCGAGCAAGTGGGGTAAATGGGAAAGGGTGAAAAGAGAGACACGTGCCGAACCCATTCCCCCATAGAGTGGTGACCCAGTAACCCGATTGTCATCCCTAGTGCCTTATCGACCCGAAATGGGGTGTTTGGTTGCCGAAGCCTCCAACAGGGTAACTCCCTCCCTGGGGTCAATCGAAGGGAAATTAAGGCCAACTCACTCAGTACAATGTCGATTGCTTTTTTTTCTAAAAGAATCATGCAAGAATGGAAACGATCCGAACAGTGAGTGAGAAGGAGTGGTGAAAGAGGGGTGGGGGGGAGATGAAAACACAATTATGATATGAAAAAATAGCAGTTGTACTAAGGTATTGTTTGAATTTGTTCCAATTGAATTTTTAATCCAATCGATATTCTTTTTAGTATTTATGAATAAACGCGGCAATAACAAAAATATTAATAAATTAAATAAATTTGGTGGACACCAAAATTAAGATTAGGATTAATTATAGACATTAATCTAAAAAAAAAGTAAAATCAATATGATTTTATTTTTATTTATCAGTCTTAAGTTAAATTTTATAACTTGAAACATCCATCATTTATAAAATATTAAAATGTTTGAATTAATTAATTATTTCTGGATAATTTTAGTAATTAAGAAATTACATAGACATGAATGTAAATAATATAATATAATTTGAAAAAAAATAATGATAATAATAATATTTGTAAAGGTCCAATCGATATCATCAATTTCAAATAAATATTCTAACAAAATCACATTTCCAAATTTTAATTTTATCTGATTGATTGATTTTCAAGTTTAGTTTAACAAAATATGGCTTAATTCAGGCCTGGCCTTAATTGTGCGGCCCGCCAGTTAACTTTATATTTCTTTTTTCATTTCGCGTCTGAATATAGAAAAAAAAGAGAATATAATTGAGATAATTATAATTAATTCATTTTTTTATTTAAAATATGTCCTATAATTTTTAAAATTTTTAAAATACCTATGATTCCATAAATAGGAAGAAAAAAGTTAGAAATAATAGTAATAATAGATAATATATTTTTTTATTTTAAATTATTATTTTTATTTAAAAAAAAAGTAGCCTAAAAATAATAAATAAATACATTAAACATTAAGTCAGTGGTTTCCAACCTTTCTGTACCGGCACCCCCCTTTTTAAAAAAAAAATTCTTGGGCCCCCTTTAATTTTTGTAATAATCTAATTTCATAAATACTCATATAATATAGTAATTTCTTTAATGGGCTACAAAATAACACATACACATTTCACACCCATACACACTTAATTAAGCAAAAACATATTATAGAAAAAAATTGTTATTTTATATTATAAAAAAAAATGGTTCTAATACATTTTTTTACAATATTCTCGCGCCCCACAGGTTGGGAAACACTGCATTAAGCATTAAGAAAGTATTAAAAGTGTTTTTTTTAATACATTGTAAAGTTTAAATTCGTTTCCCTAGCATTGCTCCTAATCAAAGAGGCCCAGGAGTCATTTGGGTTGACCAGGCCTGGCTTAATATTTCCTTTTTTATCCAAGTTTATTATTTTGTTATTTTGTTAATTTTTATGTAAAATATATAGCATATGTTTTTAATCATATTATATATAATTGTTGTGTATTATTATTATTACGAATAATGAATTGATAATTGAGCCTGGGAGTGATTGATGATAACCTCCTCATTAATAAAAAGGGAGAGAAATTTATTTTCATCAAGGATTCTTAAGTAAAGAGTCGGCGACCTTCTGATAATAAATCTTCTTTTCGTTTAACTTTTGTAAATATAGAAAGATACTAATCATGGAAATGTTTTTAAATAATAATAATAATAATAGTAATAAGCATAATCATAATGAAAAATTATAATATACGGAAATAATTTATTTTTTTTCTCTTTCTTTTTCAATTTTAATTTTAAAATCATTTTTATTAAAAAATATTCAGATAGAAATCGTAAAGTTTCCGCATTTTCGAAATCTTTCTATCAAGGTTGCAATTTTAATCCGATGACAACTTTATGGAAATATAAGCATTTATTTTTCTACTTTTTGTTTAATATATATATATAAGAAGAAATATATAGAATAAGATTTATGTTATTGTGTGGATTTGTGTTTTTTACTATCCAATTAATTTTCTGCAAATTAAATTTTATTACAATATTTATTTATTTATTTATTTTTTGCTAAGCTTCAAAGAGTTCTTTCTAAGAAATTCTTTATACTTTTTTTTGTGAAAAAGCATTATGAATTCATCGTATTTAAATTATTTTATAAAAAATGTAATTTCAAAAGAGATGTCAGAAGTGAATTTTTTTTTTTTTTGTTTGTTTGTTTTGAAATAATATTGATAATATTAAGAAGAACTACTGATAAGATTCTCTAGTCTATTTAAAGAGTTCTATTAATTATTAGAGAACTTATGACGTTTTCTGATGCGAAAGTATGCATCATAATATTAGCAGAATTGATTTGCAGTACTGATTGTGAGTAAAATATTATAAATAAACTAACCTTCTAAAGATAGTTATTAATTATTATTAATATTATTTTATACAATAAGTTATTTTAATTAATTCACACACATTGATTTTTGAATTGATATTGAAAGTAATATGATTAATTTTATTATATAATTTTAGTAATATCTCAAAAATCAAAAAAAAGAGAAAGAAAGAGAGAAGAGTATTTTGGATCGGGAATTACGGAGTTGTCTCGTTATTGTCTTTGGTGAGAGCGTAGTGATCGATGTCCGTTGCTTTGGGTTGCTGGCTCGAGTTGAAGTCCGCATTCCAAACCCATTCTCTCTCTCCCTCCTCGCTTCCTGACTGCCTTTACTCAATCCATGTGGATCAAGCTCAAGTTCACTCGTTAATCATTCCATTTATTTTTAGAGTAATTCCGCCGGTTCCCAATCCGATCAAAAATTATCTGATCAAATAGTCAATATAAATCATTTTTTACATTTAAATTATAAAAATGAAACATTACTTTTAAAGGATACATGAAAACAATAATTTACTAAATTACCCTCCTCCATTATATTTGAAAAATATGTATTTTAGATTATTCATAATTAATTGACATTCTTATTAATAATTCGGTTAATTATTTTAATGAATATTTTTTTTTTATAATTTAAAGCCTTTATGCAATATATATAGGTAACTAAATTGAAATAATATAATTTCTTTGTAAGCATGTACCCTGTATTATAATTTAATTATAATATACTAATATAATATCATATATGTTGCCGGCGGCATAACACTCTTTAAGAGGGACAGGCGGCTTCTTACCGCACGAGATTAATTAATAATAATAATTTATAGGAAATTGTGTTTCAAATATATTTATTAAAGCTTTTGTGGTTATTTTGATAATTATTAAGGGAATTTATATTAAAAGACCACAATGTTTGTATAAAATTATTTATTAAATTAAAATAACTGTAAAACGTTTCGACTGCTTATTCTGCAGTCATTTTCAAATACTGTACGCTTGCTCCGATTCAAGCGGACTGTGTTTCAAATACTTACAAAACAACACAATGTTTAAATATAAAATTAATAACTTTATTCAAATCGTCATAATATTTTTTTTTTATTTTTATTTTTTTTTTAAATATTTATAAGAACAAAACAAAATTTTAAAAAAATGAAGTAAGTAACAAATTGATAATTTTGATAGGTTTCTTTTTATGTTTATTATGTTTAATAAATTCTATTTTATGATAAAAAAAATAATTTTAATATCAAAAATTAGAATATTTCAATTTGTATTTCAAATTTACATACATAGGAAATTATATATGTATATTGATGATGATGATTGATGATGATAATATAAACTAAAAACTGTCTACAATTGGAAATGGCTAGTCAATTGAATATTTTCAATAAGATTTCAAAGGAATATCTAAGCTAATATTAACCTCTAATAAATCAATTGATAGATAAAATAATACATATATATTTGATAATGACATGGTTTGTATAAGTCATGAGTGACGCGAGTCTGACGAATGACATCACCTCTACAACTAAGAAATTAAACGCCACAACGATCAATTTGAAATATTAAAGTAAAACAATAAAGTAAGGTTTAAGAGGTCAACTTAAGCAAAAGTGAAAGAAAGAAAGAAGGAAAGAAGAAAAAAATGCTTTTCAAGGTTTAAATCTTATGCTAAGTGAACAGATCAATTAACAGGTATTTTATTGAATTACTATATTAAGAAATTAACAAATGGTAATAAGATATAATTATTAAAATCAATTTGAATATTATACTTTGACTTGAAGGAATTAGAAAAAAAGAGAACGAAACTGATTTGAAGAAAAAATTTAAAAATAATGAAATAATTTTTGAAGTGAAACTTCTTTAGCGGCGTCCTGGCATTTGGTTGAGAATGGAGAGTGAATTGAAAAATTGAGTTTTCGTAACGCAAGTGAGAAAAAAGATATAAGTATAACGTGTGAGAATGAGAAAGAGGCTATCTGCGTCTCCCTTTTGTGCGGTCTTTCGTTCTTGAGAAAGAGGCTATCTGCGTCTCCCTTTTGTGCGGTCTTTCGTTCTAATCCCCACTCATGACGCGCAAGTCCATGACGCGCATGCGCACGAGTACGTTGACGAAAATTCTCAAGTCAAATATACAGCGTGCACGCATACCGACGCATGTAATTGTGTGTGTGAACATGGTCGGCGATTCACACGCCAACACATACAGTTATGTGCGTCGATGACCATTCACGTTATTTATCCGAATCTCAACATTACTTTAACACTACTAAATCAATTTAAAATTATTATTGCATTTAAAACTGCTTTTCTCTATTCCACAGATTTCACTATGCCGAAAAAAAATAACGACCAAAATTTAGACGATATTATTTATTTCATACACCGTTCACTACTGGTTTATAGCCACACAGGTGCTAATGCACTTGAACGAGGCGAAGATAAAATCCCTCTAATTCTCGGGGGAGATTTTAATGTAAATTTTGGATCTGATGATTCGTTGCCGTTGATCAACTTTCTTCAAGAAACATTTGGTCTGCTTATAAATAACGATCCCAAGGAATCAACAACAAAATCTGGAACTACAATAGATGCTGTTTTTACACGTTATATAGAAAATATCGAATCACGAACATATATATCTTATTTTAGTTATCACAAGCCATTAATATCAGTATTACCAATTGAAGCACCAACCGACAATAGTACAGGCAATGTAGATATGATGATAGAGTAGATAATAATAATAAGTTGACCTGTGGCCAGGTCCGAACCGACCGACGGTTTGAAATAAATTAATTTCCAGCTACAGAAACAATTTCAAATAATTTTCATATATCTATTAATGTAATAAAAAACAGATATGGATACATAAATAATAAATATAAACATTTTTAATTTTATTTTATTTATAATATATATGCAAGACCAGGCTGTGACGTCATGAATGGCTGGATGACGTCATATAATTTTAAATCAAGAAAAAACTAATAAATATGATTTTTCTCGAGGATAAAACCAATACAAAGTGCATGATTCGTGGTGATATATAAAAAAATCTCCTTTGGTGTGAAAATAACCCTTTCTTTCCTATCGTCGGTCGCTAATACTACCACTTCCGGTTTCCGGAATTGCACCAAAAGTTGATCAATTCATCCCACTGATGCATTAAGTAAATATACCAAATTTCATCAAAATCGGTTGAGCCGTTCAGGCTGTACACATCTATACGGACGGACGGACAGACGGACGGACAGACATCATGCTAAAAATACTTTTTTCTGTTTAGAAAATGCATGATTCGTGGAGATATGTAAAAATCTCCACATGTGAAATTTGGTGTGAAAACAATACCTCCCTTACTATCGTCGGTCGGTAATAATAAAGCGAATATTTGTTACGAAAATTTTATACTGTTATATGTCTTTCGAAATGATCCCTTTATTTTTCTCTATTTCTCTCTCACTCACACTCTCAACTAAAATTTCTCTTATTCTCTAGATTTTAAGAAGTTTCACTTCCGCCACGTGTACGATGCTGCACATTTTGCTTTTTATTTATGAAATATTATCATTAATTATATTAAAAACAATCAGTATAAATATATATTTACTTAAATATAATCATATTCATATATAATCTATAATATTTGTGAAGACATTCAGAGAAAAACCTACTTTCCTCTTTAAAAAAAATCAAAGAAATCGTTATAGATATCTATTAGCTGCTAAGGTGTGCTACATATATTACGAACAATGATACAAGCTCGAGGGAAAACAAACTAACTTGTTAAATTTTTATTTATATTGTGAAAATTTTGTTTTTTTAACTATGTTGGCTTTTTCTCAGGAGTCTTCATTTATCATATAGGGCTGATCAAAAGAAAAGATGAATTTTGAATTTTCGCGGGCTATGAACAATTCGGTTATTGACATACTTTTGTTATGTTGGTACACATATGTTTCTCATATGTTGACATTATCAGTCATTTTAGATTAGTAGTTTGTTTTTGACAACTGAAAAAGTTAGTCACGTTTTTGTGTGTTCTTCGAATTTTTTCTTTTTTACGCATTATGAGTTCTTGACAACTAGTCTTATTGTTAATAAAGAATACTACAAGGAAATTATGCGTGAAACAATCGTAATTGTGGAAAAACAAATCATGGATAATGCACCAACTTACACATCATTGCTTGTTCGTGATTTTTTGGGCAAAAACAACACCGTAATTGTGCCTCAACCACCGTATTCACCAGATTTGGCTCCATGCGACTTTTTCCTATGCCCAAAACTGAAAGTCGGAATCTAAGAACGAGCTGATGGCCATACCGTAAAGCGCATTTCAAAAGTGCTTCAACAATTGGAAGAAGCAATGGCTTAAATGCATTATATCTGATGGGAATTACTTTGAAGGAGACAAAATGGATATTGATGAATAAATAAATACTTATCAAAATAATTCAAAATTCACCTTCCCTTTTGAACAAACCTCGTATATATATTAAAATATTTTAAAAATACTATAAATACTAAGTAAAACAGTATAAATATAAAATCATCAATTCTTGGGTTTATATTTTGTCCTTATACATACATATATATATATATATATATATATATTCTTCACTACGCCATTCCCACAACCCATAATGTTATAAATGAAATATAATGTTATAGGTATTAATTAAATTTACCTGATATAGGTCCTATTGACAGCTCAACTTGTTCGGTATCGGGAATTGTTATACCTGCAAAAAAAAAAATATTAACTACAAGAATTAAAAAACTTTAATCTTAAAATATTTAAATTAATTATTAATTATTAATTAATTTAAGAAAAATTTATGTTAGATGTTTTTTAACTTTCAATTAGTTTTAAATCTTAATAACTATTAATAAAAGTAAATTTAGATTATTACAAACTATTTGAAATATTTATTTATTTAATTATTTTGATTTATTTTTATCGCTTTTTTTAATTATCTTTCCAGTTAAAAATAATATATATGTTTATAATATATTTAAAATTCATTAAAACTTCAATTTAAAGGAATTAAATTCTTAAAAGTAATTGATTTTTTTTAACATACGATAAATATCATAGTTATATAGAAAGAAATAATAATTATATCTGAAAGATATTTCTAAATTAATTAAATAACTATAAAAATAAGATTATATAGATATATTCTATAATATAGATAAAATATAGTAGTTTTATTTTAAAAATGAATTCAATAATGGAATCTAGTATAATAATATGCAAGTTTAATTAAGAAAACTAAATAAATGCAACAATCTTAACTGAAAGAGGATGAATATGCACAAGTTTGTCAACATTAGAGAAAATTAATGACAATAATAAATATGATATCGATAAAATTTCATTTTTTTTTAAATAAAATATTAACTTAAATAATATTATTATAAAAAATCTATTTATTTTTTTTTATAGTTTTTCTCAACTTCACTTGGCGTCTGTCTCTTTGTCTGACTGTCGGTTCGCTCTTTTGACAAATTGAAATCGATTTTTCATCATCTTTAAATTGAGATAGACTTTTGAAATTTTTTATAGATATTTCAATCGATCCCTAGAAAGTATAGAAGAAATATAATTGAACTATAATTAATTAATATTAATATAATTAGCGATTAATTACTTTTAGTAACTAACTCCTTTTGTATTGCTCCGATTATTTTTTTTTTCAAAGGATTCTGAAGCATAAATATTGATTTCAGGAAAGATTTTCAGTTTGAATGTAATTAAGAATATTTTATAGCATTAAAATTAATGATGAATTCTTATTAATCAGCACTAGCGTCGATGAAGTAAGGGGGTTTCCCCATCAAATGGCATAGAGAAAAGTTTTTTTTTATATATGTCTCCGAGAGAAAAAAAAACAAAGCAATGACCTTTTTTGAAGACAATATGAGTACAATATCCTATATAAATTTATAAAATCTCATATTAATAAAAAATTATTTATTTATAAATATAAAAAAATAATTATTATTCAATAATAACATTTACTTAACCTAAATACATAAAATCTATTTTAGAAGATTAATATGTTTTTTGTTTTATTAAATTTGCAAATTTTCGTATTAACTTCATCTTTTCTATTTCTCTTGTTATATTAAATAAATTTATCAAATTAAAATTGCACTAAAAAGAATAAAATAATATAAATATAAATTTTTTTTATAAAATAAGGTTTTTCCACTAGACTAAAAAGAATAAAATTATTTTTCTATAAGCATGACAAAGTTTATGAATGAATTGCTTCATATTCAACGAAAAACATGGTGCGGTTTTAGTTTCCATTTAATTTCTATGCAATTAACATCCTTTATAGAGCTATAATTCCTATATATTCATACATAC
The DNA here is from genome assembly GCA_963082975.1 of Labia minor. NCBI lineage: Eukaryota > Metazoa > Arthropoda > Insecta > Dermaptera > Spongiphoridae > Labia > Labia minor. Next base: position 12,849,214 of record OY720347.1, on the reverse strand, counting down.
CACACTTAAACACTTCAGTAACAAGTAACACTATTTCTTCTAATATAATCAACCATTTTGGATTTGATTGATAATATGAAAATTTAATAAAAATTCTTTTAAATTTTGATACCTACTTTGATATAAGTATATTACTGTGAAAAATAATACAAGATCAATTTCTTAGCTCTTAAACTATCAATTTTATTGCATGATAAAAAAAATTTGTCAGTTTATGTGTTTAATAAAATTTTTATTATTACAAAAATTTGACTTGATTGTTCATATAAATAAATAAAACTAAATGAGCCCAACGTTTTTCGTTGAATATGAAGCAATTCATCCATAAACTTTGTCAGGATTATAAAAAAATTAATTTATTCCTTTTAGTCCATTGGAAAAACGTTATTTTATAAAAAAATTTTATATTTATATTATTCTTTTTTTCTTGCTAATGAATATTTCTAAATATAATGATATTTTTTCTTGTGTTAGTAAAAATTTCTTCATGAAAATAATTATCTTTTGTAAATGAAGAAAAGTCGATAATAAATTAGAAAGTTATCTCTGTGAATGGCCAATTAAAATTTTTGTAGGCAATTCTGTTGGAATATAGTATCATATAAATTACTTTTAATAGATTGATAATCCAATTTTATCTTAATTTATTTCTAAACGTTCATCTTGTAGAGTTTTTAAATATTGTATATATATAAGAAATTTATTTAAACAATTTCTATATGAATTTAGCATTAAAAAAAAATCTCATACAATTTCAGTGACATTAATGCATACTTTATTCTGAATCATCCCTGGATTTTTATGATTTTCTAAGAAAATCAGTTATAAATTTAAAATGATTTTTTTTTTTAAACATTGCATTAAAAGCATATATAACGAAAATAATAACATTTATTTTGTAGGCTTTTAATGATTTGCCAGACTCATAAAATAAAAAGAAAATATGTAGTTAAAGAGACATAATTCAATATTGCAACAGAGATTAAATCCTTTGAAATTTGTACATTTACAAACATTTCAAAAAATATAAAAATTATTTTGAAACCATTTATCATCCATTCAGATTTCAAGATCTCTTCATTCTTATGATACGATTTCAAATATTTTCTTTTAAAAACAAGTTAGCTTCATTTTTTTTTTCTAGAAATAGAAATCACGAAACATGTTGAACAGAAAAGATAAAAGTAAATATTATCTATAGTAATTACATTGGTATAAATTTGGTATTTTTTTATTAAGAAGTTGTACGAAATGTTTACTAAAATTTACTAATTCAAATGTAATTGAAATAATATCTTGTTGATGCATATCATTAAAGAAATTCTTTAATCACGTAATACGATTATTCATATAAATGAGGATTTTATGAGTAAAAGTAAAGAACTGACATATTTTATCAGTGTAAATAGTAAATATTTTATGATCAAGTAGAACTTGTGAATATTTTGTTTACTGATAAAAATATCACTTTCCATATTATGAAATTCATTTTTTTTTTACAATATACAAGAGAAATAATATTAGAATTAAATTAAATTACCTATATATAAATATAGCATATATACGAGGGTAATTCACAAAGTAGGTTACGTTTTGGAATTAAGACAAAACTAGTACAGGAAAATGTTTTTTATTATATTCATTTGAAAGAGCAACTAAAATACTATTTTTCTACATAATCGCCAAAAAAGTTGAGACATTTATTGTAGCGATGAACGTGCTTCGAAATTCCTTCCTCATAGAAATCCGCCGCCTGAGTGTTGAGCCTGTCCGTCAGTCACGGCACCTCACATGTTTCACCCAAATCAATTCGATCAAGGAATGAATCAGCGTGGTACTCGTAGACTTCCAAAAATGACAAAGAGGCAGCCATTCGCTGACCCTTCTGATATTCTGTCAGAAGCTTTGGTACCCATCTGGCACAAAACTTATGGTAAACTCAGGCGGCGGATTTCTATGAAGAAGGAATTTCGAAGCTCGTTCATCGCTACGATAAATGTCTCAACTTTTTTGGCGATTATGTAGAAAAATAGTATTTTAGTTGCTCTTTCAAATGAATATAATAAAAAACATTTTCTTGTACTAGTTTTGTCTTAATTCCAAAACGTAACCTACTTTGTGAATTACCCTTGTATATATATATAAATATATATATATATATATTTATAGCAAATGTAATTAAATATTTAATTATTTGATTATTGATTTAAAAAAAAAGTGAAAAGAAAAAGAAATAAACGAATTAATTTAATATTGAGTAATTGGACAAAAAAAATATATAAATTGTAAGGAGTATTATGGAAATTATATATCTATCCATTGTATATATATATAAGTGAATATAAATTGTTTCTGTAAGTCTGGAATGTAATTCAATTTAATATTGGGTCATCTTGTAAATAAATACAGCAGCGGTGCATATCGCGTCAGATGTCAACAAATATATTGAAATATATTAAATTATGGAAAACAACGGTTTCTGGATAAGAAATCTAACTCCAGCGCCAAGATCACATTTAAAACAGATTTATGTTGTTTGTAGTAGCAAGTGAAATAAAAAATAATTCTTGAATGAAATTATTATCATTGCGCCTAGTTAAGTAATTAATTAATAGAAAAATTAATAATATTGAAATAGATTTTATTGCATTTATTTACCGATCGACGATAGTAAGAGAGGTATTGTTTTCACACCAAATTTCACATCTGGAAAAATTTACATATCTCCGCAAATTATGCATTTTGTTAACAGAATAAAGTATTTTTACCATGATGTCTGTCCGCATAGTCATGTGCTTAATGCATCAGTAGCATGAATTCATCAACTTTTGGTCTAAACCGCAAGTGGCTGTTAACAAAGTATTAATTTTATATTCATTGTCGGAAATATTTTTCTTAAAATATAGTAGTAATAAATAATTGAGTAATTAAACTAAATATAAAAACTAAAATAATATAATATAGTAATTTTAATTCAAGTTTTAAAAATATTTTTTCTGATACTTTATATAATATATATAATGTTGTTTGGAAATTAATTTATTTCAAATCGTCGGTCGGTTTTGTGCCTGGCCACAGTTCATTTTTTAATTTCTAAATGATTTTTATTGGTAAATTAATTAATTAAATTGTATTTTAGTTGTGTTAATATATTTTTATTAGTATCCCGGAAACGTTAGAATTCCAATACAGATAAATTTATATAAATCCTTTAAATAAATATAAACAACAAATAGAGAAAGTGGAAGGAGTAAATGTGCATTGTAATACGATTTTCAGGGTCTTTTCTTTGATAAGAATCATCATCAAAGGTTTGTTTGTTTATTTTTTTTATTATACAAAAATAGATAGAAGGGGTGTAAATTATAGCAGTAGCAGTGGCATAGAATTTCCGGGTAGTAATGAGTTAATGATGAACCTGAATGTTGAAAAGGAAGGTGGGTGGGTGGGGATGTTGGAGACCCAGATCTACCCCGGTGCATCTAGCCTTGAAGTGAACAGGACATCAAATAACACCCGGTGGGGCCTTGGCTCCTTCCTTCCGGGATTTACCTCGGCACCGTTTGCTTTCAGACATTTCTTTCTTGATAGTGTCATTTACAAGTAAATTGTTTTTAAATGATAAACAAATTTAAAATAATATCTAGGATAATAATAATAATTCAAGAAATTATTTCTCATTTATTTTCGATTTTCTTAAATTTCAATATTTAAAAAAATATAAAATATTTATTGATAAAATAGTTTCGGAATCATCATAAATGTTCGATAAAGATGACACATGCAAATATAAGTTTTCTGAAAAAAGCATTCAACCTAAATATGGGGTGACCATATTTGTTTTTTTTTTTTTTTTAGAACCAAATTGAAAAAGGTACGAAATGTTCAAAAGCGTAGCCCAGAAAACATTTGAGCTTTTTTTTTGTCCTAAATATTTGAAAAAAACGGGACAATAAGCTGTCCCGAAGACTTTTTTCGGGACGCCGGGGCAGAGCACATAAAAACGGGACGTTTGGTCACCCTACCTAAATGAGATTTGGGGTAAAGTTATTGGATTTTATTTTACTTTTATTTTAAAATTTAAACTCATATATATAATAAGTTCAATTATATTATAAGTTTAGTCTTTGATAATAATAATTATTAAAATTTTTAATCTTTTCTTTTATAACAAAAATTAATTTTTATATAAAGTATAAAATATATAAATAATTATTAATTTGTATAATACATTTATTATTATGAATAGTAACTAGGCTAGAAACTTTAATATAATAATATTGAATATTTTTTTGTTTTAATAATAATAGTATATATCAGACTGAATGTTAAATAATGTAAATCATTTTATTTTTATAAGTTGTATTGCACAAATTATATAATAAAATAATTAAATTTAAAATAATTTGAATAATTCTTTCCTAAACCAAGACTTATAAAAAGTAAAATAATAAGCTAGCTCTACGAATGTCTAAAATAATATACAGTAATTTGATAATAACTTATCTTATCTTATTGGAGATTAAGTTAACTTACTTTATAATAGTATATATTTTATATATATATATATATATATATATATATACTATTAGGTTTACAATTGTAGAAAATATCAAAAAAAGGTTAATTAGTTTCCTGACAATATTATTAGGCAAGGGAATAATAATTATTAAAAATTTGAAAATTGTTATTTTCCACTGTACACTACAATTGAAAAATTAATACAAAATATTAAAACATAATTGCATTTCATAAAATATTTACTATTTTAAGATTTGAAACAATAAAAAACTGAAAAAGTCAGACACATAAATGTCAGATATATAAGTTTAAAATACTTATATAATTATATATTCCTAAAAAATAATCATATATTACCAAAATATTTCAAGTAAAAAATGAAATTAAAGGGAGACGATGATAAAAAACAATAGAAGAACTAGTATAATATACTTAAAAATTAAAGTTAGTAGGGACAAGAAAAAAATTTCATAGATTAGAAAAATTTACTTGGGACGGTTTAAAAACTCCTTTAAAATAAATGAAAAATGTGATAAATTAAGATGTGTGTAAAAGAACGTAGATCTAAAGATCTAGATAAACCAATTAAATAAAATAAATACATATTTGAAATTATGAATTTATTTAGTATCACTCAAAAATTAGCTTGATTTGATTATTCTAATAGATTAATTATATAAATAATTATTAAAAATATATTATATTTTTATAATATATATAGGCACTTTTTACTCTCGCAAGAGAAAATTTTCGATGTCGAGATTTTTATGTTGTTATACGTTTTGAAGGTTCCTGAATCATTTTCACTAAGGTTGAGAAAAATGTCTGTGTGTGGGTGTATGTATGTAGACAAGATTACGCAAAAATGGTTTGAGCTAGAATCATGAAATTTGGTATACGGGAATTATTCGAAATTCGTAGTTTTCTATCAACTTTTGAGAAATGTAGCTCAGCCGGAAGAGGGTCATTACCTATAACGTTTTGATTATTTTTCCTCTAAAGTGACCGTAAAAATAAAGATATATGTTTGATAATTTTTCACATGATTAAAAATTGTATAAAACTGCTATATATAGAATTTCAGCTTGATTGAATCGCTGAAAGTACCGGAATTAATTTGTTAACCCAGCAAATCACGCGCCAACACGTGACGTGGCGCCATCAACAAAGAGACAAACATGCGCTGGTTTAATAGATATTATTTATTAATTTTAATATATAAATTAATTAATATAATTATATTTAATTTAAATATAATATATGTTAATTAATCCAATTCAAATTTGCGAGATAGTCGAGTGGAGACACTCCAGCTTATTTATTTTGGATTCGATTTTTTTTTTTTAAATCAATGAGGAAAAACCAAAACGATTTATGGAATATATTAAGGATTAGGATTGGTTAGGAAGGAACAAAGTAGGGTGTTAGGGAGGGGGAAGGGGATGGGGTTGGTATCTGGAATCGATGGAAGTCCATCTGCCCGGCCTCTAGCCACAGAGTGGCAAATTAATATTTCACTTAAGTACTCGAGCTTAGGTCTAAATAAATACATCGAGTTATGGTGGCGATTTCGCAACATGGCGCACGCGTACATTTCCATGCTCGTATTGCGGTTATGCAACGTTGCATGATTTAGCCAGAGCGAATCTAGGATGCTGTGGGTTGACTCACACGAGCACTCTCGCTGGATCAGCTACGACGGAAAGTAAAAGTACCCGAGCACTGGAGTTCTCAGTCGGCACCAGTCCGGCAATCAGGCCAACCGTTGACATTGGAATTGCAAACCTAGTGACCGCGATGAAATCGTTCCGACGTACCCAAAGAACTACCCCAATTGCTTATCGAAATGCTGACCTTACTCAACAATACACTAAAATCAATGTAAATTCAAAGGAATAGCAGTCGCAGAAATCTTCAGTTTAAGACAATTTGAAGGAAATTTTCAATAGTTACCAACTTATATATCTCATATATATTAACACGTTCCCGCCGACATGGACCACCGGTGGCTCATCCCGCCATATAAAATAAATAGACAAATTATGGAGGCGGTGGGAACGTGTTAAACAAAATACAAGTGATCGACTTTCAAGATCAGTGGTTCCCAAGCTTATTTGGCCAAGCGCCCCCTTTTATACAGCGCCCCCTAGAAATTAACTTTTTATAATTTTAATAACAATTTAATAATAACAGAAAGATAAATGTGCCTATTCACAAAATATTATAAAGATGTACATTAGAAACATTGACAATATGTATCTATTTATTGATCTTACAAGTAATATACAAGTAATTTTCCCTAAGTGCACCTGTGGCCATCTGTGGCCCCCTGGATCGCTGCAGCACCCACGAGGCGGCGGTACCGCCCTCTTTGGGAATCACTGATTTAGATGTTGATATAAAAAATGTTAGATATACCATTATGACTATTAGATTTCTGAAAAATTTAATATAAGTCTTCAAAAGAATATACTATGACACATAATTTACTCTATTATATTATAAAAGTATATTATAACAATTATTAATTGTCATTACCTTTTTAACTAGGTATATTATTATATATTTATATTTTGAATTATTGACCTTCTAATTTAATATAATATAATAACCTTTTGCATTTATTTTGGATATAATAATTAAAGAATTTTATGAAATTCAATATCGCCTATTCGAAAGAACTAAATTTATCAAATCACATTTGTTCCTTAAATTTGAGTGTATATTAATTTGTTTATCAAATAAAAAATATAAATTAATTTTTTAAATCATATTAGTATTCATTTTAAATTATATCAGCGTTTGTTAGACATTGCTTGTCTAATTATTTCATTGTTTGCTCTCCATATATATATATACTAGCCGTTCCCGGCATCATATGCTGTGCCGGCGGCATAAAACTCTTCTTACAAAGAGGGACAGGCGGCTTCTAGCCGCACAAGATTGGTTAATAATAATAATAATTTATAGGAAATTTTATTTTAAATATTTACAAAACAACACATTGTTTAAATATAAAATTAATAACTTTATTCAAATCGTCGTAATATTTTCTTTTTCAATATTTAGTAAGAACAAAACAAAATTTTAAAGAAATGAAGTTAGCAACAAATTGATAATTTTAATAGGTTTCTTTTTATGTTTATTATGTTTAATAAATTCTCTTTTATGATAAAAAATAATAGTGATATCAAAAGTTAGAATATTTCAATTTGTATTTCAAATTTTTTTTTTTATTTTAAATTTTATAAAAATTGTAAATTGTAAAATTCTAAATTTGTAGCTAATCTCTCTTCATAATGTTACAGATTACACCTTTCATACATACATATATAGGAAATTATATATATTGTCTCTAATAATAATATTCTAAATCAGGGGTGCCAAACTTTCGAATAATAGTCGGAAATTTGAGAAAAATTGAAAATTTTTTAAAAAAGTCGAAAGTTGTCGCGGGCCGCAAGTTTGACATCCCTGCTCTAAATAATAATTCTTGATGGATCATTCTATCCAATTTCATTTAATAAAACATTGAGAACATTTTTATGGAGTGGGTCAAAGATTGTCCATATATTTTTATAAAATATTATCATTTTTCAATGAATGAACAATTAATTCATGAATTAAATAAAAAATAAGAAAAATGTATAATAATTATAAAAATACAATGTATATAATTTAATTTAAAAAAAAAATTCTAAGTTAAATTAAATTAAATGAATAGAAAAGAATCTTATAATAAACAAAAAAAAAGTAGGGCATCGATATGATATGATAAAAATAGAGTTATCTTAGAAAAAAATAAATATATTATTTTTTATCAAATTAATATTATTTCATTATAGTAAAATTATCATTTCGTATCAATACCAATCAATTATAAAAATAAATAAATAGATGAGATTCGTTAAAGTTTATAATATTAAGCAAAGAAAATTTATTTTCAAAAACAATATATATATATATAATTTTTTTATTATAATTCTAACAAAATAAAAAGTAAACAATTTGATCATAATCCAGAAATATTTGTCTTTTTATCATTTTTGATTATAAATGAAATAAAATATAAATTAATTTTTTAAGCGAAAAACGCCTGAATACCCCAACCATAAAAATATTGCTTTTTCATCAGCAAATATTCTTATAAAATTTGAAGCAGTTGAGATAATCGACGATTTCTGGTGTGTATTTGCTGCCATTTGTACTGGTACGACGCCAACAGAATTCTTCTTCTTGACCATTGAAATTGATGTGCAGAGATTCTCCATATTATAAAAAAATCATCTCCTTGGATTCAAGATGGTATAATAAATACTTGAAGAGCATCTGAAAGTCACTTTTTTTTCTATAATTTGTGAAATATATGAGGTCATTAACAGATGATGATAAGAGTAACAAAAGATGGAAAATTAATAACAAAATACTGTCTTATCATATACTCCATACATATATACTATGCATATATGTAGGGTGACCATATTTTACCGGGATTATTTTTTTTTTAGAACCAAATTGAAAAATTTTGGAAAAAAAAGTACGAAATGTCCTATATATTTAAAAACCGGGACAATCCCGGAAAACTGGGACGTTTGGTCACCCTATGTATATTTAACAGGGATGGCGAACCTTTTTCAATGTCCGTGTCACATAAAAATCTTTTTGAAGTAACTAACATGCCACAAAATTGTCATGATTATTTCTCCGCCACCTTTATCTCTATTAGCTGGAATATATAATCGAATATTTTTGTATAACTTCTAACAAACCTTTATAAAAGTGTTAGAATTTTAAATATTAAACTTTATACAAAAATAAATAAGTTGACCTGTGGCCAGGCGCAGAACAGACCGAGTTTTGAAATAAATTAATTACCAGGTACAGAAACAATTTCAAATAATTTCAATGTATATATTAATGCAATAAAAATCAGATATGGATATAACATAAATATTTTTAATTTTATTTTATTTATAATATATAAGTATGAGCTGGCTGTGACGTCATGAAGGGCTGGGAGATGTCATATAATTTAAAATTAAGATAAAACTAATGAAAATGATTTTCCCCGAGGATAAAACCAATATAAAGTGCATGATGTGTGGAGATATATAAAAAAATCTCCTCATGTGAAATGTGGTGTGAAAATAACCCTTCCCTTCGTATCGTCGATCGGTAATACTACCACTTCCGGTTTCCGGATTTGCACCAAAAGTTGATCAATGGGCAGGCAAAGAACCGACCGACGATTTAAAATAAGTTAATTCCCAAAAACATATAAAGTATCCAAAAAAAAAAACTTTTTTAAAACTTGAATTAAAATGACTAAATTATATTATCTTGGTTTTTATTTTTAGTTTAATTACTTAATTATTAATTACTACTATATTTTAAGTGAAAAATTTCCGACAATGAATATAAAATTAATAATTAACTGTCACTTGCGGTTTCCAGTTATACACCAAAAGTTGATGAATTCATGCTACTGATTATATCAAGCATTAAGTAAATATATCAAATTTTATCAATATCCGTTGAGCTGTACACGTCTATACGGACACGTAATGGACAGTCGGACAGACATCATGTTTGGAATACTTTTTTTCTGTTAAGAAAATGCATGATTCGTGGAGATATGTAAAAATCTCCACATGTGAAATTTGGTGTGAAAACAATACCTCCCTTACTATCGTCGGTCGGTAAAAATTAAATGATTATTAAACTATTTGGAATTGATAAAAAATTTTATCTTTTTTTAAAAATTGTCAACTATTTTTATTTATTTTTATTGTATGGAAATTCTTCAATTGATTTTAGATTATAGTCGTGTGAACTCATTATATATTATTTCCACTAATTAACTGAATTTTAGGCAAATTGACATTTCGACATTTTTAGAAATTATTCTTGTTTTATTTTCCTAATTACTTTCATTCTATCTCAGATGATATTCAAAAATTTCAGAAATTATTAAGATATCATCAATGTAATATCCACCAAATTCTTGTAAATTATTTCGAGAGATTTTGTTTGTTAATACACGTTGAAATATTACTGGTGAAATATCGAATTGAAAGTGGCTTCCATTGACAATGAAAAAAGTTATTTTATAAAGATCTTTCTCCCTTACACATAAAGTCCAAAAATCAAAATGTATATATAATTCCGAGAACCACTTACAATTTCATGTTTTGATAAGGCTATATTAAATTCTAGGAAAAGATTGCGATTCTGGCAGTATTCTCCAACCGTCTCTACGAGCAAAGAAAACTTTTGTTAAGCTTGATATAAATTTTAAATAAGCTGGAGTGTCTCCACTCGACTATCTCGGAAATTGGATTAAATAACATAATATATTATATTGAAATTAAATTTAATTACTTATAAATTATAAATTAAAATTAATAAATAATATTTATTAAACCAGCGCATGTTTGGCTCTTTGTTGATGGCACCAAGTCACGTGTTGGCGCGTGAGATATGCAGTGTACTTTCAGCGATTCAATCAAGCTGAAATTCTATATATAGCAGTTTTAAAGAATTATTAATCATGTGAAAAACAAACACATATCTTTATTTTTACGGTCACTTTAGAGGAAAAATATTAATTCCGGTACTTTCAGCTAGTAAAGATAGTAAAAAGGATAAACGGTTTTTGGGACCACTTTTTTCAATATGATAAACTTTTACACTTATCTTTTTCTTTGTGTGTGCCGCGGTACAAAAAAGGTTGAGAATCACTGCCCTAAATATTTAAGAATAAAAATATAAAATTAAACATTAACATTAATTTTTATGAAAATAGTAAAATTGGAATATAAATTATTTTAAAGGAGTGTCTATTTTTTTAAATTTATAAATTTGATAAATATATAATAATGATTAATTAATAAATCTAAGTAAAACAAGAAATTGAAATAATTGTTTAGGTTAATAATTTTATTTATTAATATAACCTGTGGATGGGAATCTGACAAAGTTTGTTAACAATTGGAGTGGAATCTGTAAGAGGAGAAAGGCTCCACCTTGATCCCAGGTCTAAAAAAGGAAATGTCACATCAGCACGGTGGAAGTTGCCAAGGAAACAGCCAATCAGCTTCACAAATCGACAGACAGAATCAATCAAATGCGTCCAAATCTAATCGTTAATTGACATTTACAGTCGCAAGATTGTTCTAAATAGAATGTTTCATATAAAATAATCGAATAAGAAAGTTGAATTTCATATTTTTTGAATTAAAAGAAGCAATTGGTAACTATTTAATGTAATTTGTAAATTTATAAAAATGTATCTTTTAAGAGAAGGGATTCATAAATTCATCTTTACAAAACGATTACTCTTGATTTCTACTCTAAAACAAGCTGAAATCTATATATAGTAGTTTTATACAATTTTTAATCATGTGGAAAACTATCAAACATATATCTTTATGTTTACGGTCACTTTAGAGAAAAAAAAATCAAAACGTTGTAGGTAATGACCCACTTCCGAATAAGCTACATTTCTCAAAAGTTGATAGAAAACTACAAATTTTGAATAATTCCCGTATACCAAATTTCATTATTCTAGCTCAGATCGTTTTTGCGTAATCTTGTCTTCACACACACACACAGACAGAGAGAGATAAACATTATTCTCAACCTTAGTGAAAATGATTCAGGGACCTTCAAAACGTATAAAAACGTCAAAATCTCGACATCGTAAATTTTCATGATCGCAATACTATCTCTGGCGTGATAGTAAAAATTAATTTAATAAAAAGAATTAAAAGACCTTTTAAATGATAAATTTATAATTATTTTTAACGATCAAATGTCAAAATGAATTAGAAATTATATATTTATTTTTAAAATAATTTTATTTGGAATATCAGTATGTATGTTTTTATTTCTAATTATAAATGGAATAATGAATTTTTATTATTTCCAATTGGTAGCTTGGATGGTCATTAAAATGTAGCGTGAATGGCGTCCTGTAAGGGGAGTCAATTGAATTGAGTGGATGATTAAATTAAGCTAATTTGCTCAAGCGATCCGGGCGCCGAGTTAGTCAGTTTCAGCCCACCTCATCGACTTGACTCCAGTAGCAAAACAACAATTCATCAGCCTACAACCCTTGGACGATTGACAATTTCAACAAAAGTATTGATCTCCAACGGCCATTATTTATTTGAATTCTTGTTCGTTTAGTTATTAATGAAAATAAGCTGGAGTGTCTCCACTCGACTATCTCGCAATTAGAATTGGAATAAATAGCATATATTATATTTAAATTAAATTTAAATAATTATAAATTAAAATTAATAAATAATATTTATGTTTGGCTCAAAGGTGATGGCACCACGTCACGTACTGTCGCGTGATTTGCAGCCGTCTTAAAAAATTAATTTCGGTTAATTCAAGTTGAAATTCTTTATATAGCAGTTTTATACAATTTTTAATTATGTGAAAAACTATCAAATATATATCTTTATTTTTAAGGTCAGTTTAAAGGGGGAAAAAATGAAAACGTGGTAGATAACCCACTTTCGGATGAGCTAAATTTCTCAAAATTTGATAGAAAACTATGAATTTTCAATAATGCCCATGTACCAAATTTCATTATTCTAGCTCAAACTGTTTTTGTGTAATCTTGTCTACTTACATACATACACACACACAGAGACGGACAGACAGACAGACATTTTTCTCAACCTTAGTGAAAATGATTCAGGAACCTTCAAAACGTATAAAAACATCAAAATCTCAACATCGAAAATTTTCTCTGGCGAGATACTGTTTTATTCGTATCTTGAACGAACCAATTATAGGCTTAGATAAAATATCCGAAATATTAATAGAATTATTAAATTATATAAAAAAAATAATTCAAAAGGATATTCATTTACTTTTCCAATCCTCTAACGCATAGGTTCTTAAACTTATGTACTCCACGGACCCCCACTTGAAAAAAATTTTTTTGACGGACCCCCATCACAACTTTAGGTACTTTACGTCATTTTATTAATTAATTTCTGGCTTACGATCTCATAAGGACAAGGATATATGATGAATATTTCTAACAGTGATTGGTGAATAACGATTTTTTTGCATATTGTAGAACACATTTTATTAGAAATTATAATATTGAAGAAAGAAAATACAAACATTGTCATAGCAACAAATCTCACAAATTATAATGGGTACTTACATTAAATTCATATAAATATTTTATAATTTTTTTCAGAAAATATTAAATAAGAAATATTTTAAAAAATAACTGCATCTATCTCATTAAATATAACTTACATATTTAATGAGATGTATGCAGTTGTTTTCTTGAAACAAGAATCTCAATATCTGGCTTAATATTGGAAACTTTTAATCTAAGATCCGGCTCTACATTTAATTTGTTTCTATATTTAGACTTAATATAAAATAGTACCGAAAAAGCTTGTTCGCATAAATATGTTGTGCAGAATGGAATCAAGTGTTGAAGTGCTTTATTTGCAAGCGCAGGATAATCTGACCTGAGAAGTAACCAAAAGTTGCTCAATTCAGTTTTGTTAAATTTTAGTTTATAAGTTGTATCACATGATAATTCCACGAGAATATCTTGTTCAGGTGCAGATAAATGTTTAGTATTTGTAATTTCCATATTAAATGGATCTCTGATCCAGTTATTGCAAGGATCAGGAGTAGAAAAATACTTCCTGAAGTTGCTTTTCAAAGTAATTAAATGTTCAACAAATAATTGACGCGTTTGATTAAGCAATTTTTCACTGGAGCTTTCTATGAAATCATTGAGAGTTGGAAAAGACTCATATACACCGTTCTGGATGCGTTTCGACCACAAGTCGATTTTTTTAATCATTGCTTCTATTTTATCTTCAACTTTAAATATATTTACAACAGTACCTTGCAGGCTCAAATTAAGTTCGTTCAATTTTGTAAAAATATCAGTCAAGTAAGCCACCTTAGCTAACCAGATAAAATCATTGAAACATTCGGTCAGTTCAAAATGCGCATCTATTAAAAACAATCGTATTTCATCTCGAAGCTCAAAAAGGCGAATGAGTACTTTCCCGCGGGACAACCAACGTACATCTGTATGTAATAATAAATGTGTATGTTGACTACCCATTTCCTCACACAAAATTTTAAAAACTCTGGAATTAAGTGGACGAGCCTTAATGAAATTGACAATTTTAACTACTTCGTCTAATGTTCTTTTCAAATCTGGTGACATATTTTTGGCTTATAATGATTCTCTGTGAATGCAGCAATGATTCCAAACAACCTGAGGCGCAACATTTTTAATAAGAGCAATCAATCCAGTTCTTGTACCTGACATTGCACGAGCACCATCAGTGCAAATTCCAACACATTTTGGCCACTCTATTTCATTTTCGGTTATAAAATTATTCAAACTGTTAAATATGTCATTAGCTGTCGTTCGTGAAGGTAGTGAATCACAAAACAATACATCTTCTTGTATTTGATTTTCAAACTCATATCTAATGAAAGCTAACAAATTGGCATTATTAGTGACATCAGTACTTTCATCCAATTGTAATGAGTAATAGTGACTTTTGCGCACTCTCGATATTAATTCTTCTTTTATATTACATGACATGTCTTCAATCCTATTCTTAACCGTATCATTTGATAATGAAATCAAATTTATATCGTTTGCTGCTTTAGTTCCTAACATTATATTTGTAATTACTTTTGTAGCAGGAAGAATTAATTGCTCTGCTATATTATGCGGCTTTCCTGCTTTAGCAATAAGTAGAGCTACTTCATATGATGCCATTACTGCTTTCTTACTCATACCACCAGATCCCGTCTTTACCATCAATTTCTGACTTGAATTAAGTTCTTCTTTTTTCATTTTAAAAAATTCGATAGACTTACTAACATGCTCGCTGTGCTTTGTTTGTAAATGACGTCTGAGATTAGCAGGTTTCATACTTTCATTGGATAAACTTTCCTGACATAGAACGCAGACTGGTCTTTCCACATCATTGTTGCAAATATAAGTAAATCCAAATGATAAATAATCATCCGAATATTTTCTAGTTTTGCGTTTCTTGGTAGAGTTTGCTGTTGATGCCTCATCATCTGATTCTTTCCGTTTCTGTGTTGAACCAGTTTGTAGCCAACGATCCATTTTATGGAGTAATTTATTAACATTGAACTACAATAATATAAATATAATATAAATATAATATAAATATAACGAATTATTATTTACTAGCTATGTTTTAATATGATTTTAAATGAATGTTTTAATATCATTTTAAATGAATGTTTTAAATCATTTTAATAAATGTTTTAAATCATTTTAAATAAATGATTTAATATCATTTTAAATGAATATTAATTTATATAATAAATATATTTCGTAATTTGATTCTAAAATATTATTAATTTCGTAATTTGATTCTAAAATATTATTAAAATAAATATTTTTTATTCATAAAACTAACTTATACTTACTCTCAAAAACAGCCTTTCTGGGAAATTGCAAAATGTGTTTAGTGTTTTTATAAAATAATGATCATGCAAATTACACTAAAAATTAAAAAAAATTATTAGCTATAATAAACTATTATTAGCTATAATTTAATTATAATTAATTAAATTAATAAAAATAATTTAAAGATACAACTCGTTGAGAAATGAACTTATAATTAACATTAATAAAAATAATTTAAAGATACAACTCGTTGAGAAATGAACTTATAATTAACATTTGCTTTAAAACTGTTTAAAACCCCAGAGTGGACGCTGACAATTTGGGTTTTTCCGGGTAAGACTGTCCCCTCCCCTGGTTTTCCCCAATAACAAAGTGAAAGAAAATTCCCTTATATGCCTCCCCTTCCGAGCCCCTAAGAGGGGTTATTTTAAAGGAACAATCGAAAAATGATTTTAAATGAATGAATGGATGAAAATTCAAATTTTATATATAGTTTTTTATATATGTTTATTTATTCACAAAAAATTAATTGACATAATTATCAATTTAATAAAATAAAATAGTATTATTAATAGTATTAAATTATAGCCGTAATTCTCTAGGAGGATATAGTTAAACAATGAACTTTAAATATTTATATATGTATATATTTTTACGATGATTTTTTTCCGAGGACCGCGGACCCCCAGTAAAGGCTTCGCGGACCCCCAGGGGTCCGCGGACCACAGTTTAAGAACCACTGCTCTAACGTAATAATAATTGAATTACTTTTTATATCAAGCATTCATTTTTACCAACCGACGATAGGAAAGGAAGGGTATTGTTTTCACACAAAAATTTCACATGTGGAGATTTTTACACATCTCCACGAATCATGCATTTTGTTAACAGAAAAAAAGTATTCCAAACATGATGTCTTTCCGTCTGTCCATTACGTGCCCGTATAGACGTGTATAGCTCAACGGATATTGATAAAATTTGATATATTCACTTAATGCATCAGTAGCATGAATTCATCAACTTTTGGTGTATATCTGGAAACCACAAGTGACAGTTTACAAATTATTAATTTTATATTCATTGTCGGAAATTTTTCACTTAAAATATAGTAGTAATTAATAATTAAGTAATTAAACTAAAAATAAAAACCAAGATAATATAATTTATTCATTTTAATTCAAGTTTTAAAAAATTTTTTTTTTTGATACTTTATATGTTTTTGGGAATTAACTTATTTTAAATCGTCGGTCGGTTCTTTGCCTGGCCACAGCTCATTTTTTTCTTTAGACTTGCATCAATTATTAATTAAAAAGAAAAAGAATCAGAAGAAGAATGGTGAACCATTCTTGAATGATTAAGGGCGAAATGTTTGCCCTTATTTCTCATATCTAAAATATGATTAATCATTGAATGATGTTGAATATTAGTAACAAGTGAAAGAAGAAACAGGGCAGCTGGCGAATGGAAGCCGATCGTTCATTGAAAGCCAGCATTCCACATGTTTACATAATCGGTTGACGGGTTGCGTCATTGAAAGGGATAATACAGGCAGGCGGTTGGTTTAAAGTAGGGAGGCTTCTTGATATTAAAATCTAGTTAATCATTAATTAAACAATTATTAAATGATTCAATTGTTGTAATTATTATTTATATCACTTTTTATAATAATAATTAGTTAAATTAAAATTAAACAAATTTTAAATTATATCTTTTTGCTTGATCATTTATTTTTACTATGTTTATAATATTATTTTGTCTTTTTTTAAAAAAAATATATAATATAGAATAAATATATAATTAAAAAAATATACACAATTAAAAGAAATTCATATTGTCGAAAAACCAGGTTGAACCTCTTTTCTACAAATCTCAAAATTGGAGAAATATGTTAAGACATTGATGGCGACAGACACTGACCCACACTTTGATTTTTATAAATTTTTTTATGTCTAAAAAGAGAATAATAATTTTTTTTTTCAATTTTTTTCATTGACGTAGCCAACCAGACCAGAAGATTAAAAAGGAATAAACCTCATGAACTAATGGATTAAACTGCTCATGTTTGCATGTTTTTAAAATCTTTAACTTTATATATTTTCTTTAAATAAATATCAATTATTAGTTAAGGTTTATAACTAGATTGTGATTTGTAAAAATAAAGTAAAAAAAATTTTTTTTCAATATGGTTCTAAAAAAATAAAAAGTCAGATGATGTGATGCTGCTTTGAAACTTTTTCAAATTATGATTGAAAATTGGGCCGTGAATAGTAAAAGGTTGAAAAACATTAATATACCTTTTAATTATTTATAAATATTTATACAAAATATATATTGTGTATGTGATTTTCTTTATTCCTTATTCAATTAAATTCTTAGTGACCCATGAGCTAGATCTAAAAAAATAATGATCAAAATACGACCCACTTCTCAAAAAGGTTCGCCATCATTGTGTTAGGGCTTAATTTAATATATACCATATATCTCACCTTCAATAATTTTGAATTTTTTAAACTAATATTCATTTTAATAATATCAATTACTTTACTAAAAAATAAAATGATTTCTGTTCATTTACTTCAATTTAATAAAGCACCTGCTCATCTGAGGATGTATAATACAGAACTTGAATATACTTAATATAATCTTTTTGTAAATCTCAGGTTTTAAATTATTATTAATTTGTTTCATTTAAAGCATTTTCTATGTCAAATTAATTAATCTTTAAAATTCTAGTCAGATTTAAAAAATTTATTTTTTTCAAATTAATAATAATTTTACAAATGCATTCAATAATTTTTAATAAATAAACTATGCTTATCTATTAAAATTATTAAAAATTTTATTAATATATCATCATCAGGTTTCTAATTATTTTCTTTGTAGAGAAATTAAATATATTTATATAAATCTTATATGATACATAAATGATTTTTCTTGTATGGAAAAGAAATAATTTTTATTTTTACTATATCGCCAGAGATAGTATTGCGATCACGAGAATCGCTGAATTAATTTCTTTCCTCTAAAGTGACCGTAAAAATAAAGATATATGTTTGATAGTTTTTACATGATTAAAAATTGTATAAAACTGCTATATATAGAATTTCAGGTTGATTGATTCGCTGAAAGTACCGGAATTAATTTTTTAACGCTGTAAATCACGCGCCAACAAGTGACGTGGTGCCATCAACAAAGAGACAAACATGAACTGGTTTAATAAATATTATTTATTAATTTTAATTTATAATTTATAATTCATAATTTATAATTAATTAAATTTAATTTAAATATAATATATGTTAATTAATCCAATTCAAATTTGCGAGATAGTCGAGTGGAGACACTCCAGCTTATATTAAATAGTGTGTGTGTGTGTATACACAAATTTTATTTCTATTCTTATATCGTTTAAGTTTTAGATAATTTAAAAAGGAATAAAATAGGCAGGAATTCAAAAAAAAAAAAAAAAAAAATGATTCATATATAAATATATTTTGAAATTAGAATTGTAAACAAATCAGTTGATTTGCAATCGAGATGTTGAAAGAATATCCACACTAAAAAATGGAAACGGTTTCAATTCTTATAATTAGATGTTTTGATGAATAAAAAATCAAGAAAATATTTTGAAAGTAAAATCAATAGAAATATGAAGGTGTCCTTATTTATGTCACCTGTCCAGTGTCAGGAGGCCAATGGTTTCTAAGGGCCGAGGGACGATGGCATGCAATGAATGCCCTTCGATCCACTGACTGCCTCAACTTGAACTTGGCCGTGGAGGGGTCGGCAAGCAAGGACGGGCCACCCCTCGATCAAGGGTGGCCATCCGTAATAATAGCCCTGGAATAATAATGTGAGAATCCGATGAATCTCACCCAATTGAGAAGATTCCTTTTTTTTATATGTATTGGATTAAAATAGTCATTTTATAAAGATAATATGAAAATATAATATATATAATATATTAATTAGTTGATATCCCTTGAATATAATTGGAATAATTTTTTTTTATGCAAATGAGATAAATAAATGATAATTAATAAATATCATATTAAGTCAGTGATTCTCAACCTTTTTTTTACCGCGGAACACTTTTATCGGTTTAAAAATTTGGCGGAACACAAAGAAAAAGATAAGTGTAAAAGTTTACCAGATTGAAAAAAAGTGGTCCCAAAAACGGTTTACCTTTTTTTAGAACCAAATTGAAAAAATTTAGAAAATAATATAAATATAAAAAAAATTTATAAAATATTTAATTTTTCTGATGGACTAAAAAGAATAAAATAATTTTTCTATAAATTGACAAAGTTTATGGATGAATTACTTCATATTCAACGAAAAACGTTGGGCGCATTTAGTTTTATATGAACAATCAATTCAAATTTTTGTAATAATAAAGATTTTATTGATTGAATGGAAAAAATTTAGAAAAAAAGTCGGAAATGTTTAACGTTTTAGAATTTAGAAAAAAAGCCGGAAATGTTTTGTTTACCTTCTTTGTTTTTAGAACCAAATTGAAAAAATTTAGAAAAAAAGTTTAAGAGCCTCGTCATCTCGAGGCACACTAAAGTGCCGCGGCACAATGGTTGAGAATCACTGTATTAAGTCCTGAATAAAGGAAAATAATAATATAAAGATTGTTTCAATTATTTATTTATAATTTTATTTTTATTATAAAGTAATGTTATTTTAATTAATATTAATATTGGATTGTGAAAACAGAAATTTGAATGAAGAGACTTAAAAAATGGTATGCTCCAAATCTACAGAACCTAAGCTTTGTGGATTGGGTAAATTTTTGGATATTTGTATCAAAATGATTTTGTGAGAAAGAAATTTAAAAGATGAAATAATTAAAAAATAAAAGAGCAAATTCATATGCAAATGCAATCAATGAAATTGATAGGAATAGTAGAAAATAATAAATATAGAATAATTATATTTATGAACATGAGGAAATATAGAAAACATTAAATAATAATAAATAAACATTAATTGCTACGAGGTTAGAAATAGTAAAATGAAATTATATACAACTTATAGATGAACATATCAAATGTAATATCAATAGAAGTATAAATTAAATTTGTATTTATTATATTAGGAATTATTTACTTATAATTAACACCTTCCCGCCGGATCCATAATTTCTCTATTTTATGTGGCGCCATAAGTCACCGGTGGTACATGCCGGCGAGAACGTGTTAAAGAATAAATTTATTTATTTCCTCAAATAATATTTTAGTAGTAATGATTACAAATATTTCTATATTTTAGGATTTAATCGATTTATAATGGATTAATTTTAATAATTGACACTTCAAGTATTAGGTGCAGGGGTATTTATATCTGATTATTTTTGTTCAAATTAGTTTTAATGTTTTTTTTTTAAATTTGTATACCTTTAAATATATAATAATAATAATCTAATATTAAGAGATATACTAAAATAATGTCCCATTTAGTTTTATCAAAAACTTATAAAATATAACACATTACTTAATTTAATGAATTAATTCAATTAAATTGAATAAATTAAAATATAAGAATAATTAATATTATTTTGAAAGGTAATTTATTTTGTCTCAAATTTTTATTTATTGGAAATTGGAATATGAACAATTAATTTAGTCTTTTAGAGAATCTATTATTTAAAATGCAAATGATAATTGCTATTAAATTTTATTTCATTTAAAATATTAAATACATATAGGAATATATATATATATATATATATATATATATATATATATATATATATTGAATTTTTAAAATTGAATGTGTAAAAAAAAAGAATGAGTGAAAAATGAATAAAACATTTATTTAAAATATATGTAAATGTAAATAATGTTATTTGTCTTTTAGTTAGTGAGTTGTATAGTAGAATGGTTAGAAGTTGCTTAGTTTGATTTCATATTCATATTCTATTAGAAAACATATAATATTTTTTTAAATAAATAGTTTTAATACAATTGGGAATGATATATGATATATGAATGTCATTTTAGAGATGCAATTTCAAAAAAAGAACTTGATTTTATACTTATAAAATAGAAAATAAATTAATTTCATTTTTTTGTTTCATTTTAAAAAAATATTTAAAATTTTGATAAGTCATATATATTGATAAGTAGATATGTAATTATATTAAAATAAGCTGGAGTGTCTCCACTCGACTATCTCGCATTTGAATTGGATTAAATAACATATATTAATTTAAATTAATAAATAACGAGCGCATGTTTGGCTCTTTGTTGATGGCACCACGTCACGTGTTGGCGCGTGATTTGCAGTGTTAAAAAATTAATTCCGGTACTTTCAGCGATTCAATCAAGCTGAAATTCTATATATAGCAGTTTTATACAATTTTTAATCATGTGAAAAATTATCCAACATATATCTTTATTTTTACGGTCAGTTTAGAGGGGAAAAAAATCAAAACGTAGGTAATGACTCTCTTCCGGTGGAGCTACATTTCTCAAAAGTTGATAGAAAACTACGAATTTTGAATAATGCCCGTATATCAAATTTCATGATTCTAGCTCAAACCGTTTTTGCTTAATCTTGTCTACATACACAGACACACTCACATACACATACACACACACACAGAGAGACATTTTTCTCAACCTTAGTGAAAATGACTCACGGACCTTCAAAACGTATAAAAACGTCAAAATCTCGACATGAAAATTTTCGTGATGGCAATACTATCTCTGGCGAGATAGTAATAAATAAATGGGTTTTATATTTACAAATAGAAAATAAATTAATTTAAGTTTTGTTTTTTTTTTTTCATTTTAAAAAAAATATTTAAAATTTTGATAAGTCATATATTGATAAGTAGATATGTAATTATATATTGAAAATAATATACTTTTCCTTTCATTAAATTAGTTTTTTCTTTCAATATAATATTTATTTTAAATTTTATTAAATAAATAAAAAAAAAGTCTAAAAATAAAAACAAAAAAAAAACAGTGAATTTAATAAGTCTTTTTTGTAAAAATAAAGGATACAAGAAAGAAAAAATGATAAATAATGCGTATTGCGTGATGGAATTCTTTTGTTAAGAGGAGGAAGGGTTGGAATTGTCCAATTGAATGTGTTGGGTGTCATTTGACCAGACTCGAGGGTGATGCTTGTTTTTGTTAGGGTGGGTGAAGGGGAGGGAGGGCCTTTGTCACTAGGACAACCTGACCTAACCTACCCTAACCTTGTAACTTTTGTACGAATTGCAAAGGGGTGGTTGACAGGTGGCGAGGGGTATGGTTTTGGCCTTGTTCACCTGAGAACGAGCTGGATAGCTGGTGCTGGTGCGAGGTGGAGCTGGCCGTGGCCATGGCCTCGCCACCGCCGCCGCTCGGGCTGCCTGCCGTCGTCGAGTCCTCGTGCATGGCGGTTTCTCTTCCCGGGCTGGTCAAGTGGCCAGGGCGAGGATGTCCATTAGTTCGCGATTGCTAAGGACTCCGAAACGAATTTGCCCCCTAATCACAGACCCCGTATAAAATTTTAGAAGTTTCACGAACGAGAAGGGGACACAAAGCGAATGTAGGTCTCTGGGACAGCGAGTCACTCTCGTTTGCATTCACACGACAGCCAGTCAGACGTACTACGTTAGACGTTGCCCTGTCCGAACAACAAGCGCCCGCTCACCATACAAATACCCTCCAATTTATTCGTTTGATGAATACAATCCAAACACACGAAACAAAACCCTTTTTAAAATTTATTATTCGATTTTATACCCCAATATTATCCGAAATATAGTAATAAAGCCCATGTCTCACTTTCATTTGAAAAACTAGGTCACAATGAATACCAACTTTTAACGCAATGATTTAAGGAAGGATGTTAGAAAAATTTTATTTTTATATTAAATTTATCGGACAAAGATCATCCCAAGTTTCAATCAAGTTAATTTAATAAAATGAAAATTAATAAATGTTTTGTGACTAGCTTGGTGTCGCAATGGCAAACCTGGAGTGAACTTCAACGCCATCTATGAATTCATTTGAAAATTGATGATTAGAGGTTTGATTTCAAAAGTGAAATTGAAAGTGCAAAAGAGAAATCGTATGGGAAATAGCCTAGAGCTGCAATCAATTACAATTAATAAACAAAACAATTTATCAAATATTTAATTTTTTGTTTAAGAATACTTATTTGTGTTGGTATAATAATTAAATATATATTATATATTTTTTTTATTTTACTTAAAAAAATTAAATGTTTTAATTTTTCAACCAAATGAAAAACTAAAACAATTCTCGTTTTGTCATTTAAAATGCAAGTTAAAACAATTTGGTAATTTTTTTTTTCAAGAATTTAAGGGGAAGGACGAATATAGCAAAAATCTACAATTTTCTAAATTAATTTATTATATTATAGTTTTTGCATTCCTTCGGAGAGACGACCCAGATTTTAACGAATCTGAACTTATTTGTGTCAATTTTTAGTATTATATTGGAGTATCTTTATTGTTTCTATTTAAATTAATATAATAACTTATAATTTGATGTTTATAAAAAAAGATTATATAAACTTATAATACGAGAAACCATTCTAGTCATAATGTATTAAAATTTATTTTATTTCTTTTTAAACTTAATTCTAATTAAAAATCTGCATGCCAAAGGCTGAAAGAATTATATATATATATTTTAAATTTATATAGTTTCATGAAAAGTATAATTAAAATAATTACTAGTTTTACAATCAGCATTATTAATCACTTTTTGAGATAATAAATGAAATATTGGTTTTATAGTTCCACAACCATTTAAAAAAAAATATTTTGAAAAATTTATAGCTAAAAGTAAAACTGTATCATGAAATCACTGATTTTAATTAAAAAATTTAATGTTTGAGACTTTATCGTGTTGATAAAATTATCTTCCTTTATTTATTTATATTTATTAAATTCAACTATTGGTTTAATTTTTTTAGATAAAACTTATGAAAATATTTTATATATCATATTTGAATGTTGTTTGGATAAAAGCTGTTGACTTAAGAATAAAACCCTGGGTTTGTTACAGTTTTGAAGTAAGAATTCATATAGGTAGTTTATTTTTAAAATGAATATGAAATGAAAAATAATATTCAGAGTGCGTAGTGCAAAATACATATTAAAATTCCAGATATGGTCATTAATAATCTGGTATTTATTTTTTTTTTTTTTGATTTTAAATGAAAAATAATTCGATATTTAGATAATGATATTAACAATTATATATAATCTTAAAAAGATATGGTATAAATAAATAGTTAAAAAAATAGAATAGAAAATTTAAAATAAAAAAAAAATTAATGAATAAATGAAAGAAATATATATAAATCGGTTTTAAATTTATTTAAACTTGTACGAAAATACACATTTTTAAATAATTAAAAATATAATGATATAACAAAATAAAGACCATTTTTTATTTATAAAATACAGTAAATTTGTTATTATATTAAAATATATATTTTATTTATGGATATATCTGTATGTGGGATATATTTTATTAATGAATTTTATTATGAAATGGAAAAAATTACAAAACGTGGGATTTATTCAATTCTTCTCGATAGTTCGTGTATATATTTAGGCCTGTTGTTTTGCTTTTTGCAGAAGTTCACGGCCAATGATTAATCTTTGAATTTGAGCAGTTCCCTCATAGATTTGATAGATTTTAGCGTCACGCATTAATTTTTCAACGGGGTATTCACTATTAAAGCCATTTCCTCCAAAAATCTGTAAAAATTCAAATTCAAATCAATTTATAATTTAATTTAATAATAAATAGATATAGTTAATATATTTAAATACTAAAAAATAAATGTTAAAATAGAAAATGTGAACCAAGGAGTTGATCAATGATCCGGTTGAATGAATGACAAACGAATCGCAAAAACCCTTCTTACGCCATTGTATTGTTTTTGATGCGTGCTATTTAGCCACCATTCTGCCCGACCTTCACACACTTTCTGACCAGTGATCAACAAATACAAAATTAACAAAAAATCTTTTTACCTTTATCCATATTCATTTAACTTAAATAAATATTATATTAATTATATAAATAAATTTATTTTTATTATTAATATTGAAAAAAAATTAAACATAATTAGCAAATTTTGTTGTTCAATTATTTAATTATTATCTTCTTCTGAAGTTATTTTATTTAAAATTTGTTATTTGGTGATTGTAATAAACAACTGAGTTCAATCTATACATATAATTTACACCTCTAAGCAAAATAGAAAAAAATTTGGAAAAATTTTAATTATTTTCCCTTACACATTCTTATTTTTTACTTTAAATATTATATATATATATTCAAATTGATCTAACAAGTTTTAAAAATATAAAAGTATTTTAAAAAAATATTTTTTTTAAATTAATATTGATAATAGTGAGTATTATGATCTCTTTATCACTTCGTCTAACATTGTTGACAAACTTGTAAGATTAAGTTTGTCACCATCTCCTTTGGTAATTCTTCCCAAGTTGAAATTAAAGCAATCCTTTAGCTTTGGAAAGGTAGAGGGGTTAATTTTTCTTTTCATGAGCTTTGAAAAGGGATCTCATAAGTGTTCAATTGGATTCAAATTAGGAATTTGTGAAGGCCACTTTAATGTTCGTATTCCCACTTCTTTCGTATAGTCGGTGTATAAGGATAACGTGACCGAGAATTTTAGTGCATAAACCAGTGGTTTGTCCAACCATTCTGTACCGGCGCCCCCTTTTTTTAAAAAAAATTCTTGCGCCCCCCTTAATTTTTGTAATAATCTAATTTTCTTTTTCAATAGTCGGGCACTTTTCTGAAATAATATAACAGGGGTGGGCCAATGTTTCAGAGCATCGCAAAATTGAAGCAATCGAAAATGTTCAGAAGTTTGGCCACAAAATCATCTTACCTTTTTTTCAGAACCATATTGAAAAAAAATCGAAAATTTTCAAAATTTTGCGGGTACTTGAAATTGGATCTAATATCTGTCTGCGTATATCATCACTGACCCTTTTATTTTTATAATAAATTTTATGATTTAAATTGCTATTTGTTTTTTATGAAACTAATATTAAAATAAATTTGAATGCATAAATAAGATGCATTTAAAGTAAAAAATTGAAATTTTGCAAATGTGCAATTTACAATATATTAAAATTAACAAGTCTAGTAGTTTGTACCTAGTGATATAATTGAATGTTTATTATTCCCTGATATATAAATAAATATTCGTACAGTATACCCACATATATAATATTTTAATATCAACTTAAACAAAGATTTCATTTTCTATTAAACAGCGTCTAGTATTTGCTGTAATGAACTTAAAGAGTAAGCCCAAAATTGTTTATTTAAAAATAGTGATTAAATAATATATCAGGATTTATAAAATTATATTTAAAGAGTTCATTACCTGAACTGCATCAGTTGCAGATTTGTTGGCAACATCTGCGGCCCAAGCTTTGGCAACACTGGCATAGAAGGTGTTTTTACGGCCATTATCAACGTCCCAAGCTGCTTTTTGCCAAGCAAGACGGGAAGTTTCCACACCAATTGCCATATCAGCTAACATGAAGCTCACCGCCTAAAAATGAAAGAATTGAGGAAAAGGAAGAAACGAATTCAAGTTCAAGGCTGTTTGAAGAGAATAGTGAAAGTATGACGTCAGAAAGAAAGTATTTCATAAAATACTCTGCGCTTTTAACGAGGTCAAAGAAATTGAAAGAAGATAAATATCTTTTTTTTAATCTATATTATGAAACTATTAGATAAATATATTTTTCCTATAGATAGTTTTAAATCTAATATATTAAATATGTAAACAGAGTATTCATTTGAAGTTGTACAGTATTTTGACATAATCTATAATGTTGTATAAACTATAAACTATAATTCCAAGTTTATTATGTCAATTAATACTAATGAAACATGTTAATTTATTTAAGGAATTTTTAAATAAAAATACATAATTGAATATGTAATTAGCTTCATTAATTCACAATTATTTATTTCGAGAAAATCTACACATTGATCAAAATTCTGTTCCAATCAATCCAATTAATATTAATTTATTATTAATCTAAAGGCAGCATTATATTTATTTAATATTTACCTGATGATGTGCAATAGGTACACCAAAGGTCTTCCTTTCTAAGGCATACTTCGTTGCCTCATCTAAACATCGTTGAGCCAAGCCGGTTGCACCAGCTGCCACCTAAAATTATATCAGTAACAAAATTAAACAAAAATTTCAAATAGTAAAGTAATAATATATAGAATACAGACTGGTGGTCGTGTTTTATCAAAAGCACCCATAGCAATTTTAAAGCCAGCACCTTCCCCAATCAAAACATTTTCTTTTGGAACTCGGACGTCTTCAAAAGTGATACCACGGGTATCTGAACAACGTTGGCCCATATTGATTTCCTAAAAGAATAGAATAATTAAAAAAAATAATTCAATAAAATCTCTGCTGTAACACAATCATTTATTTAAGACTATTTTGATAAACACTAAAAATAATTCGAAACGAACCTTTCTGCCTGGAGTTAGACCAGGAGTATCTCTTTCAACAATGAATCCAGTAAAGGCTTTATTTGCTGGAGCTTTAGGGTCTGGATTCGTTCTTGCTAAAACAAAATACCTAAACACAAAATAATAAAATTATTTTAAAATTACTTAATTTTTCTTATATATTGGGTGTGTGGGTAGCGAACCTGCCTCACATTCACATGGTCCCTGGTTCAGGTCCCGGGCCTGGCAAGGGAATTTCCCTAGCTGGGGTCTATGGGAAGAGTCAACCCAGCCTCCGGGATCAACATTGGGGAAAAGCTACTTGATAGCGCCTCCGATCAAGAAAATCAAGGTAAAGGTTGAGAGGACCCTTTCTACTGATCATAGGACACCTCATATAACTAGATTGATAGGCGTTGTCCTTGCGTAGGACGTACAAAGTCAGCGGTTTTTTTTTAATTTTTCTTATTTCAATTAAAAAGAATAATAGAAGAATATAATTTCACCAAATATTAATTTAGTAATTGAAATTATGAAAATATTAATCTATTTAAGTATTCATTTTAATTATAGATCATTTTAGTGTTCCTCAAACAGTCGATCAACCTTTAATTGGACCGCAGAAAACAATTCAAAATAGCTTAATTAGTAGATTCATTATATTGGCGTAACTGAAGAAATTAATTAAAAGTATAGTGATAGAAAAATGTTCTGAGGGCGCTGTTGTCAGGCAAAGGTTTTTTCAACCTGCCTAGCCACTGCCCACCAAAAGCGCCCTCATGGCGTTTACATTTTTCCGTCACTGTATATACATATACAAGAATCACATGAAAATGTGCTCTCTTCTATTCACAAGTTGTAAGTTAACTATTAAGGAAAAGCTAAATAAATATAAGTACAAGATACGCGTATATTTATAAACTATATTATAGAATTATACTATTCCGTAGTATTTTATTGTTTGTCATTAAAGAGTTTCACAACTAGAAATAATTAGAAAATCATTGGAAGATATTTATTATTCTTTAATAAATATCAATGTGTTTTAACTTTATATAATTTATATAAAATAGTTTGTTATACAATAGCTAAATGAAAATGTTATTTTTAAACATTTATTTTAATAAATGAGAAAATGAATATAATCTATTAGATACTACGATTGGGTGACCAATAGAATGATCATGGGACCAATTTTGGCGGATCACTTTCCAAGAGATTTGTTATGGGGACTGGCCAAATCACACGCAAACATATATATAAATATATATTATTTAATTTAATTATTTTTATAAAATTAATTAAATATTTAGTAATTGACAATAATATTTTCGATCACCATATCCCTTTGTATATATCAAGGAATCCTTCATATTACAAAAGTTGAGCACCTCTGTTATGTACAATCATTTCCCTTGTACTATTGAATTCCGAAATCATAATTTATAATATAATAATTATGGAAAAATATTTGAATATTTTAACATTTTAAATTCTTTAGAATTTAATAAACCTTATATTGTGAATTTATGTATTAATTTGGAAATTGAGCCATTTGAACACGACTATTTGTTCTATCTTCGTCAATTCTTTTAGTGTTTCGATTTCTCCAAAATATGCCTAGGATATATTCTAATAACAATTTTAATAAAAGGGTTGTAAGTGTGTCATCATATTTTAAATAGTTTTAAATTTAAAAAATTACAGAAAATAGGATTTTGGATTTATAAAGTCACCGAATATTTTTTTATGTGAAAGTCATTATTTTATAATACAATAGTTTAACTAATGTATCAATGTATATTTCCAATATTTTTATTTGGACTTTTGGGGAATAATTATTCGAAAATAGTTTAGAAATTAATACTATTTAATTAATTTATTTAAAATAAATATTAATTTTAATATATTTAATATTTTAAATTTTGATTGAAGCATTCGAGAAATCAAAAAATGAAAAAAAAGAAAATTATTTTTTTTTATAAATTAAAGTACAAACCAATTAGCAACACCTCCATTTGTGATCCACATTTTTTGTCCGTTAATAATCCATTCATCTCCTTTTTTTTCAGCTTTTGTCTTAACGCCATTAACATCAGAACCTGCACCAGGTTCAGTTACACAATAAGCCTAAATATCAAGAAATAAATATAAAAATTAATTTTTGAAAATAAATATATAAATAAAAGTAGACATACTGCAAGTAGTGGTTCTTCAATCAAACGACCCAAATATTTCTTTTGTTGTTCTTTATTTCCAGCAATAAGAACAGGAGTTTGCTATAATATATAAATTTTATGTATATAGAAGATATTTAAATAAACATTAGATTGATAAGAATAATTAATAGACTAGGTTAAAAAAAGATAAAACAGAAACTGAAAGCTTAAAAATAAAAATGTATATTAATTATTATAATAATTGATATGACAAACACAAAATCTTATGTATATTCATAAAAAAAGCAAATATGAAAAATGATAAATTCAATTTTTCTTGAAAAAAATATAAGTGGTTAATATAAGAATGCGAAAATTAAAAATATAAATGGATTAATATAATAAATCTATATGTAAACGAATAGCTGTTGGAACATATAAATGATAAAAAAAGGATTTTATGGGATTTTTGCCCGATTTATATATAGAAAAATAATAAGCCAAAGCTAGAACATAAAATAAAATTAATGTATGAAATTATGAAAACATTATTTGAATAACAAAATGAAAAGGAGAGGATCGGGATAATTTAGTTATATCATAAAATTAGGTGAGATAAGAATTGTTTTTGTGAAAACTTAAAACTTATCTCGTTTCAATTATGATAAAAATTGATTTATTATTTTAATTACTTATATTTTTAAAAATAAAGAAAGTTAATAATTTATTTGATAGTTTACGTTTATATTTAATTAAAATAATATTGTGTGAAAAACTTGAAATAATTAATAATAAAGAGATAGTAATAAAATTTATTATATTTAAATCTAATTTCAAAAAGAACAAGGATATGGTGATAGATTAGGATAAGTGAAATAAATCATTTGAAAAGAAACCAAAAACAAAAAGAACTCACTCCTAGCCCTGAACCTTCCATTGCAGTCATGATTCCAGTACATCCGTAAGCAAGTTCCTCTGCCACTGTGCATCCGTCGAAAACACCCACTCCCATCCCACCTATACCAAATCAATCATTTTGTTTTTCAAAATCAGTTTACATAAATGTATAAAGCAAAAGCAATTAATAACTAATATGGCCTTTTTCAAAAATAAGTAAAAGACCTTTGTAACTAATTTTTATGTTCAAACAGTTAAATGCTTGTGTTTATACAATAGTAATAGCGAAACTTTGTGTTTCTATATTATGACTCACTCCGACTACAGTTATATAACATGAGGCCATAATGCCTGAGCAGCCGTAGGCAAACTCTTCAGCAATAAGACAATCTTCAAAAACACCAAGACCAAGACCGCCTGTGTTTAAGAGAAGAGAAAGAAAATTTCGAATTCCAATGATTTTAATTACCTTCCAAAAAATCTAAATGAAATATATATTTTTATTATTTTAAAATAATAAAATTTCAAAATATTTTCAATATCCAAAAATTTGAAATGGATTATTTATTATTTAAACATAGAGTATAATTTAATTTTTTATGAAATTTAAAACATATTTGAATAATCTATTTTATTAAGAAATATAATTATTTCATTTTTTTTTTAATAATCTAGGAAATAAGTTTTTGAACTGTAATGCACAGTCCTCCTCAACCACAAAATTATAAGAAATGTTTACAAAAAGTTGAATATTTTTTCTTCTACTTATAATAATTCTTTTACTATTATTATTCTCATTTTATGTTTCTAGTTCTATAACCTAATCAAATGTTCATCACAAATGTACCAAACCATACGTTACAATTAATCTTAGAAATTAGATTAATTAATATGTAACAAAATTTTGAAAGTATTTTCTATTATTGGTTAATGAAGAGATTAAAAAATAATTTATGTAATGAAGCAATTATTTGTGTTTTTAAGGCATAATTAATACAAGTGCAAGAAAATTTCAATAAATACCACAATGGGTAGGTATATGTCCATTTAATAGTCCAATACTCCATGCCTTCTTAACAATCTCCCAGGGAAATTCCATAGTTTTATCATAGTGGGCTGCTTTGGGAATTATCTCTTCTCGGGTAAATTTACGTGCAATCTCCTGCATTTCTCGTTGAGTTTCATTGAGTTCTGAAAATCAAAATAGTCCTTTCATTCATAATGTAATAAGAAACATACATGAACATAAATGAGAGTAATTAACATTTATATAATTGATCTAATTCTATAATTAACTCATTGAATATCCAATTAATTGAAATCTATTATTTTAAATTATTTACCAAAAGAATATCCTGCTGGATTCTTTTCTGCTGCTGAACTAAACATACGAATTCCATTTTTATTATGACGAAGAAGCTGAAATATATATAATTAATCAGTCCTGAGGTAGAAATTTTACTAATATGTTTATATATATATCCATAGATATATAGATATAAATATTATAGATTCTGTTTTTTTCGATTTTTAAATATAATATTAAAAGTGTTAAAGAAACATAAAACAATTAAAATCTTTCTTTTTTTTAAATAAGTCAAAATTTTGTATTTTTAAAATTTGAATAAAAATAAATTTGACAAACCTTAAAAAGAGAAGTCATGATAATTTAATTATTTTTAAGATAATAATTTAGAGAATTGGATATGATTGGATATGATGAGTGCTAAAAGGAATTTGAGCTATCAAAGTGCAATGTAGAATTCTATTATATATTTGTTATCTAATAAGGGGCAGAAGGGGAAATTATATATTATATTATACGATGACCTTTGAAACTATTAAGTTATAATAATGAATCAGCACTTAATTTTCAAAATAAATTATTAATAGTAAAAATAAAAACAAGATAATTTTAAAAACAAATTTTTAATACATTTTAATAATAAAATTAAATTTATGAGATTATAAATTAAAAAACCGCGAATTATAAAAATAGAAAATAAAAAAAATATTACATTTTATTAAGGTTTAAGTGTTTAATTTAATATCATACAGGATTCTAATTTATCTTAAATATACCCAACTAATATACAATAATTGATGTTTCAAAAGAACCAATCCATTGATTCTAATATATTCAATTTATATAAATAAATAATTTATATTAATAACACTTAATCTTAATTTTCAATATTTTACCAAAATAAAAATTAGTTTTAGCAATAAATTAAAGATTTATTTATTGATTTATAAAAAGATTATCTATAGCTTGTTCAAAAATACGTAAATTGGATTGAATAATTATTTTATAATTATTTTTGTGATAAATACAAAAAAATTAAATTAATAGGAAAGCATAAATTAGATAAAAAAAATAATATAAATGAATATATTAAATATATAAAACCAAAAAAATTAAATTAACAATAAAACAAATTATATAAAACAAAATATATTAAAAATATATACAAATATATGTTATAATATAATATATTTAGATAAGATATCATAAGATGATTGCAAGTCATTTTTAGTAATATACTTTCCACTAGCATAATTCATAATAAATACAAATAAATAAATAATAAATACAATTTCCCCCAATAAATGAAAGTACAACATTGTTCTAAATATGAAAGAAATTTAAAAGAGATGTATTTACAATTACAATAATTAATCAATCAAATAAAAATTTCAATTATTAGTGAATTATAGGTGAATGTTGAAAAGTAATTGAAATTTTAATAAAAATGCTAAAATTAAACAATACCTCCCTTACTATCGTCTGTCGGTAAAAATAACTAGAACTTAACTAAATTGGTAGTCTATTAATGATCACACATGAAAAATAATAAATCTTAAAAAATTTTACAAATATTTAAAATATATTATTCAAATATTTATTACAAAAAATATAAAAGATTTATAATCTGAATATTATTGAATATGCAAATTTAATATTTTAAATGAAAAGACTAATTGAAAATTGTGTTGAATTGAAAGTTTATAAGTAAATAAATTAATAAATATATATAATTTTCCAAATCTACAAATATTTATTAATTAACCCTTAACCATCAATCTCAAAGAATTACATGTAAAATAATTAAGTATCAAGATTTTTGCTAAAACTAAATGTATATATATATATATACAGTGACGTCAGGTGCTCCCCCCCCCCCAAACATTGTGCAAAAATTAAATTTAAAAGTGATTAGTTTGTAACTGAGAACACAAAATAAAAAAACATCTTTAAATTAAGTATAAGTCTAGTATAAATGTTATGAATAAAGAAATAATTTATTTTGTTAAAATTTTTTCTGGGGGAGACCCCCGGACCACCCCGTGGCCCCCCTCCCGTTGGGGATAATAGATCACACTACGCCACTGTATATATATATTGCTTGTAATCTTTTATCTGTCTAAATCTTAAATCCCTTATTTTTTTTTTAAATTATAATTAACAAAAATTGACATTTTTTGCAAAATTGTCAAAAATTTTATTCTAACTTCTTTTTAAACATTTTATCGACATGTTATCATACTCTCAAAATTTCCGAACCTCTTGTCAAATTTTCTTAACTAGGTCTATTTAAATAATTATATCAAATTGAAGATAAAAAACAAGGTTATTAAAGATAACTATCCACAAACTAAAATAATGGAAATTTACAATTTTCCATAGTCAGGCCAAACTTTATAAAAGTACTGAAAGTTTATGCTTAATGTAAATATTCTTTAATAATCAACGCACTTGAGAATGGATGCTAGCAATGTTCATGCAGGTAAAAACATGATCGTTAGCAAGCACCTTGTTACGGTTCTCTCTGAAAGTTCTAGACATCTCATCAGCTTTGTTCGTTACATATTTCTCTTAGTGTTATTGTATAAAGTCTCTAAAGATAGACTAGTAAACTGAAAGCTGGAAAGAGGAACTGTTTTTTGTTGGCCTGAGATTGATAGTTGGGCACTATGCCCAACAGTCTTAGTAGATTAATGAAAAAGTTGATATTTTTATCTATACTTACATTTGATGATATTCAGAAATTAAATTTTAAAAAATTGTTTCAAATTTGATATTAAGAATCCATTTAATCAAGATACCAAAGCACGGTGCCAGCCTTGTTCAACTACAGGAGAATTGGTTTGAAAGTGATTAACTTCTTCTTGAGAAATATTCGCGATTACTAATAATAAGGCCTAAATTATATAAAAAAAATTTAACTATATTAATATTGTTAATTCAAGAAGATATAAATATATTACTTATTGTTAGTAAAAAAAGAAAAGTGAATTGGAAGAAGAATACATTGTGGGTCTGGTATATTTATCACATAAAATAAGTTTATATAACTCTAAAAGAAAGTTAATAGTGCAATAAATATAAGTTATAAAATAGCAGTCAATATTAATAATGATGATATGCCAAATTAATTAAAGATATATTTGATTTGAGATGTTTCTATATACAACTATTTATAAAATTGTCCAGTATCATTACACAATGCCATTTTATTAGAAAGAATAGGAGTAATGATCATAATGTTAGAAAAATGACAAATAATTTTAAATTACTTGATTCATGTTGTACACGAGATCTGCAGCAAGTTCACAAAATTGAATTGCCAGATTTTCATCTAATTTATCAAAATTTGTTAAAATCGCGACTTTATGTTTTTTCAAAATTGTTGATAGTTCGTCATATAAGCTAAATAATAATATATATTTATAAAAATTATAAAATTTTGTTAATCAGTTAAATTGATATTTCACCTTTTATAAGTTGAATTAGTTTTAGAATATATAATACATGATTCTCCAGATGACTGATATCCCTGAGAGGCACGAATGGACTCAATAAAACATTTTGCTAAATAATAACCTGAAGTAACAGCCATTGGTGGACAAACTAATAAAAGAATTACAGGATAAGTACCAGTAAAAAATTTTTGAGCAGCATTATATAAAACATTGATAGTAGTTTCTGATTGGCTAGGGAAATTATTGCTAAAATTAAAAAAAAGTTATAAAGCATTTATTCTTTGGATATTTAAATATAATGTCATTGAATAAAAAATATAATAAATAATAATTTTATTTCAAAATATACTTGTTTCTCTTTTTTATAGTCTAACACTCAAGATATTAATATTTAAATTAAATAATAATTACATTTTAATTTTATTAATAAAATGAACATAAACATACCAAAGATGTTGATTGAAAATTTTTGAAAAGGAAGAAATTAATCTATTTATTTTTTTTGAATTCTTGTTTCTTTTCAAAAGGAACAAATAGAAAATAATTATTCCAAATAAAAGACATGTTATAATTATGTAAAAATATTTATAAACATTAGTCAATAATAAATCCAGAAAAGATTCTAAAAAATACTGTAATTATAGTTTGAATTCTTTTAAATTTAATTTTGTTCATAAATGATATTGCATGACAATAGTTAATAGATTATGAAAAAATTATGATCATGAAGTAATTATAAAAAACTATATGATTCTTAATTTAAAATATTAAGTTTATGTTATTTTATTAAATAAAAAAAGGAATTTCTCTTAAAATGTATTTTAAAAAATACCTGCATTTTTTCATGAAATTGTCAACAAATTTGCAAATATTTATCCTAATGATTAGTTTATTAAAAATATGAAGATTAGAAAAATATTTTTGTAATTAAATATAAAATCAATTCAACTATGATTAACAATTTAATAACTATGTTGTTTTTTTGGGCACAGAAATAGTGTTAGTTTAATAAAAAATGGAATTATATACACTATCCACATCCATATCTGGAGTCACCTCAAACCAATCTCAATCTTTTAACATTTTCTTTATTTTCTTTATAAATTATACATTTAGGTCCTTGGCAACCTATTCAGTAGTTTTTTTGATAATGTTGCTAAATCATATTTGAATTAAAAATTTAAACTTATAAATATAAGAGATATAATAAGATATCTATATAATTATATATCATATTTTTTAATATCCATATTATATATTAAAATATATTAAGATGTATTCAATAAAAACATACCATTATGAGCAAAATTAAATAAGCTATTATGATTGAAATATTTCATTTTTAGTGAATATTTACAAGAATTTTGACGATGTTTTCATGAAAACTAATCTGTAAATAATCATTGTTTAAATCAGTTTAAATGTCTATGAAAATAAGAAAATCATATTTTGATGATTTTCATTTAAATATTAAATAAATTTTAAAAAAACTTGTAGGAATTTTATGCATGTTTTGAGTATTTCACATTTATTCGAAACTAGTGTTAATGGGTTAACATAATAATAAAAAATATAAACGAAAGAAAAAAATATAAGAAATTATTATATATAAAATTATTTACATAATTCATTAATTGTTTTTTAATTTAAATATATAATCAAGTAATTTTAATATTTTAGGTTGGCACAACTTGTTAGTTGACGGTTGGGTGTGGATTGTGAGGATAGCAGGTGTTTATCTCCAGCATTCATTTTTTATGAGTCATATACCATCATATACTGTTCAAATAAAGTCATTTAGAAAGATTCTCATATAAATACCTATAATTTATTGAAATTTCATCTAATTGTAAGTAATGTAAATATAACTTAAATCATTGATGTATTAAATAATATTGATAGATAATAATAATAATTGATAATAATATTTGTATCTTAAGTTGATTTGTCATGTTCTTTTTAATAATGTCAAAATTATAGTCTTTGTTTTAAAATTTCTTATTTTTTTGTTCAATATTGTACCTAATAATTTTAATTAATTATATAAATGTTGTTTTTTTTTTAAATTTTTGAATTAATTTTAACATCTGTGAAAAGAGGTTAAACTAGGTCTCCCTTATGGAGGCATTCTCTAAACTTATCCATATAAGGACATAAATCTATCTCCCCTCTATTACCACATTCATTTCACAAGGTTTCTCAAATCATTCATTCAACTTAACTCGATTTGATTAATACATTTAATTTAAACTCACAAATTTTTTAACTATTTTCCATTGACAGTTTAATTGTGATTTTAGATAAAAACCATGTCTTCTCGTAAAACAGCAGGCCGAAGAGCTACGACTAAAAAACGAGCTCAAAGAGCTACTTCAAATGTATTTGCTATGTTTGATCAAGCTCAAATTCAAGAATTCAAAGAAGCCTTCAACATGATTG
Organism: Labia minor; assembly: GCA_963082975.1. Taxonomy (NCBI): domain Eukaryota; kingdom Metazoa; phylum Arthropoda; class Insecta; order Dermaptera; family Spongiphoridae; genus Labia; species Labia minor. Next base: position 12,810,461 of record OY720347.1, on the reverse strand, counting down.
ATCAAAATAGAGATGGTTTTATTGATAAAGAAGACTTACATGATATGCTTGCTTCCCTGGGTAAGATTAACATGTTTTGCCTTAATATAATTCTTTATTAATTTATATATTAATATAATAATGACAAATTTATATAAATGCTAAAGTAAATCGTCTCTTAAAAATATTTTATTATTTTTTATTTTATTTTTATTGTTGAAATCACTTACAAAATTAGTAATCAAATTTATATTTTTATCTAAATATAATTTATAAATTATTATTTTTATTATAAAATTATATAAAGAAACTAACTTGAGATTTCTTTTCTAATACACCTTAGATAATAGGTGTGTTAAGATCATTTTTAAATAATATGTTACCATTTTCTATAAGAAAATAAATGTAATATTTTTTTATTTTATAATCAGGTAAAAATCCTACTGATGACTATCTTGACGCCATGATGAATGAGGCACCAGGACCTATCAATTTTACTATGTTTTTAACATTATTTGGTGAGCGTTTACAAGGAACTGATCCTGAAGATGTTATAAAAAATGCCTTTGGATGTTTTGATGAAGAAAATAATGGTGTCCTATATGAAGAACGTCTTCGTGAATTATTAACATCGATGGGAGATCGTTTTACAGATGAAGAGGTAATAAAAACTATTTCCAAAGTATTTTATAATGAAATTAAAATTAATTTTTTTTATATATATCAAAATAATATTATATATTTTTCTATTTATAATAATTTTTTATTTTACCTATTTACTATTATTTTATTGTTGAAAATTTTAAATTTTATTTTAATGTTGATTATTTTCTAGGTTGATGAAATGTATAGAGAAGCTCCAATTAAAAGTGGAATGTTTGATTATTTAGAATTCACAAGAATTCTTAAACATGGCGCAAAGGATAAAGATGAACAATAGTTATTTCCATTTCTATTCCTTTAATTACTTAAAAAAATATTCCACATATTTCATTTAAATTATATTTTATCTTACTTTTTCTATTTTCTACTTGTAATAGAATTTATTGTGTTAGAATAGTTTATTTTATTAATAATTATTAAAAATGAAAAAACTAACAAATAATAGACTGTTTAAGCATTTTATATAGAATAATGCATTTTTCAAAAATAAATTTTTTTTACTTAAAATTTTTACAAATATATTTTCTACTGTTATTTGATTTATCCATTAATTTAGTAAAGGAAAAAAAAATAATTATAATTTCATTACATTTTTATTAATTTTAATATATTTATCAAAATTTATCTTTTTTTAACAAGTTTATACATTTTATATCAATTTATAATATGAAATATATATTTTATAACTAAATTACCTAAAATGAATTAATAAAGTAATATATAAGTTAAATATGTGTGTTTATAATTTCTAAACTCATTTATATCTAGCAACAGACATAACAGTTTATTAATTAATATTTATATTTTATCAATCAATTTAATTAATCAACAATTGAAGGAGTAACAAATCTCATAAGTATTGTTTATAAAATGAATTCTAAGTGAATCCTTTGTATTATGAATCTAAAATTATAACAAAAGATAATAAATATTTATAATTTAGATTCAATTCATTAATGATTTACCTACCGTTTAAAAGATATTTTTCATTAAAAAGTAATAATTTAATACATTCATTTTCTGAAAACATTTATCAAATTTTTCGCTTTGTATAATTTTCCTAATTTTAGCTTAATTTTAATTAACAAAATTTAAATGTCATACTTGAATTAACAAACAATTTTCAGTTGGTTTTTTGAATAATTTATAGAAAATAACTAAAACATGATCTTTAACATTGTTTAAAGTTGATATTGTTTAATAAGACTTTTTGGAGATACTTGTCAAATACTGTTACCATTTCTTTCTTACTTAATTATAAACTTTTTTTATCAATTTTGTTATAGAAATCCAAATTAAATGGTAAATCATAAGAATATCTTATTTGATTAATTGCTCATATAAGTTATTTGATTCTTAACTTTTTGATCAATCAGTTGCCTTATTATATATTAATAAGAATAATAATAGATTTTTTTTCAAATATTGTCTGTGCATGTTTAAGAGAAAGAGATAGAGAGAGAAAGGGATAAAAAGTTTAGGGTCGTTATTAATTGGGTTTAAATAGAGTTAGCTATGGAACTTCCGTTCTTTAAAAAGATCCCTAACTTCTAATTAACTTGGGAAATTTGATCCATTAAAGACGCATGAGATTTTTTTTATTAAAATTAACTGAATCAGAGGCGATTGAAAAAAAAGATTCAGTCAACATGATCTGATTAAAATTTACGTATTGAGATTGAGAGATTATAGAGTTAAATAAAATTGAAAAATTATTTTTGAAACAGTACACTTACACATATATTTTAAAATAATAAATTAAAAATATTTTATTAACTATATATACATAATATTCCAAATAAATATTCTCTCTATACATAAATTTAAAATAGGGGGACAACTAATATTTTGATCATTCTAGGGTGTATTGGTTGCATTTGTCATTTATATATAATTATATAAATTATAATAAAAAATGATAAAGGAAAAATGTTAATCTCAGCAAATCGATAGTTTTATTATTATAATTAATTGATTTAATAATAATTTTATATGTAATTTCTAATAAAATTTTAAATATTAATGTTAGCTTTAATATGTTACTTTTAAATAAGAACAATTTATAATGAAATACCTATTTATAACAAGAGAAAATTATTATTACAAAAAAAAAAAAAATTTAATGACTCATTGTTTTGAAATATTATATTAGTAAAATTTAATTTAATTTAGGAAAATTTACATTCATTTAATAATTAATTGATTATAAACAAAAAATAACTTACAATATCTTTTTTTTAATTTTAAACATTCTTTATTGCTTAGAAAGTCCCTTTTAAAGTTTAAATAATTTCTATATAAAGTGTTATAAAAATTTGAAATTTAATTTAATATAAAATGAAAAATAAAAATGTTTAACATGGTATAATTACATAAAATATATATTATTTTCTATCATGTGATAATGAGAAACTATTTGAAATAGAAAACTTATTTATTAAAAGATTTATTTAAATTTTACAAAATATATTTACAAGTATTTGGTAGTTTATTATTTTTAAAATGATAAAAACAATAACAAAAATTTAGTTATTTTAAAATTTAACCACATTAAAATTACTTAGAATAATTACTTTTTACCGATCGACGATAGTATAAGGGAGGTATTTTTAATAGATGTTGTCACATATTAACTTAATTAAGTTTTAAATTAAATATTTTTGTTTGAGAGTTTACTTAAAAAACTGTTATGAAATATAAAATATATATAATATATATCAGGGGTTCTTAAACTGTGGGTCGCGACCCCCAGGGGGGTCGCGAGACTACTTAAAGGGGGTCGCAAAGATCTGATACTTTTGAATCATTATAAATAAAATTTTAAAATTATTAAATTATATATATGTGAAATGAATGCGTATGTATAGTTTAATCCTTATTTTATTTACATTGTAAAATAGTGCGATATTACATCTACATCTACGGTTAATATATATTTCATTATATGGAGGAGGGGGTCGTTTAAAATTTCCTAAGCTTGAAGGGGGTCGCTATATAAAAGAGTTTAAGAAGCCCTGATATATATTTATACATATCAAATATATTATAATGTTCTTTAATTGGTAAAAAAACCTAAGTGGGGAATTTATATAAATAAATAAATAATAATTGGATGATATCTGTGATATTTAAACTAATAATATGAATGAATTTAAAATTTTTGATGATTTTTTATTCTAATCGTAAGACGAGACTAATCGGTTAATTAAAGGTGGTAAGGGGGAGGGCGAGACGCGAGTCGATGCCGGAGGCGTCGCCACAATCGCCGGGCCGCGCATATCGTGTCAGTGTGCAGGAGGGCCTCGAGCCGAAACAATCGACCCAGGCTAATAGGGCCTGACCCGGACCGAAACGTCAAGTGGACAGTGATCGGTACCGTTCGTTATTTTTGTGGAGGTGGTGTACTTTATTTACAACAAGTGAAATAAAACTTTTTTTTTATTCCGGACTAACTAACGCGCTTCATCCTAATGTGAGTACAATATTTATAATTAATTATTTGTCCCAAATAATAAATGAATAAAAATATTATTTATTACAATAATAAATAGAAAGTATAAATGTCTCTTTTTATAATTAATTTTTAAATATGGATTATTTAATTTAACGTCGGTTGATTTTTATAAACATGTTAATACTTTAAATTTACTTCTTAAATTAAAAAAAAATGCATGTAAAATTCTTCAAATATTTGAAATACACTTTTTTATATAAATTTAATAATAATAATAATAATAATAATAACTCAAACTCTCCAGACAATACATATTTTAAAATTTTTGTCATTGATTATTTTAAAATTCATTTTCTCGATGGAATTGTATGATATTTTGTCAGTTTGATAGCTTTTATTAATATTAATATTATTATATATTATTATTGTCATATAATCAATTAATAAAATCATCTTTTTAATTATAAAAATAAAAAAATTAAAAGTTTTTTATATCGTCGCGATTTTTCAAAAATGATTTGGTAAATATTAAATTTTGTTTTCATTAAAAAAAAAATTCATTGTGTCAAAAATTAATTAAATAATGTAATTTTAATTTTCTATAATTTATATCAATTTTTCTATTTTATTCTAATTTTAATAAAAAGCCTTAGACACACTATCAATTTTATAAACAAGTCAAAAGATTATCATTTAATATATATATATATATATATTAATTATGAATATTTTTAATCTCATATAATTCAAGTTCAAGGGCGGATCTTCGATCATTTCCGTAATTCTTAGTAATTAGTCATTTAGATCAACACTATATATATTTATGAAAATTCACTGAAATGGACCCTAAATAATTACTTATGTATTAACTAAAGCAACTCAATTCAAATAAAATGTCTATTATGTAAAATGTATTTTAATAATTTGAATCTTTATATTCTTATTGACATTCAAATAAATTAGAAAATAAATAAAAACTGTATCACGATTAATCTTTTGAAATTTGTCAAATGAAATTAATGTTTTTGTTATTATCACTTTTGTTTTTATCTTAATTAGTTCAAATAATAAAATATAATATTATATATATATATATATCTATAACACATAATTTTAAATTATAAATATAAATTGAATAAAATTTTAATTAAAGATAAATGTAAATTTTTTTATTGGATTTTGATTCATAAAGTAAATGACAACTAAAGAGCAAATTGAAGCCCTTGATTGGTTCAGTATGAAGCCTGACGCATATGCAACCCAATATTTTATAATTAAAAATGTAAACTTTTATTTCATAACATTCTGAAAGAATATCATTGCTGATTATTAATCATATACACATCTGAATCAATTTTTGATTATAATGTTAATACATAAATACAAAGGTTAATAAGAATTTAACCAAATTAATATAAATGGTTAATCTCAAATAAATCACATCAAATAAATAAATTAAAATATTTCTTTTTTTATATTTTTTTTAATATAATATATAATAAATAGATTTATATGTAAATGTTTTCCAAGTAATTTCAATCTTATTTAACTCTCATGAATTTTTTATTCAAGAAATGATTTAATAAATATTTATTATAATTTTTACCTTATAAAAAATAATTGTTTTTAATATAATTATTAGAAATGATTAGTTTTACATCTTTTATTATATATATATATTATTATTATTTAAATTAAATATTTATATTATAAAATTAACTGTGCTTCATTCTTTAAATTAATATTTTATTATATTATTGTATTATAAAATAAAATAGGATACAATTTTCTTTAATTAATATTTATAATAAATTAATGAATTTTTTAAATATTATTTGGATTTTTAAGAAATACAAATAATTTAAATTATAAATATATCAAAAAATTAAGAAATGTAAAAGTAATGCGATGTTTTTACCGACCGACGATAGTAAGGGAGGTATTGTTTTCACACCAAATTTCACATGTCGAGATTTTTTCATATCTCCACGAATCAAGAATTTTGTTAACAGAAAAAAGTATTTTTACCATGATGTCTGTCCGTCCGTCCGTATGTGTGTCCGTATAGATGTGTACAGCTTGAACGGCTCAACGGATTTTGATGATATTCGGTATATTTACTTAATGCATCAGTATGATGAATTGATCAACTTTTGGTGCAAATCCGGAAACCGGAAGTGATAGTATTAGCGATCGACGATAGGAAGGGAAGGGTTATTTTCAGGGAAAATCATTTTCATTAGTTTTTTCTTAATTTAAAATTATATGACGTCACCCAGCCCTTTATGATGTCACAGCCAGCGCCTCCTTATATATTATAAATAAAATAAAATTAAAAATATTTATATTATATTGATATCTGTTTTTTATTGCGTTAATAGATATATTAAAATTATTTTAAATTGTTTCTGTACCTGGAAATTAATTTATTTCAAACCCTCGGTCGGTTCTGTTTTGATTACCAATTTTTGTCTTAATTTCAATTAATATCTAATTGAAACTATTTTTACTTGTTAAATATTAATAATTAAATAATTAAAAAAAAAATTGGTTGATTGAATCTACTTATCTTGTTTATTAGGACATTTACATGAATATATATGTGTGATATTTTATTTAATACTTCAATACTTTTTAGAAAAGTTATTTTACAAATCCTATCAATTTAATTTAAAAGTTATTTAGTTTGGTTTTTCATATTTTTCTCTTGTCTAAAACAGAAAAAAGTGATCTCGATGAATTGTGACTTGATTTTCATGTGTATTTTTTCGACTTCAATAAATCTAATGTTTCATTTACAAATAAATGAAAACAATTTTTTTTATTATTAAGAGATTGACATGATATTTATAATAAAAAGAAAAAATAATAATTAATTTGATCGAACGAAAGAAGCTCGTATAACTATGAAATTCGTTCGAATTACTTAAGCTATGATTGTTATTTTGGATTATTTAAAATTATCTGATAATTATTAAATTATCTTTATATATATGCAATAAATTCTGAAATTAATTTTGACTATTAAGAAATTAATTATTAGTATTAATAATAATATATTAAAAGTATTCAAAATTTCATATCAAATTTTATTATCAGAATTATTAGTTTTTCATATTGATAATCATATATGATTTATTTGTTAAACAAATATATAAAAAAATATTGATAATAATAATAATAAAATCGTGATAAAATAATTGGATTTCATTATGAAAATTTCCTGATATTGTGTGTTTTATTTTTTGATTGAAATTTCCGATAGAACCGTTAGAAGACTTCCTTAATGAATACCTAAAAAATAATGAACATCTCAATTGATCCTATCATAAAGGGATTAAACATTTCTTTGAATGTTACACACTCATTACTATCGCAAAAGTTTTTCGTTTTTTTTTTTTCTCTCGTATTCATTGTTTCTCTTTCTTTTCAAGTTCATTTAATCAGGTTGAATTATAAAATCAAGTTGAAGGTTTCAGGTTGAGTAAAGGTCTCTGTTAATCTGCACATTTTCATCATCATCTTCTTTTAGTGCCCTTTGTTATCGAACACCCAGTGCCAAAAATAAGCTATTTTAAAACACAACGCAATAAATTACCATAGATTTGTTTTTAGATCGTTGAAAATTCTAGCAATAGAACGATGCATTTTGTTAATTAATTTTATCAAACAGTCACATATTTCACTTGCACCTACCAAATACATTTGTTTTGTTATTTTAATTCATATTATTGAAAATATTACTGGAATAAATGTTACTTAAAAAAAAAAAAGAAAAAAATTATAAAATAAATTCTATATATAATTGATATTCACCTTCAAACCATACTGATTAACACCAAAATGAAATTATTTAAATATATATTTGAAAATTTATTTATTTATTTATTTATTTAAAAAGATATTTACATTTCATTGTTTCTCCCTTTCCTCAGATCCCTTATTTGAGGTTGAGTTTGTTGAAAATTATTAATATTATTTAATTTTTATTAAAAAATAATTATCGATTATCAAATATACTTACAAAATAAAATATTTTAAATACATCTACTTACTTAAATTATTTTTTTTAAAAAGAAAATCTTATATATATTAATTTAATGTTTAATATGAAATAAAATTTTTTTATTAAAAATATTGTAATATTTATACTTTCATAAGGTTTGATTGAAAATTGTTACCGGCAATAACGCTTGTTAAAGTATATTAAAGTTGGTAACCCTGCACCTTCTTACCTGTATATATATTTATAGTATGACCTTAGAGTAAATGTTCACCTTGTATTAAAAACACATTCAAACTCGAACAGTGCATTTTCATTAAACACATTTAAAACTCCAACAGGTTATGGGCCCAGGTAAACACTGCGGGTAATTGGGTGATAATTGGAAATATTTTTTAATCTTAAAAGGATTTTTTTTAAAAAATGGAATTTCTTAAAATTGAACCACTACACCGACACAACTATGATACCTGGAAGATTCAGATGGAAGCCATCCTAGTAAAAAATGGATATTGGAACATAGTCTCCGGAAACCAAAAAAGGTCAAATATTGATGAAAAAGATACGAAAGGGATTGAAAAATGGGATCTCCTGGACCAAAAAGCTAAGTCTGATCTAATTTTATCAATAACACCTAGAGAATTAAGGATAGTTAAAAATTTAAATAGCTCAAGTGAAATATGGAATAAATTAAAGGAAACCTTTGAAAGTAAAGGTCCAGCCAAAAAGGCTTATTTGTTAAAGAAACTAATTTTAAGTAAAATGAATATAAGTGATAATATGGATGACTATTTAAATACATTTTGTGAAATTATAGAAAAATTAAAAGATATTGAATTTATAATAAATGATGAACTATTATGTATAATATTATTATATAGTCTACCAGACGAATATGAAAATTTTAGATGTGCTATAGAAACAAGGGACACTTTGCCATCTTTAGATAATTTAAAAATAAAATTATTGGAAGAGTTTGAATGTCGGGGAAGTCAAGGCGATTCCTCAAATCAAAGTAACTTTATTAAAAATAGAAATAAAAATAGACCTATTAATAAAAATTATAATTTTAAAAATAATCCTTACAAAAATAATTCTTTAAATAAATATAATGAAAATAATAATAATAAATATAATACGAATAAAAAACATAATTTTTTCAACAGGGATAAAAGGTCAACTGATTATAATAAATTTAGTAATTTAAATAATGAAATTAAAAATAAAATTATATGTTTCCGTTGTAAGGGCGAAGGCCATAAAATTTCTCAATGTCCATCTAAGTCGACTCATATGTTAGCCCTAAAAGTCACTGATGATAAAAATGATTGGATTTTAGATTCTGGCTGTACAAATCACATGATAAATAATAAAGAATTACTGGAAAATATAAGACATCCAAAACTAAATTGTTTAACACTAGCCGATAACAGTAAAATAAAAATTGATTGTATTGGTGATATGATTATTAACATAAATAATAGACAAATTGAATTAACAGATGTACTATATGTTCCCAAATTAAAAACGAATTTATTATCTGTCGGGTCATTTACTGATAAGAATTTTGAAGTTTTATTTAAAAATCATAATGCATTTATAACGAATAATGACGAACTAATGTTTACAGCTAAGAAAAAGGAGAACGGATTATATTATTTAAATGAAAATATTAAAAATAAAGATAAAAATGATTTTTCATATTATTTAAATAAAAATAAATTATCAAAATTAGACATATGGCATAAAAGATACGGACATTTAAATGAAAGAGATTTAAAACTAATAACCAAATCAGATCAAGTTTTCGGTTTAGACCAAAGTATATTAAATGAAAATTTAAATAATTGTGAAATATGCATTAAAGGAAAATTATCTCAAACACCTTTTAAAAATTCAAATTCACAGAAAAATTTAGAAATATTGGAAATAATCCATACAGATATTTGTGGACCATTTAGAACCACGTCTATCGGTGGAAATAAATATTTCATTACTTTTATAGACGAAGCAAGCAGATATTGCGAAGTTAAATTTCTAAAATACAAAAGTCAAGCTTTTGAAGCATTTATTGAATATAAAAATTATATTGAAAACATGACAGATAAAAGGATTAAATATTTGCAATCAGATAATGGAAAAGAATACATTAATAATAGATTTAATAATTTTTTAAAAAAATCAGGAATTAAGCGAAGATTAACAGTTCCTTATACGCCCCAACAAAATGGATTATCTGAACGTATGAACAAGACTCTATTGGAGATGACGAGATGTATGTTAATACAAGCAAATCTAGAACATTCCTTTTGGGCAGAAGCAGTAATAACTGCATGTTATTTGAGGAACAGAAGCCCAACATCATCTTTAAAGGGACAAATACCTTATAACATCCTTACAAACAAAAAATTTAATGTCTCACATTTAAGAACTTTTGGTATGAGAGTACATTTTTTAAATAAAAATAATAAAAATAAATTAAATTCAAGAACAATTGAAGGAATTTTTATAGGTTATTGCGAGGAAAGCAAAGCTTATAGAGTATATGATCCCATGACCAGAAGGGTACATATTACTCGAGATATTAAATTTATAAACGAATTTCATAATAAAAATGGAGATAATTTAAAATATAATGATTTATTAGAAGAAAATTCAAAATACAACAGCTTGGACATAATGATTGATAAACATAATAATGATGCATCTTTAGAAAGTGATATAGACGAAAATAACATTGACCAACAGAGAGGAAGAGGACGTCCTAAAATGATTAAAAGTGGAAATAGGGGAAGACCCAGAAAAGTCTATCAATACAAAAAATCCGAAAGTGAAAATGATGAAGAAACAATTCCCAGCTCTAGAGACAGTGATGTCTTAAGTTCAGAAGATGAACTCTCGATAGAAACGACCGAAGGAGAGGTCCAAGGACTTAATGTAGAACTGAAAATTAAAGATGCACTATTGCAAGAAGACTCGAACTTATGGAAAACAGCCATGAGGAAAGAAATGATTACATTAATTAAAAACGATACTTGGACAATGGTCAGGAAACACGAAAATCAAAATATAGTGGGTAGTCGTTTTGTCTTAACGACCAAAAATGATAATACTAAAAAGGCCAGGTTAGTCGCCAAGGGATATAGCCAAACTTATTCTATAGATTATTTTGATACTTATTCACCTGTCGCCAGAATGAGCAGCGTGAGGACACTAATGGCTAAGTCTATAGAAGAAAAGTGGTACATTGAACAAATGGACGTGGAGGCAGCATATTTAAATGGTGAACTGGAAGAGAACATTTACATGGAATGTCCTGAAGGGTTTAACGACATATTGAAAGATTTAGTCGAAAATGAAAATGAAAATATAAAAAAGATTGCATTACAAATGATAAAAGACTTTAAAAAAGGGAAAAATATATTAAAATTAAAAAAGGCTATATACGGATTGAAACAATCCGGACGCCAATGGTACAAAAAATTAGACATAAAATTAAAAAATTTAGGAATGTCTCCATTGGAGAGTGATCCATGCATATATATTAAAAATAATAATAATAATAATAAAAACGTATTAATATTAATCATTTACGTGGATGATATAATCATAATAGGATCAAATAAAAAGGATATTAATGAATTTAAAAAGAATTTGTCTAATGATTTTAACATGAAAGACATGGGAGAAATAAATCAATTTTTTAGGCATAAAGTTTGAATACGATAGAGATAAAAACGTCTTAAGTATGCCTGCTGATTTTCTCACGAAAACCGTCTCAAAGGTCAAGCAAGAAGATTGTATGAGAAGACTCAAGCAAATGAATTAATTAAAAAAAAAATGTTTATATTGTAAAATTGTAATTATTTATATTTTTTAATTATTCACTTGAAGGGGGTGTGTTAAAGTATATTAAAGTTGGTAACCCTGCACCTTCTTACCTGTATATATATTTATAGTATGACCTTAGAGTAAATGTTCACCTTGTATTAAAAACACATTCAAACTCGAACAGTGCATTTTCATTAAACACATTTAAAACTCCAACAACGCTCTTTCGTAAATATAATTATAAATTACAAAGTTAAAAAAAATTATAATAGTTTCAAAGAATTCAATTGAATGTAAATAAACTGGTAGTTTATTTATTTATTCAAGAAATATCTACATATACATTATATTTCTTGGAAAAACTACAAAATTAATAAAAAATTGTCTTGTTTGGGTACATCAAAATTATCAATTACTTACATTTATACAACTTTTATTAATTATAAAAAAAAAAAAAAAAAAAATGTCTTTAACCCCTCGAAGCAGTCCGATAATCTTTTATTTAACACAAATGCCCGAAACTTCAAAACGCCTCCAACATCTTGTCATTGCTAATGTACAAAAGAAAAATATAGGTAATGAAGTGGAATAGTGAAATTATCTTTATTTTCAATAAAAATTTTCAAATTTCAATATAATATTAGTTGGATAAAATACGATTTTGTAGAATTTTTAGTTTTCTATATATTCACTTCAATGCATACCAATAAGTAAAAATGTTTTTTTAATCTTTATTTCTATAAAATGAATAAAAATAAGCTGGAGTGTCTTCATTCGACTATCTCGCAAATTTGAATTGGATTAATTAACATATATTATATTTAAATTAAATTTAATTAATTATAAATTAAAATTAATAAATAATATTTATTAAACCAGCGAGTTTGGCTCTTTGTTGATGGCCCCACGTGCTGGCACGTGATTGGCAGTCAAAGTGTTAAAAAAATTAATTCCGGTACTTTCAGCATTACAATCAAGTTGAAATTCTATATATAGCAGTTTTATACAATTTTTGATAATGTGAAAAACTATCAAACCTATATCTTTATTTTTACGGTCACTTTAGAGGAAAAAAAATCAAAACGTTGTAGGTAATAACCCTCTTCTGGTTGAGCTACATTTCTCAAAAGTTGATAGAAAACTACGAATTTTGAATAATTCCCGTATACCAAATTTCATTGCCAAACCGCTTTTGCGTAATCTTGTCTACATAGATTCACACATACAACACACACACAGACATTTGACATGAAAATGATTCAGGAACCTTCAAGACGTATAAAAACATCAAAATCTCCACATCGAAAATTTTCGTGATCGCAATGCTATCTCTGGCGAGATAGTAAAAATATACTAGTGAATATCTATTATAATCTCTTCTTGTGTTATAATAAAGCATCTTATAAGCATACCATATGTGATTTATGTGTCATTTTGTTGATGAAATGAACGAGTTGATTGATAAATCACCCATTTCTAATACGACAGTGAAATGATGGGCTGGGCAAAGCGCTTTTGTATATTTTAACTTCTTCACATAAAAATTTCACGATTCTCGATGGACAGGCAGACTATTTGTAGTCGTTTAAAAATAAAATCTGCCAAAAAATTAAAAAAAAAAAATAAATAAATAAACAAAAAAAAAAATAAACATTGATTTTTTTTAAAAGGTTCGTTTTGAATCAGTGCACACAGATGTCAGATTTTTCCGTTTTCATTTCTCAACGACCAAGAACAACGTCAAGACGTTTCACTTGTCATTGTACCTTATAATCCCTAAAGTTATATTGTCATCTTGAAAAACGGTTTTTCTTACATTATAAGTAGGTAGTATCCTGAAAAATGGCATCCAATGTTTTTTCAAAACAATTAACGAATGAAAGTTTCTGAATGGAATTCAAGGCTCGATTAGGTTTTTGAACATCTCAACAATCTCATTTTCACTATTTTCAAAGATAAATTCCACATATAGGATACAGAATTAATTATTTCTTTGTTTTTTGGAATACATAATTTACATAATTACATTATTGAATGAATGAATTTTTTTTTTAATTATTTAGAAAAATAAGATGATGAAAAATCGATTTCAATTTGTCAAAAGAGCGAACAGACAGACAGACACCAAGTGAAGTTGAAAAAAACGTTATAATAAAAAATGTAATAATTTATTTTATTAATCAAATATATAAATTATATACACAAATAAATGAAAATTTTATTTTTTTATTTATTATGCTAAATTAAATTATTGAAAGGATATGCATGATATTGTGGGGCAGTGATTCTCAGCCTTTATTTTTTTAACGCGGCACACTTTTAACGCTTTATAAATTTGAAAAAGATAAGTGTAAAAGTTTACCATATTGAAAAAAAGTGGTCCCAAAAACGGTTTTCCTTTTTTTTAGAACAATATTGAAAAAATTTAGAATTTAAAAGTTTAAAAACCTCGTACACTAACAGAAATATTATATTTTCACTCTTAAAAAAAATATAATAAATATAATAAAATGAACGTGTAATTATAAATAGAAAAACAAGTGAACAATTTTGGAACTTTTGATATAAAAATCACTATTATTTCATGTTATTGCCATATAACTTTTTGTTAAACATATTTAAACTTCATATCATTTATCATCTCCAATACAATTTTTTTTAACATTAATATTATTATTTTTTAATCATAAGAATTTTAAATTATCAGTAATCAACTTTTTTTTCAAAGATAAAAAAAAAACAAAAAAAAATGATCAAATTATTATAACCTGACTGTTAAAATTTTCTCAGCTCGATTACATGACCCTATCATTTTTGTTGACACTTAATATCCAATCAAATTCTACTTCCTGACTGTTTTTCAACATTTTTTTTTTGTTCAAGAATCATCTTAACTAAGGGTCTGGTATCTATTAACCCATTCACGTCACCATCACTTTTATTTATATATTTCCCTAAAGATCACTATATTTATAAATTATTTTTAAATTTACAACCAGAACGCACAGATGGAGAAATAAAAATTCAATTAAAAAGAATTTGAAAAATAAAAATTTATTATTTCAATAAATAAACATGAAAGTTTTAATAACTAATAACTTGTTTAGAAATTATGAATTTTATTATATGTAAAACATGTATATTACAAAATGAATTTAATTATAAATATTTTATATTTTATCTATCATTCAAAAAAGAAAACAAGCAAATCCTAATAATTTTTATTCTTCAATTTTTTACTAACTCGCCAGATATAGTATTGAGATCATGAAAATTTTCAATTTTGAGATTTTGATATTTTTATATATTTTGATGGTCCTTGAATCATTTTCACTAAAGTTGAGAAAAATGTCTGTGCGTGTGTGTTTGTGTGTAGACAAGATTACGCGAAAACGGTTTAAGCTAGAATAATGAAATTTAGTATACGGGAATTATTCAAAATTCGTAGTTTTCTATCAACTTTTGAGAAATGTAGCTCAACCGGAAGAGGGTCATTACTTACAACGTTTTGATTTTTGTTCCTCTAAAGTGACCGTAAAAATAAAGATATATGTCTAATAGTTTTTCACATGATTAGAAATTGTATAAAACTGCTATATAGAATTTCAGCTTGATTGAATCTCTGAAAGTACCGGAATTAATTTTTTAACACTGCAAATCTCACGCGCCAACACGTGACGTGGTGCAATCAACAAAGAGCCAAACATGCGCTGGTTTAATAAATATTATTTATTAATTTTAATTTATAATTTATAATTAATTAATATTAATTTAAATATAATATATGTTAATTAATCCAATTCAAATTTGCGAGATAATCGAATAGAGACACTCCAGATTTTTTTTTCTATTTTAAGAGTAAATTAAATCTCTTTTTACATTCAACATAAAATCCTTTATAATCTTTCTGAAATATTAAAGTCACTTTAATTTTTAATCTACAATATTAAATTAATTTATGATTAATTTACTATTTTTAAAGATAATATTGCGTATCATTCATATTATTTGTAAATAAATTTCCTTTAAACCATTGAACATCCTTCATCTATTTCTCTCATTACTTTATTTATAAAATTTATTATTTATTTATACTGTGAGTACGTAATTCATATATTTATAGGTTTATTCTTTTAAATCATGATTTTTTTTAAAAAAAAATATATTCTAAATTTTGCATGATTTTCTCATCATCTTCAATTTATTATAAGACAACATCGTCATAACAATAGTAAATATACTAATAGTGTATTTAAATATAAATTATATTTTCATTTTAATATTTAAAATTAAGAATTTTGACATTTGAACATAAAATAATTAATTTAAACATTTTTAGTTTTATAGAGTTGGTTTTAATTTCCAAGAGATATACTATTAAAATATGTAGAATTACGTAAAATCTTATAGATATAAATTAAAGTATTTCTTGTCTCATATATTATCATATGAATAAATCATGAGATATTTTAAAATATAGGTATATATATATATTTAAAAAAACAAAAAAAACAAAAAACAAAATGAATTTGCAAAACACTAAAAGAAATGTGATTTATTTTCTAATTTATTAAAAGGAAAATTTAATTTCTTAATAAAATTATATGATTGTAATGGATATGAATGTTTAATTTTCAATTGAGACGATCAATCACAATGAAACGTACGTTTGAATTGGAAATTAGAATTACCAAATGGGTTACTGACGACTGTTGTTTATTGTCAAACGATATCCATTAAAATCATTTTATTTCCATTCCCATTAATTTTGTTGAGTTGAAAGCGAACTAACATAGAAAATAGAAAATAAAAATATTTTCTTCCATAAACAAAATTATTATTTTAGCACTGTTTACATACCTAATATTTTTTCTATTTATATATATATATATATTTCTTTTTTTAACATTCTATGTAGACAAGCAAGGTCAGTAATCTTGTTAAGTTGAATTTATAACGAACACACAATCCAGCAAATTTCTTTCTGGTAAACACGTAGTGTGGACACCCACTTGAGTGTCAGTTTGAATGAGGTTAAATATTTGATCACCCCCTCACTTCCCCCCTCCCACCACACCACCCCTTCCCCAATATTTTGATTTTCTTTTTCAATTAAAATTTTTAATATAAAAATGTTATATATCTTCTACTTATAGAATTGCTTAATCTCTAATTGATTATCTCTAAATGATAATATAACTTTTGCATAATTATAATTAGCATAATTGTCAATTTATTTGAAATCATCGGCAATTATGTTAATTGAACATTCTTTTTATTTTGAATAATAATAATTAAGAATTTTTACATAAATTTATTAATTTCATAATTTGTATATTATGTTTTTCTTTTCCGAATTTATAAGGCGCCATTGGGTGTGTGGGTAGCGAACCTGCCTCATATTCACATGGTTCAAGTCCCGGACCTGGCAAGGGAATTTCCCTAGCTTGGGGTCTATGGGACGGAGTCAACCCAGCCTCCGGGAACAACATTGGGGAAAAGCTACTTGATAGCGCCTCCGATCAAGAACATCAAGGTAAAGGTTGAGAGGACCCATTCTACTGATGATAAGACACCTCATTGATATAACTGGCTTGATAGGCGTTGTCCTTGCGTAGGACGTACAAAGTCAGAATTTTTTTGTCCGTATTTATAAATATCATTATTTCTAATAAGAAAATCAATTGAATGAATTCTTATATTCTATTCAATTCTAATTTGTCTTACTTTGTATAAAAATACTTTGAACAATTTAATGGAACAATTGGTAATAATAATATATAAATTTTCCAGTTGTTTTTATATTGATTTTATTTTATAAAAAAAAAATCTGGAGTTTATCCACTCGACTATCTCGCAAATTTTAATTGGATTAATTAACATATATTATTAGTAAATAATATTTATTAAACCAGCGTTTGGCTCTTTGATTATGACAGCGCGTCACTTACTGGCGCGTGATTGGCAGTCAACGTGTTAAAAAATTTAAAAAATTAATTCCGGTAATTTCAGAGATTCAATCAAAATCTATATATAGCAGTTTTATACAATCTTTTATCATGTGAAAAACTATCAAACATATATCTTTATTTTTATGGTCAATTTAGTGGAAAAAAAATGAATGAGCTACATTTCTGAAAAGTTGATAGAAAACTATGAATTTTGAATATTGCCCGTGTACCAAATTCATACACAAAATACAGACATTTTATCAACCTTAGTGAAAATGACTCGGGGGCCTTCAAAACGTATAAAAACATCAAAATCTCGATCGAAAATTTTCGTGATCGCAATACTATCTCCCCAGAGAAAGTAAAAATGAATATTTTTTGTTGAAATTTCATATAATTTTGTTGAAAGTTTCTTTCATTTAAATTATGTTAATAATTAAAGAGGACACTGAATAAATTTCCAATGTAAATGGATTCTTTGATAAAAATTATATGATATAATTTATTATTATGGATTTTTGTTATTTTTTGCTGATTGAGAATTCCAAACTTTTTAGGGTCCACCTGTTGTTGCTTCCTGTTTACACCTTAAAAACTAAAGTTATCACTGAATACCAGATGGCTGCAAACTGTCTTAACTTTTTAACCCAATCAGAGCTAAATTTAGAATCTGCATCTTAAGATTTTTTCTTTTTTCTTTTCAAAACAATAGAGCCTCTTAGAAAATATATATATAACACTTATAATGTCTAGGAAATTCTAATTTTTTTATTCTAAATAATTTTTTTGTTTTTAGTGTATTCTTTTACCTCTTTGAAAAAATTATTATCTGTATAAATAATTTAAAAAAACATGAATATATTTATTTATTAATATACATTTAATATAATATATATTTATATAATTATAATGAAAAATAAAACAATCTATATAGATTATTGTACGTTTGGTACGATAAGGGAGTATAGTTAAAGTGACCATTTATTTTTTTCCTCAAAACGGGACATTTTTTAATTATCGGTAATCGTTTGGGAAGGCAATGGAGAAAACGTATATTTTTCATTATTTCTGTTTATTATAATGAAAATAACTGAAAAATATAGTAAATAATATATCAATAACTTAGTATAATAATATAATAATAAATTTAAAATAAGGGACAAGCTAATTGAAAAGGGGACTGTCCCGTTCAAAACGGGACGAATGGTCACTTTAAGTATAGTCTAATTTTTGGAAACACCTCCCTTCCTTGCTTCGTTCCCCTTCGACTTGGCTATTATTACTGAAATCGAAGAATAAAGAAAATAGTTTTTTTCAACCTTTGAAGAGGCAAGAATAAAAATTGCTGCAAACGGTCACCGTTATAATAGAGACGTTTTTGTGTCCACAAACCCACATCGCAAATGAAATGAGAGAGTAATAATATAATCACCCCCCAATAAAAATCCTATTTAACACCAAAAACGCATTTCCTATAATACACGCCACTGCTCAACAGTACGTAGTACATTATAATATAGAAGGCTAAATCTATCATAGTTTTTATAAAAAATATAATTTTTTTGATATACTAAAAAAAATGATGGCCGTTGAATGGTTCGAAGGTTTTTCAATTTTTAAATAAAAAATAATCTTTAGTCTGTTCGTATCCTTATATGCTTGAAATAATGATGATTAGTATCTGGATGGTTTATTTCGACAATTAATCATACTACCATTTGAAAAGAATAATCTCGAGATAATTTTTACAACATCTAATGAAAGTAAGTTTTGACTTTATAATTATCACTGTTTCTATACTTTATTTTAAGACACTTTTTAATTAACTTCTCAAGTTTTGATTTTTACTATCTCGCCATGAAAATTTTTGATTTCGAGATTTTCATGTTTTTATACGTTTTGAAGGCTCCTGAGTCATTTTCACTAAGGTTGAGAAAAATTTCTGCATGACTCTCTCTCTCTCTCTGTGTGTGTGTGGGGGGGAGGCAAGATTACGCGAAAACGGTTTGAGCTGGAATCATAAAATTTGGTACATGGGCATTATTCAAAATTTGTAGTTTTCTATCAACTTTTGAGAAATGTAGCTCAACCGGAAGTCATTACCTACAACGTTTTGATTTTTTTTTTCTCAAAAGTGACCGTAAAAATAAAGATATATGTTTGATAGTTTTTCACATGATAAAAATTGTATAAAACTGCTATATATAGAATTTCAGCTTGATTGAATCACTGAAAGTACCATTAATAATTTTATAACACTGCAAATCTCACGCGCCATGGTGCCATCAACAAAGAGCCAAACATGCGCTGATTTAATAAATATTATTTATTAATTTTAATTTATAATTTATAATTAATTAAATTTAATTTTATATAATATATGTTATTTAATCCAATTCAAATTGTGAGATAGTCGAGTGGAGATACTCCAGCTTATTTTAAATATATTCATTTACTCGAATATATATATATAAGATTTTGTTTCATCCATAAAGTTAAGAGTATCATAAATATTTATTTCTATTCCTTCATATTGAGATTAAAAGAAGTTCCATCTTTCATTTACTCACCCATTTACTTTAATAAATTTTATCTTTATAGATATATAAGTCTACTCTAGTATTATATTAAAATTTAAATACTCTTAAATTACAAATATTATTTTCTTAACTTAAATTATAATAATTTTCCCAGATATTATTTTAAAGAGCTCAAACAACGAAATTAAACCAAAGAAAAAATTTATTTAATTCAATTAATCATTTATCTTTTATATATCAATATAAAGTTAAAAATAATAATAAATACACCAATTAAATTAAAGAAAAAAAAATCAGAAGAAAACAATAAGAAAATGAAAGTTTTAATATACTGATTATAATAATAAAATAAATGAAAAGTTATAACATACAGCCTTTTAACAAAATATATATATTGAACTATACATCACTTCGGGGGTACAGGGGGCAGAAGTTGCCGTCAAGGTGGGAAGAGCGTCGAAGGCGATGTGAGTAGCTAATAATAAATAATAATGAATAAAATCAAGATATTATTTTAAACATTAAAATATTTTAGGTTTAAATTCGTAAATCATATATCTATATACCACTAATTGTATAATTCAAAAAAAAAATCACAGAACCGACCAACGATTTGAAATAAATTAATTTCCAAACAACATTATATATATATATATATATATATATATATATATATATAAAGTATCAAAAAAAAAATATTTTTAAAACTTGAATTAAAATGACCAAAAGTTGATGCATTAAGTAAATATACCAAATTTTATCAAAATCAGTTGAGTAGTTCAAGCTGTGCACGTCTTTAGGTACACACAATGGACAGACGGACAGACGGACCGACATCATGCTAAAAATAGTTTTTTTCTATTAACAAAATGGATGATTCGTGGAGATATGTAAAAATCTCCACATGTGAAATTTGGTGTGAAAACAATACCTTCCCTTCCTATCGTCGGTCGGTAAAAATATATTAAATAGTAAACCAATATTTTGGTTTACATATAAATTAAAATATTATATTAAAGATTTGAAGATTTAAAGCAGAGGTGTCTAAACTATAGGACCATTCGAGGGCCACATTGTAAAAAAAAATGCTGGGCCGCACATAAATATCATTTTCCCTTTTTTTAGAACCATATTGAAAAAATTTAAATATTTTCATAATTTGCGTTTGGGCCGCATCTCAAAGGGTTTTCGGTCGCAGTTTGAACACCCCTGATTTAAAGCAAATATAATAGATAATAATAAGAGATAGTTCATAGATCATAGACAGTATTTTTCTGTCATGAAGGTTAATAAATTCAAACTTTCAGTATCTGAATCCACTCTATAAAGAAATAAATAATATATATAAATTCATTCAAGATTAAAAACACTATATAAGTAAGGGAATGTCTTAGACAGCACACCCACCATTCTAATTGCTTTCATAAGTTTAAAAGAGGTTGACATTTTCCAGGACACCTACACATTTCTAATTAGTACATTATCAAATTAGCCTTCATGGGATATGATAGAGTTACACCATAATCTTTTAAGATTATCATAATTATTTTTTCTAATTTATCTTCATTGTAAGAAGCTTTTAATTGTTCCTGATCTTTTTTCTCAATTGAATTTTTGATTTAAAACATGATTCTTCAGTTTTATTAATTTTCTCAAAAAAAAAAAATAATAAAAACATCATCAATTCTTCTTTAATCATGACAATACGTTTATTCGCAATTGTTTTTTTTTTAATTTAAATTTAATTATAATTATTTTTAATTAATTTTGCGATATTCGTATTAATTTTTGTTTTTTAACACAACCAGGAAATATTAGAGATTCTTCTTTGTCCGCAGAAGGCGTAGACTATGTGTAAAGGTCCGGAAGTCTGTAACCGCGCCTTGCCCTTCTATAGACCGGAAGAAATATTCCCCCCCGCCCTAAGCACCTACGTTAACTATAAATAATTGAAA
Organism: Labia minor; assembly: GCA_963082975.1. Lineage (NCBI taxonomy): Eukaryota > Metazoa > Arthropoda > Insecta > Dermaptera > Spongiphoridae > Labia > Labia minor. Next base: position 12,788,085 of record OY720347.1, on the reverse strand, counting down.
GCATGGGCGAAAAATACACGGGAAGAATAATTTGTTTTAAATAAAAGAGAATTGTCAATGGCTATGTGTGGTAATAATACGAATCAGCTTTCATTGACTTTTTTTTTTTGTATTTTAAATATTGAGTTTAGTAGCATCCATTGATGCATTTATTTATAATCTATATAATCCAATCTTAATCGAAATTTTATTTGACAATTTTTTATTGATAATAAATTATAAAATATAAATGATATTATTCAAATTCATTATGATATTTGAGTGATGGTGAAAAATTTTTAATTTCAGAAAATTAATTTGATTCTTTATTGGATTGAAATTATGAAATAGAATATGTGAACATGGTACTAACTATAAATTACGATCAGATAAACAAAAATACTATATATTCTTTATTTATTCTTTATGAAGATTAAGAATTTAAAAAAAATTTTAATATATCTTTATAAAATTTTAAATGAAAAATGATCTGTGGCCAGGCACAGAACCGACCGACGATTTGAAATAAATTTGTATAATTTTAGTTGAAATATTTTCCGACAATGAATATAAAATTAATATTTTGTAAACTATCACTTCGGGTTTCCGGATATACTCCAAAAGTTGATTAATTAATGCTAATGATGCATAAAGTAAATATACAAATTTTATCAAAATATGTTGAGGCATTCAAGCTGTATACGTCTAAACGAACACACAATGGACAGACGGGCAGACATCATGCTAAAAATACTTTTTTCTGTTAATGCACGATTCGTAGAGATATGTAAAAATCTCTATAGGTGAAATTTGGTATGAAAACAATACCTTCCTTTCCTATCGTAGGTCGGAAAAATCTGAGATTTATGTAATAATATATTTTTATTTTATTAATATCTTTAGAGAATCTAAAAATATAATTTGCCTATATTTCAGGGGTTTCTTGGCAATTTCATGATTTATCATTTGTCAAAAACCAGTCAAATTCGATGTTCTCCAAGATGAACTAGTTTTATACGTCAGCATTCGAAAGATATTTGTTTGTGTCAACTAAACTGGAACAGAGTGGCATTAAAGAGGAAAAAAAAATCAATTTCAAGATATATTTTCATTTATAAAATTTGATTTATTTCAAATTACATAAATTATTTATCCCATCATTTTAAAATGATTTAATTCGTCATTATTGTTGATATACTATTATAGATTTCTTTCAAATAATTATAATACTATATTATTTATTTATTATGATGTAATATTACTTCTGATGGGATCAGTGGATACTTTTACTATAAAACGAAATAAAATAAATACATTTTTATTAAATATTTCTATTGGATTCTGATAATATAAAAATTAACTGAGGCCAGGCACAGAACCAGGGTTTGAAATAAATTAATTTCCTGCTACAGAAACAATTTCAAATAATTTTAATATATATATATTAATGCAATAAAAAACAGATATGGATATAACATAAATATTTTTAATTTTATTTTATTTATAATATATAAGGAGGCGCTGACTGTGACGTCATGAAAGGCTGGGTGACGTCATATAATTTTAAATTAAGAAAAAACTAATAAAGATGATTTTTCCCGAGGGTAAAACCAATAGAAAGTGCATGGATTCGTGGAGATAAGTAAAAAATCTCCTCATGTGAAATTTTTAAAAGATTCAAATATTTTTAATTTGTAGATTAAAAAAAAATTAAAATAATATTTTCTTAAGATTACAATATAATTAAACTAATCAATAAAAAATGGTTATTTAACATTCAATAATTTTATTTTATTTTTTTACCATATGAAATTTTATTATATATTATCCAAGTTAATCTTTTAAAACGGCATCCTCTCCTTCTCGGTACCATTTTTAATCTAGATTTCGAATCCGTTTTATTTTTTATTTTTTTTTATTTTTTTTTTTTTTTGTTTTTGATTATTTCTTATTTTCTTTTATTCTCATTCCTACATTTCTTAAGAGGAAGTCTGGCTGAGTGAATCGAAATCATGAACTGCATCCTTCTCTATTAAAGACCTACCTACGCGATCATTTATGATTCCTTTTATTTATTTTTTTTCATTAACAAATTGTATTTATTAAAAGAATATTAATCATATTAATAGTGTTTTTTTTCATCTTAATATAAATAACTTTTTTAACGCATTCCTATCTTAATTATGAATTAATTAAAAAGTAACCATATAAGAAATTTATAATTAATTATAAAAAAGGATATTTAAATAGAAAATAATGAATAAAAGAATATATATTTTAATTATTATTCATTAAATGAATGTATACTTCTAATTTATAATGCCGAGAAGTATGTATGTATGTTCCAAGTTAATAAATAATAATACAACATTCATTCTCATGTTATATTAATTTTCCTATTCATTTGCAAAGAGAAAAATCTGAATGGATTTGTGATTTTAGTCCTTCATTTGACATTCACATGAATTTGACAGACCTTATAACCTATCGCGAACATTTCACCTCCAATAATCGATTTCATCCATTGCAAAAATATTGCACTGAACGGCTGAAATTAATTAAATAAATGTCATGGGGAATTTTTGCCCCTAAGAGGATGAATATCATGATGAGTTTTATGAAGGGCCTCGCGAAGGAGGGTGTCTGTCCTCTTTTGGGGGTTTGATAACTTTCATCAAAAGGGGAATGTGAATAGAATAGGCTTTGCTGTTTTGTCCAAAAATGCGAATCTAAATAAAAGCTTGATGTCTCATCCGGGGAATGTGCTGTATATTTGGGGTGACCATCTGGTGCGGTTGCAAATCGGTATATCATTTACATCTTGAAAACATAAAATAAAAAAAAATTATCCATAACATTAACTAAAATATATAAATTTAATCATATTTTTTTTATTTTTTTATTTTTTCATTGAAATATGAATTTGTTTTAGAAATATTAGATAAATGATTTGAAAATAAAATAAAATATATAATTTTAAATTATTTTTGAAAAATAAATGATTTTTTTTAAATTGTCAAATTTTAAAATATTTCGAGATTAATTCTGGTCAATAAATTTATATCACAAGTTTTTTTTTAGAAATTATGATAATTGAATTTATAAGTGTTGTGATTATCCTTTAAAAAAATAATCGACTTTTGTCAAAATTATAATAAATATTTATATCAGTGATTCTCAACCTTTTTTTTACCGCGGCACACTTATAACGTTTTAAAAATTTGGCGGCACACAAAGAAAAAGATAAGTGTAAAGTTTTACGAAATTGAGAAAATTTAGAAAGTCGGAAATGTTTAAGAGTCTCTAGTCACAAAAACGTTTTACCTTTTTTTAAGAACCAAATTGAAAAAATTTAGAAAAAAAGTCGGAAATGTTTAAGAGCCGACAAACCTTTTTTGTTTTTGAACCAAATTGAAAAAAAGTACGAAATGTTCAAGCTTAGTCTAGATATTTAAAAAACCGGACAATAGGCTGTCCCGAAGACTTTTTCGGGTCTCTGGGGCAGAGTACCTAAAAACGGGACAATCCCGAAAATACGGGTCGTTTGGTCACCCTACCTAAATGAGATTTTTAAAGTGCCGCATCAAAGTGGTTGAGAATCACTGATTTATATTAATTGAATGGAGATCGATTGATAATTTATTTCCATTTGTTTGCATCTTTCATTTTTTTAATTCATATTTTTTATTCTTGTTTATAGATTGAATGAATGAATATGAAATATTGTCCGAGTCACAAACCTGAATATCGGGAATCTCTGGTGTCATTCAATATCAGGAGGACTTAGCTACCCAATCTCATGAATCCTTGCATGTGATGCGTGCCATTCGTGCCGTTTCCTCAACCTCTTTTCATTGATGATGAATGGAGAATAAAAAACCACGACCAATCAGATCTCACTAACATTTCAATGACAAACATTCGACAAAAAAGTCAAAAAAAAAATTGTTTATTTCATTTCATTCAACCTTCAAGGGGAGAAAAAAAAAATTTGGAGAGTGAAAATTGATGAGTGTGAAAATATTTTATTTTTAAAATCTCTTCTAGAGTAATGTTTTCTTTTTAAATTAACATCCCAGAAGGTAGGGAAAAAAATATCGTTCTTTTAAAATCTTCAATTCTTTATTTTCTGGTCATGCCTGCTGGCCAGGGAAGATTCTGAGTTTAGGGCGCGGTCCTTAATTCAAACAAGTTTTCTTTTTTTTTTTTTTGTTTAAGATGATCGATAAAGCCATAAGAACAAATGGATTAATCAAATTGTTTATGAGCCACGAACAAATTATTTATCATTGATAGATCCACCCTATAAAAAGGATTTCGCGAATAACATATTAATTTATTTGACAATACAGTATACAAACGAACTAACTTTTATGTTTAACGATATAATTAGTTTTATTTATATTATTTATTTATTTATTTTTTTAAATATTAATCTCGTACTTTTTCTTCATATTTATATTAAAATTGATAATTTTTAATTGAAATTTAATATAAGACAGCCGGAATAAAATCTCACATTCAGACATACACACCCACACACCATTTTCTGAATATTACTTTTTTTTTTAAAAAATGAAGCATTTTAAAACCAAATACATATATCATTTGAAATCCTGAAAACAAATTTTTTGGATTGAAAACATCAATTATTTTAATTTAATGTACCTACGTCTGTTCGTCTGTGTGTCCGTATAGACGTGTACAAATTGAACGGCTCAACATATTTTGATAAAATTTTGTATATTTATTTAATGCATCAGTAGCACGAATTCATCAAATTTTGGTGTATATCCGGAAACCGGAAGTAATAGTTTACAAAGTATTAATTTTATATTAATTGCAGGAAAATATTTCAACTAAAATATAGTTTTAATTAATAATTGAGTAATTAAACTAAAAATAAAAACCAAGATAATATAATTTAATCATTTTAATTCAGGTTTTAAAAATACTTTTTTTTATACTTTATATATATACCAATAATGTTGTTTGGAAATTTATTTATTTCAAATCGTCGGTCGGTTCTGGGTCTGGCCACACCTCATTTTTAACTTTACAATTAAAATCCTCTACATTAATGATCATTTATTCAGTTTAGGTTAACATATTATAATTATAAAATGAAAAAATATTCGTAAAATTTTACTAATTATCATTAAATAAACAAGGTTTAACAAATTTTAATAATAATTTTCTTCAATAGAAAAAACAAACAACCTGTTAAAGGCCATTACACAGGAGACATCCATTCATAAACTCGAGAAATTTCACATGAATTAAAGGTTACCAGTTTCATTCAAATCAACAGTTGCATCAATATTTGAATCAACTTTATATATAAAATAATAAAATAGTTAAGAAATAGATACCTTTTCTGTTGGATTAAAAAAGAAGAAAAAAAACAAACAAACAAACAAACAAACATGACCGCCCAGAAATCAAACAATATTTATCAAATTATTCAAGCAACTCCCCCAAAAAGAATGAATCTTGTTTGCTTTATAATAATAAATAAATATTATTACTTCTTATATTAATTAATAAATAGATTATGGAATATGTGATTAAGCCATTTTTTAGAATGAATTTTTAATAAATAATTTTATATATATACTACTACTACTAGAATATAAAAAAAACCTCTGACTTTGTACGTCCTACGCAAGGACATCGCCTATCAAGCCGGTTATATCACTGAGGTGTCCTATGATCAGTAGAACGGGTCCTCTCAACCTTTACCTTGATTTTCTTGATCGGAGGCGCTATCAAGTAGCTTTTCCCCAATGTTGTTCCCGGAGGCTGGGTTGACTCTTCCCATAGACCCCAGCTAGGGAAATTCCCTTGCCAGGCCCGGGCCTTGAACCCGGGACCATGTGAATGTGAAGCAGGTTCGCTACACACACACACACCCAATGGCGCCTTTTACTACTAGTATATCAATATCTAAATATCCAATATAAATATCATCCAGTCAGTAACCACTTAATGTTACAGGCAACTTGACAAGTAGACTTTAAAGACTAGTCACATGGCAACCATATCTCCTTTGGTAAGCATGATGCCCCTACTAAAAAGAAATATCCAAATCTTATTGTCTTTTCCTCGATTACTCCCTCCCTCCCTCTATTGATTATTTCTGATTTTCTCCTTTCTTTTTTCAATACCTCTTATCTTCTCATATTTATAAATATTATATGAAGAATTATTTTAGTTTTATGTGCTTTTTATTAACTTGACTTTTCTGTTTATCTGTAATAATTTGTAATTGCATTTTAACCCACTTCTAGTTGAGCGATTTCGCTCAAATTTGAAGTGTATATTGAAATTCGATGACATAATCAAAAAGAAATATTTTTAATTTTTAACAAATACGGATTTGTAAAATTTGTGAATTTAAATGATTGATGTTAATACATGTTATATTTACAATTTTTGTATATTTTATATTTTCTATACATTTTCTAAACAATGTGCTTGTGTTGTTCTGTGATTCCGAAAAGAACTCAGATCCGCATTATACAAGGCAGTATGACGATGACTTAATAAGCCACTTGTGTAATCAATGTCATCTAGAAAAGGCCTAGAATGTTTAAGTTCTAGAATAACAGACTTAAATAGTAGCCAGTAGTGCAATGTTTTACATCTGGCAAGTAAAAATAAAATATTAAAAAAAAAAAATATAAAAAAAACTAACAACTTGAAAATAAAATATTAATTAAACCTTGAATATTATTCTTTACCTACTACTTATGTTCATATGCGCACACGCTTCTTTGTTCAATTCAATTTCAATTTAAAGAGTATGTTTATTAGCCAAAATTTTACAATAGTTGATATATGATATATATTTATCAGAACATACAAAAGATGAAAGTTACAATATTTACAAAATGTTTCTTTTGGGATCATTTATTGATACAATTTTACTTAATTATATTTAATTTTATTTACATTTTTTTCTTCTGTTTTTTACTTAAGCATATTTGAAGTTTAATACATATAATCAGGGTTGTGAATGTCAGTCAACTCACCAGGAAGATTGCAAGACACGCTTTTTTGTTAAGCATATGAAAAGGATAATATTCTAGGTTTAATTAATATTTTATTTTGTATGGTATTTTTTATTAAAAAGTTTTTTTTATTAATCTTTTTAATAATAGGGAGTTGTAAATATTATAATTCCATGATACATATTATATGTATATAATGAAAAAAAAATAATAAATTGTTTTTACTATATTAAATATTTTTATACTTGTATAAATATAAATAATTCTTAATACAAACTCTAATCCAAATATACTTAATATAATAAATAATAATAGCTGCTCACAGAGCGCCTTCGGCCCCACCACTAGAGGTACACAGTATTTGGTTGAAAGTAGTAAAAGGTTTTCATCCATTTTGTTTCAATCAGTATATTACATAAAACATTAATTTCTTTTTATGTTCTTATTTAAAATATATTTTAATTTAATCAGTAAATTAATTATATATTAGCGGACCAGTGTGACCCTCACACGCAAATAAATTGAAACGCCAAAGATTGAAAAATATTATAAGATATAAGAGGCACTGGATGTGACGTCACAAATGACGTCAAATATAATAAAAAGTAAAAAAATTTTTTTTTCACTTTTCTCAAAAAGTATTTATTGTTTTCCAATGAATTTCACGCTATTAATAGATTAGCCCGAGGGCTATCAAATGGCATTGGAATGGCCCAAATCGCATAAGTCGTTTAAGAGGAGTAGGTGATAGAACTGTCTTTTAAATATATAGATAGATACTACAAATTATGTAGTGAAATTAAATTAAAAATTTAAATTTTGTTTATTTTTCATTTATGATGATTTTTACTCGATTCTATTTATGTTTTAATGAGTACCATATTTTTCCATTCACACGAAAATAGCAATTTTCTGGGCCACATATATTTCGCCTAAAATGAATTTCCTCGTGTTTGGCTAAAGGGGAGGTGTCAGACGTCAATGATTGATCGCTATCCACCCCTCGTTTTCACGGATGGGGCTGCACGACCTACTAGGGCCTGATTTATTATTATCAACCTAATTTCTTCTCTCTGTTAAATAGTAAAAGCGAACAGAGTCCTCCCTCCTCCCATCCTTAAATCCCATTTCTCCTTTTTCATAGATAAAAAGATTTATCTTGTCGTGTATTGACCAATTCTAAATTACTTGATGTTTTTTAAAAGCCGGAAATGAACAATTCGAATCCCTTGAAATTATATCCCTTTTAATAAAACAAATCATATAATCGATAAGGGTTGCTGATTTCATTTCATAGAACCCTTTTGATAGGAAATTTTATAAAATGCTTACTTAACAATTACTAAAATAAACTATTCTTCGTTTTCTATCTGATTATCTTAGAAATCATTTCATGAATAACAAATGTAATGCAAATTTCTCAATTCATCTCCTTCAACAAAATTTAAATCAGATATTTTTAATTTCAAAATAAAATAATTAAATTATTCAATTACTGTATTTTAATGACAGTTGAAGCGATAAAATTACAGTTAATTAATTCAATTTTGATTAGTGGTATATTTTTTTGATCTTTGTCATAGATATTAATTTAAAATTTAAACCTTTTATACTATAATGTTTCAATTTTAATAACAAATTTAATATTAATGTAAATGATATATTATAATAAATGAAAAGTTGAGTGGGTACCATCGTGAATCAAATCACAATAGCAATTGTAGTCTGAGATGAGGTGATTATAAAAATTGAACTTTTTACTTCGATGTCGAGATTTTGATGTTTTTACACATTTTTAAGGTCCCTGAGTCATGCCCACCACTAAGGTTGTGAAAAATGTCTGTGTGTGGGGGGGGGGGCGTGAATGTAGACAAGATTACGCAAAAACGGTCTGAGCTAGAATCATGAAATTTGGTATACGGGCATTAGTCAAAATTCGTAGTTTTCTTTCAACTTTTGAATAATGTAGCTACACCGAAAGAGGGTCATTACGTACAACATTTTGATTTTTTTTCCTCTAAAGTGACCGTAAAAAGAAAGATATATGTTGGATAATTTTTCATATGATTAAAAATTGTATAAAACTGCTATATATAGAATTTCAACTTGATTGAATCGCTGAAAGTACCGGAATTAATTATTTAACACTTCAAATCTCACGCGCCAACACGTGACGTGGTGCCATCAACAAAGAGCCAAACATGCGCTGGTTTAATAAATATTATTTATTAATTTAAATTTATAATTTATAATTAATTAAATTTAATTTTATATAATATATGTTATTTAATCCAATTCAAATTGCGAGATAGTCGAGTGGAGACACTCCAGATTTTTAAACAACAATAGATTATCTTAAAGTAAAGAAATCAAGCCAAATTATGGGATAAAAATAATTGGTTATTACTAATAGTATTATACTTACATATTTAAAAAAAATTGTAAATATTTCCAACTTTATTAATTAAAGTTTTATAATGGTTCAACTCCTCGAGTCCTGTTTGAAAATAAATAAATAATTTTTCAAACAAGTATTAAACATTTTTGTGTCATTTGATTCTTAATTTTTAAGCTAATTTTATTAAATATTTAATAAATAGTTATTATTCTTTTGATTGAAGATATAAATAAATTTTATAAAAATAAAACGTTTATACTCGTAAAGTTGTTACCTATAATACTTTTGAAACAAACGCTTTTCGATCCATCTTATTCGTGGAATATTATCGTGTCATTTATATCTTAAACCACACACACACCTTGAGACATGATTTATTTTAATGAATTCACCAAGAAAATGATTTATTTCACATTTGTATTATTTAAGAAATAAAATTTGAATTAGGAAAAGTTAACTAAAAAAAATCTGGACTGTCTCCACTCGACTATCTCGCAAATTTGAATTGGATTAAATAACATATATTAATTTAAATTAAATTTAATTAATTAAATTATAAATTAAAATTAATAAATAATATTTATTAAACGAGCGCATGTTTGGCTCTTTGTTGATGGCACCACGTCACGTGTTGGCGCGTGAGATTTGCAGTGTTAAAAAATTAATTCTGCTACTTTCAGCGATTCAATCAAACTGAAATTCTATATATAGCAGTTTTATACAATTATTAATCATGTTAAAAATTATCAAACATATATCTTTATTTTTACGGTCACTTTAGAAGAAAAAAAATCAAAACGTTGTAAGTAATGACGGTCTTCCGGTTGAGCTACATTTCTCAAAAGTTGATAGAAAACTACGAATTTTGAATAATGGTCGTATACCAAATTTTATGATTCTAGCTCAAACCGTTTTTGGGTAATCTTGACTACACACATTCATACACACACACACACAACACACACACACATTTTTCTCAATCTTAGTGAAAATGATTCAGGAACTTTCAAAACGTATAAAAACATTAAAATCTCGACATCGAAAATTTTTGTGATCGCAATACTATCTCTGGCGAGATAAAAGAAAGAAATTTAAAATATTTACAATGTTCGTTGTTTTAATAAGAAAATAGCTTATTGATAAAAAAAAGAACAACTTGATATATTATTAAGTTCTTTATTTAATCTTGAAATAGGATTACAGCCATTTCGATCAGCCCTACTATGAAGCTACAATGCAAGAAAGACAATTTGTACTTGATGGTCTTTTTCTTCTCCCCCTGTCGTCGCTAATCCCCGAGAGACTATTCTATCTGTTGTCTCAATCATCGATTCTCCATGTCTCTTCAACTTTCATCTCTTACTTGACTTTAATTATAACTTTTCCGTTTTTTCTCCTTCCAACTTGAACAAGCAATGTATTTCTAATGGATTAAACTTATCAACATTCTATATTCAGGCAACCGACCTTAATAATCTCAAAATATCTACCTATATGTATAAAATTCTTATTTTTTCATTTAAAATAATCAATTTAATTTGAAAATAAAATAAATAATAACGATTAATAAAATAATCATAAGCCTAATAAATAATTAAAGAATGTTTTATCAGATTATATAAATTAATAACCTTTATATTTTAATTACTTATACTCTTTGTTTAAATAAAAAAAATATACTAGAAAATACAGTAGAAAAAATAAGAAAGAAAATTTGAACCCTTTTTAATAAAGTGCATATAAAAATATATTCAAAATAATTTTAATTAAATTTTTGTTAAATTATTTCTATTCTTTCTTTTATTTTTCAAATATAATTTTATATATATATATATATATATATATATATATATATATTTGGTAAAAACAAAACGGAAAGCTTCAAGGATTTGTATGAAACTTTGCCAGTGGATTCCTTTTTTAATTGCAAAGAAACTTTCCTCATTCAATATTTTTCGGTCTCTTCTAGTTTTTGAGATAAAAATTATTAAAATTTGAATATAAATTCATTTAGTTACCATGTTTTGTTCATTTGGCCAGCAGAGTGCTCCACTAATTTTCAGGGATTTTGTCAGTTCGGCTTGGATATAGGAAAATTATAAAATTTATAAAAATTAATAAATTAAATAATTTTCCTATATCCAAACCGAAAAAACTGCAAATTACTGAATAAGTGAATAATTAGTGAATTAATCAATAAAACATTACTTAATGACTGCACATTTCTACGTTCATAACCAGTTAATCAGTCAAACTTAATTTTTTTTTATCTCGTAAACCAAAAGAGATCGGGAAATATTGCATAAGGAAAATTTCTTTAGAATTCAAAAAGGAATCCACTGGTCAAGTTTCATACAAATTCATGGAGCTTCCCGTTTTGTAAACAATTGCCGAATGAAAAATTTATGTCTAAATATCATAATGAAATTTTTAAATTCCCATATTCATATCCTCCACCTTAACTTGTAATCCAGCCCTCGGGAACAAAAGTTGTACACCTGTGATTTAAATAATTAATTACTTTATATCACTAAAAATCAAAACCAAAACATTATAATGATTCCACGAGGTTTTGAAAAACATTATATTTATCTATGAATGTTATTAATAATATTGTCGATTTTTTATATATATTATTTATTTTATAAAGAAACATTAGATTTTCATTTTACTAGAATATTATATAAATTCTGTTATACTAATTAAAATAAGAACTTTTAGGGGAATTAGTTAATTTACTTAAATGATAATTAAGTAATTATTAAAAATTAAAATAAATAAATAAATATATATGATTTATAATTTCGGGAATTGTTAGAATTAATCCATAATTTTATATTCACTATGAAATGGGCATGGCCAGGTTATTCATAATCATAATAATTGACCCAGCTATTTAATTTAAAGGCTATAGTGTTACAATATTCCTGAGAGAAGACTCACTCAATTCTTAAAACAATACTTTATATAGATTTTTTGAAAAGTACTAGTCTGAAAGTGGCAATTATAATCTTTCATATTGATGATGATTATGAATGAATAATTCAATATTAATTATTTCTAATTTTTCGAAATAGATATACTTAGGGTACAGTCGTTGGCCCCGAGGCAGTCATTGGCCCCCTAACACTAAAACACAAAATATAAGACATTTTTATTTTAAAAATTGCGCTATTAACTATGGTTATGTAATCGTTGGTTTATGGTTGTAAAATCACTAGAGAATACCTAGGCCAATAACTATGACAGGGGGCCAATAATTGTATTTTTTAGGATTATCTATATATTTAAAATACAGTTCTATATCGCATACTCCTTACTAAACGACTTATGCGATTTAGGCCATTCCAATGCCATTTGATAGCCCTCGGGTTAATCTATTAATAGCGTGAAATTTATTGGAAAACAATAAATACTTTTTGAGAAAAGTAAAAAATAATTTTTTTCTTACATTTTACTATTTTTTTAGAAATATATCTCACATTCGCTGGCTGTGACGTCATATTATTTTTCAATTGCGTTTCAATTTCTTTGCGTGTGAGGGCTCTCACACTGGTCCACTAATAATTAATAATTAATTTACTGATTAAATTAAAATATATTTTAAACAAGAATACAAAAAGAAATGAATGTTTTATGTAATATACTGATTGAAACAAAATGGATGAAAACCTTTTACTACTTTCAACCAAATACTGTGTACCTCTAGTGGGGCCGAAGGCGCTCTGTGAGCAGCTATTATTATTTTTTTTAAAAGTGCTTATTGAAAATGTCATAAGAAAATGATTTTCTTTTATTCATCAAAATGCTCATAGTATTTATGTTCTGGAAACCAAATTTGCCCAGATATGCATTAAAGGCTGCTAGGAGTTGCTTAAGGGGGCCAATGAATACATGCTTTACCCTATATTGAATTAAAATTTTAGCAAATAACATATAAAATAATATTAATATATTTATAATATACTATGAATTTTCAATATATACACATACCTACGAATTTATATTTTTTTTTAGTAAATATATATATATAAAGTTAAAGATAGTAAATATGTAAATAAAAACTCATAAATGTTTATAAATGATTCTTATTCAAATTTTTTTACATGTTTCTATTCTTTATTTGAATAAATTACAATTTTGAAATATTTTATTATATATAAAGTATATATTGTGTAGATAGGTACCATCCATTCTGTTTTCACTCCCTTAAAATTCATAGTTGAATATATTTGAGGGAGTGGTGGAGGGGTTAACCTTCGAGGATTATTCTATTGATATATGACTAGGGACACGAATAATGTATTATAGTGGAAATCAGTTTGGGAAATGTGTGTGGGTCCTTTATGTATATTGGAATAACCTATTTAACCAATCACGGTGCTAAAGGCTATTTAAAAAAAATCAAGAGCCAATTGAAAAAGTATAGAGAGTGGGTTAATGAAAATTTTATCGCAAGTGTCCAGGGGCTTCGAGGGTAGCGAAATGCGGGGCTTACGGGACGGGGGTTGCCAAGGGCAACTCGCTTGAGCGCGACCCCCGCGGTTGCTATGGAGCTACCCCCCTACACTAGTCATCTATTGACCCACACTTGGAAGTCCCCCACTTCGCAAGCAAATTATATAAGCTAAGAAAAAGGGGATTGACGCTATTCATTCATTCCTTTGTCTAATAATACATGGACCTCTTTTGAAAATCACTAATTTGAGGGATTATTTGGTGCATTAATATAATTTTTAAATAACACTTTTCATACTAAAAATATATGTTTATCCATTGTAAGCAGATTTTATTATAAGACTAAGATGAAACCTTCATTTTATAAAATCTATATTAATTTTTTACTATCTCGCCAGAGATAGTATTGCGATCACAAAAATTTTTGATGTCGGGATTTTGATGTTTTTATACGTTTTGAAGGTTCCTGAATCATTTTCACTAAGGTTGAGAAAAATGTCTGTATGTGTATGTATGTAGACAAGATTACGTAGAAACGGTTTAAGCTAGAATAATGAAATTTGGTATACGGGAATTATTCAAAATTCGTAGTTTTCTAACAACTTTTGAGAAATGGAGCTCATTCATTTTTTTTCCACTAAACTGACGGTGTGGGTGTGTGTATGTATGTAGACAAGATTACACATAAACGGTTTCATCTAGAATCATGCAATTTAGTATACGGGAATTATTCAAAATTCGTAGTTTTCTATCAACTTTTGAGAAATGGAGCTCAACCGGAAGAGGGTCATTACTTACAACGTTTTGATTTTTTTTCCTCTAAAGTGACCGTAAAAATAAAGATATATGTCTAATAGTTTTTCACATTATTAGAAATTGTATAAAACTGTTATATATAGAATTTCAGCTTGATTGAATCGCTGAAAGTACCGGAATTAATTTTTTAACACTGCAAATCTCACGCGCCAACACGTGACCTGGTGCCATCAACAAAGAGCCAAACATGCGCTGATTTAATAGCTATTATTTATTAATTTTAATTTATAATTTATAATTAATTAATATTAATTTAAATATAATATATGTTAATTAATCCAATTCAAATTTGCGAGATAGTGGAGTGGAGACACTCCAGCTTATTCTTATTTAATCCAAGAAAATAATATATAATTGCATTCATCAAGTTACTACATATTTTATTTTTATTTACCAAAGTATAACTGAATACTTGTACTATAATACTGAGAGTACGAGTTTAGAAAAGGAGTAAGTGATGGAATTTTATAAACTAACATGCAAAGTCTGAATGGGGTTCTTGTTCTTCGAACGGTTAAAAAATGTTTTCTAAGATTTGAAAATGGAAATTTCAACTTGGAAGATCGATCCCACTTTGGAAGCTATTCTTTTATTGATGAAGTCATTATTTGTGCCATGGATGAGAAAAACAAAAGGATTGTATGAAAAACAAGTGAGGGGAGAGCCGAGAGACGGGATGTTGATAATTTCACTGGGTTTTGGTATTTGCTAAAAAAATGCTTGGATTTGAATCTCTTGATTGAAACCAATCACCTGAACCATGTGGTCGTGGCCACATCACTTCTCGCCTGCAACTCAAGTAACTGGCGTTGTACAACAAAGAATAGCGAAATAGAACCTGATGGGCGTGGGGGAGGAGTGCGGAGGGGGAAGATGAAAGGGCAGAACCCATTGCATTTTTTCAAGTAAATCCAAGATTCTTTTTCTGAAGTGAAATCGGCAAACAATAAGCAAATAATACTTATCTTTCTTATTATACTACCAAAATTGTATATATATATATTTATATATTTGTATACATATTTGTATATTTTTGAGATATTAAACCGCTCGAAGGATTTTTTTGAAATTCACAGCATAGATAGTATTTATAAAGAAAAATCGATCTGAATTGGTTTCAGGCTCGAGAAAATTCAACTTTATTAGTATTTTCTTAATTCAAAATAGGAAATTTAAATGACGTCACTATGTCTTCCATATTGAAATTTGCCTCCCGTCTTTAATTGATATTGTATTCATATTGTTTTATATTTAAAATATTTTAGAATTTAAAATAAATTATATACGAAACATATTTATTAATCTCTCACCAAAAAAATAAAATATCCATTTAAGTTAGAAACATAATAATACACATGAACAATTATAAATGAAGAAAGTTTAAATAATATTTCTTTTATTTAAAAAGACATTAAATGAACAGCCATGAGCTATTAACAAATTTTTATAAAATGTTTTATATTAAATTGGTTTTATGTAAAAAATATATTGATATTTTCTATGTTTGGTAGTGTAAAATTTAAATATTAATCTAAAATTTATCTTATATATTGTTTTTGGCTTTCTGATCTGGAAAATTTTGCACATATTTTTTTTTTTGTATTTTAGAAATATTTTTTTTTTAATTAATATTTATTTAAAGTTATAATTAAAGTAAATATATCATATTTCAAATAAATTCTTGAATAAATTTGATCTAATAATATTAAATTATATTATATTAAATAAAATGAGGACTTTTAGAATTAATTATAAATAATATAAATTAATGTTTCTCAACCTTTTTGTGTGGACCAAAAGCCCACTTCATAAGGCCGGCTTCATAATTAACAGATAAAAATTGCATGATAATCCCTAATATATAGTTTTACATCATCTTACTTTATTTTTTTTTTTTTTTTTTTGCCATATTGAAAAAAAGCGGAAATGTTTAAAAGCCTGATCTCAAAATCTT
Organism: Labia minor; assembly: GCA_963082975.1. Taxonomy (NCBI): domain Eukaryota; kingdom Metazoa; phylum Arthropoda; class Insecta; order Dermaptera; family Spongiphoridae; genus Labia; species Labia minor. The sequence continues at coordinate 12,771,467 of OY720347.1, read as the reverse complement.
CTTACCTATTTTTAGAGTTGAAAATGATTTCGCCCCCAAAAGTAACTATCGGCCCCCAAAAATAACTACTCGTCCCCCGGTTGAGAATCACTAATTTAAATGATATTTGATTATTATATGGTAAATAAAAAGAAGAAATTAAATATTTCCCGAATTCTTATAATATAAGATCAAATATTTTATCAAGTAAATTTGAATATTGTTTTCATCTTGAAATGACAATCGAGTTATTTTAATTAATTTATACCACTTTAGAAAATACATTTTAATGTACAATTTTAGAAAACTCATTTAATAATTTTAATAAATAATTAAAAAATTGTATATGAATATTTTATAAAGGGTCGAGCGATAGCTCGGTGTACCAGGTACTTTTACTTATTGAAGGTGTTATTGGTTTTATTATCAGTTACAAATTTTTACAATCATCAGTTATTCTAGACAAGATTAAAAAAATATAATAAATGCTTCTTGTCGTTAACACATATTTCTAATTTTAAATATTTTTGAATGTGGAAATTTTATATTCTATTTTTCATTTGCATTATATTTAAAAATGTAATGTAAAGAATTGGATCAATCAACCTGAATCTATCTTCTTCAAGTTGTCTTGTACTTTAAAATAAATTTTTTTTAATCATTATCATTATTGTTAGTTAACATATTTTTAATCTTTTCGGTGATAATATTTGATAAATATTTATGAAAATAAAAAAGGAATTTTGTTTCTTTTTGAAAAAAATATATTTATTTTGCTAGTAGTAATTAAGTAGAAAATATTTCAACTGGAAAGAAGGATACTCGATTAAGATTTAATGAAATAAGTTAAAGATGGTTGATTATCAAAGCATTTTCCGCATATCTAAACCTGAAAGAGAATCAAAATTATTTGAAATGCAAAAGGGCTTTAGATTTTACAAAGAAAATGATTTATTGATCATCTTAAATTAATAATATATCCATGTAATAAAAGTTCAAGTTTCTTGATTTAATCGAAAAAGGATTAAATCACTATACTCTATACTTCCTCACCTCCACTCCTTCATACCCAAGGCTTTAAATTTTTAAAATGAATTTGAAAAAAGAACGTTTTTTACTATCTCTGGCGAGATAGTATTGCGATCACGAAAATTTTCGATGTCGCGATTTTGATGTTTTTATACGTTTTGAAGGTTCCTGAATCATTTTCACTAAGGTTGAGAAAAATGTCTGTGTGTGTGTGTTGTGTATGTATGTGTGTGGATCTAACCAAGATTACGCAAATACGGTTTGAGCAAGAATAATGAAATTTGGTATACGGGAATTATTCAAAATTAGTAATTTTCTATCAACTTTTGAGAAATGTAGCTCAACCGGAAGAGGGTCATTACCTACAACGTTTTCATTTTTGTTCCTCGAAAGTGACCGTAAAAATAAAGATATGTTTGATAATTTTTCATATGATTAAAAATTGTATAAAACTGCTATATATAGAATTTCAACTTGATTGAAAAGTTAACAAAAAAAAAATCTGGAGTGTCTCCACCGACTATCTCGCAAATTTGAATTGGATTGAATCTCTGAAAGTACCGGAATTAATTTTTTAATTAAATTTAATTTAAATATGATATATTATGTTATTTAATCCACTTCAAATTGCGAGATAGTCGAGTGGAGACACTCCAGCTTATTTTTTTCGGGACATATTATGTCACTCACTGTAATCATTCATTGAAAGTAAAATTCTCATTAATAACACAACAAGAAAAATGAAAATGAATTAATATATTTTAATTATAATTTTTCAGCATGTTGATAAACGACAATGATAAATGAACCATGAAATGAAATGAAAGGAATAAATGCGTTCTTTTAATTTTAATAGAGTAAAAAAAAATAATCGATGTTTACATTTTGTCTCTAATTCACATTTTATCTAATACTATACATTATGGTAATTAAAAAGATCAAATGACTATGTGACATTAAAAAAAATAATTGTATAATATTTATTGTTTTATTTTACAATATATTTGAAATTATAAAATAATTAATTTATAAATTTTCATTTATTTACCATAATTATTTGAAATTTTTTTTTTATTTCTTTAATATAAATTCGAGAAGAGCAATCCGCGGTCAGCCAAACATAAAATATCATTTTATTAGTATATTACATTACATTAAATACACGGTCATCGAAAAAGCTGGACGGGATTTTGTAGTACAACACAAAATTAACGAGAGATTGAGTAGCATTATAAATATTTTGAGTAGCATTTATTCGAGTGGGCGCATGCGCAGTCGCCAGTGTGTTTTGTGGTATGCTGAATTTAAATTACCTGTGTTGGTGCAGCGTCATTTTAGGCTTACTTATACAAAATCCACCTACAGTTTAAAGAAACTGGTGATGTTGATATCAAGAAAGTTAGAACAAGTATGGCTAAAACAACTGTAAACCATATTCTTCACAACCACCTCAAATTATAGAAGAATTTACGCAGCCATGACTGTGACAGCAACTGTAACTTCTGCAAAGCTTCAAAATACGTTGCGGGAGATTGATTATTGGCTAGATGTCTGTCGTGAGACGGGGGGAGTACACACATCGAAACTTTTTAGAGTACATAAAAAAGTTTAAGATTTTCTGTGTCCTTTGATGTATAAATAAATATTCTACCATTCGTATTACGATTTTTATTACTCTTTGAAATCCCGACCACCTTTTTCGATGACCCTGTATTTAGGGTTTGATAATTTATTAAGTTGTATTATTATTGTCTGCAGTCCACCAAGAAATTTCAACCTTTCGTTTGTCTTTTTGATAAAAAAAGGTTGCTTTAATAAATTAAGGTATATTAAGCAAAGTTTCCGATTTCTGACTAATCTAATTCATTGAGAATATTATTATATTTTTTAAAAATTCAATATCTATATATATTCTAATAGCTCTACCAAACTAAAAACATATTATTTTAAATTTGTATTAAAATGTAATATCAATATGCAAAATTAGTAATAACTAAATATAACTGAAATATTTGGTTGCATAATATCCTAGGGGAAAACAGGCTACTCAACAAACCAGAGAAATTAAATTTGTGAAATTTGGAATATCTCGATAACTCAAACCTAAGTAACTTAAAAACCTCTATAACTTCAAAAAAATAACATGTTCCCTTCCCATCAGAAGATAAGAGTCCAAAACCTCAATAATTTAAATTACGCAACCTCTATAACTTAAATAAGTAATGTCTGTATTGGCCCTCAGAAGCTGAAATCTTAAAGAAACAAGAATCAGGAGAAAGTCTTCACTGGAAAAGACGAATTGCCGAATTATCTAATTTAGAATTTAAAACAGTGTCGAAACAAAAACAGCAGTGTTAGTCGATCCATACTGAAAGAAAAAGTTGATAAGTTCGCTAATTGTTGAAAAGTATAACACTTTTCAAGATAATAGTTACAACATATACCAATATCTTATTCGATTATATACACTGAATAAATGGTTAAAATGGGACCCAAGCAGCTTGTTTAGATTCGAAAAACGCCGAAATAATTATAAATTTATTCAAAAATTAAAAATTTAAAATAAATTTATCTAATTTTTTTTTTTTTAATAAATGAAACATAATAAATAATAAATAATGAATTGAATTTTTATGAGCTAAATGAATTGAAATGTTGAATAATGACATTATTTTAATAATATAAAAAAAAAAATTTTCCTTTCTTTTTGAAATTATAAATTATTTATATGAATTTTTTTATTATATAATAATAATATTTGATAAAAAAAAAATACACACACATTGTCTAATTGCCTCTCTTCCAGCTTTTTTGGTGTGTGTATACAAATAAATTAATTAATTATGAAACTAGTTGAGTATATGTTAATCTTTCTTATCGCATAATCTCAAGTGTACTTCACTTAACATTTCTCTCACCTGGAAATATTTAAATTAAAGTGATATTAATTTGAAATCAAGAATAATAATTATTAGATGATGAAAATTAATTATCCATAGTAGAGAATGTTTTCGCGTATTGAGAGAGAGAGATTAGATGCTGTAATGTTTTTTGAACTGTTGAAACTATTCTCTAATGAGATAAGAGCATCTCAATTGAAAGGCTTGTAAAGCTCTATCGTCTTGGCATATGAACTGAAGAGACAGCGTCATAATCGACCGACCAAGATTAATCTATTAAACAGAGTGGTATGGTATATACCACTCTGTTTAATAACATTAACAATATGCAAAGCATTATTTTATCATCTGAACGTATCGTTAAGAAAAATATTGAAAGTAGAAATTGCTTGCTTCGTGATTTGGATAGAATAATTTGAGGGGAGGTGGAGTGGGGTGGGGTGGGGTGTGGGCAAGGGGAAGGTGAGTTGAGTCATAACGGTGACATAATTTGTCGTAAGCCGTAAAAAGATTACCTGCTCGACACAATAAGTTGAATATTTTGATTAATAGTATTGAAATGAATTGATAGATAAGGAAAAAGAAAGAGAAAGACAAGGGAATCTGTCCAATTTGAATTGAAACCCATATTGGAATAAATTCACATTAATCATCCGTGTCAATTTTTTTTTTCGAAAGATGCTGACAAAGAAATTTATATTATGAATTAATATTGCTTGTGAAATTAAAATTAAGAGTATTATAAACGTATTAAATAATTAGAAGGAAGTATAATCATTACACTTGTACTAAGATTTTATAAAAAAAAAAAATATACATTTTCATATTCTCCTTCTCTCTTTCTTTTCTTCTTAGAACATGAATGGTATATCGAATATCGAATAACATTTCTCACTGACGAGATTATTAAATGAGATAATTATAATATTAAATTCAAAATAAATAAAAATATACAAGGTTAATATATATTATTATATATTAAAAATATATGAGTATCAGTCAAAATTATCAAATATAATCATGTTTTTATAAATTGTGTGTTGTAATATATAAAAAGAGAAATTTTAAAACTTATGAAGATAAAGAAAAAAAATACGTATCTACGTATAGATAAGAATATAAAACGAAAATACAATATAATATTTTTTTAATTTTTGGAAATATGAATAAAAATATGAATATTAAAAAATATTATGTACTTATTCAATGAATATGTATTAATATTTAGACTAGATTTATATTAAATTTTATAAACAATTGATTATTGATTAGGCTGTATATTTAATATAATATTCCGATTTATATATTATCAATGTGCTGACAAAAATGTTTTTCCAATGTTTTTCTTACTCTGCTTAAATTAATATAAATATAAATATTAATATTAGATCTTTCTAATATTAATATATTAATACAATGTTTTAATCTTTCATTTAATCCTTTCGAATCAAAATTTATAAATAGAAGATATTTAATAAAAAAAACAACAAATTCCTCATTAATATTAAAATCATTAAAATTATGTCATGAATCAACATTTCAATTCATATATTGTTTATGAATATATTGAATTTAAGCTAATGTTTGTTTACCGATTTGTCTGAAATACATATTTTCTTCGATATTAGAAGATGTGCTTGACAAAATCGTCAGGTATAAGGCTCTAATTAATTAAATCAAAGATTGCAATTGATATTTTATTATTTTGTGATAAATGAAAAATTTAAAGTGATGTTGGAAATAAACAAAATAAGTTTAAAAATAGTCTTTGTACTTAAAAGAAATAATATACTATATGGTATCAATGGTATTTAAAAATAAATTCATAAAAGTAGCAAACATAAGCAATTCAATTGATGTTATTGCTAATATTTAAAAAAAATGAACAATTTTAATTAATTCTATTTACTAGAGATAATACTAACTGTGAATATTATTAATTCAAGAAATATTCTATTATAACATCGATATCTTGGAATATAACGAAATATTTATACACGGTGATGAAAATTCATTGGTAATGTTAATTTTAATTTTTTTTTCTTTTGATAATGACATAAATACTATAAATTATTTTTTCTCGCTCTTTATTTAATGAATAGATATTTGAGCGGTTTATTTTGAAAGTGGCCTAACTCCGTTTTTAATTTTTTTGTCGGTTACAGTGGTTACATGTACAACTCCATGTTATTTATTTGTGAAGTATTTCAGGTTGTCTATATTCCAAGCAAATACGATAAATTTTTTACACATAAGTTTTCAGAATTAATTCAATAACTAAACCGTGTAGTTTGAAAGTGGCATAACTCCATTATATTCTTATCATTATGTCATTAAAAAAAATAATTTACTCTTCGTTCCCCAAGATTATTACAAGATTATTAAAAAGTGTCGGAAAGGTAATAATTTTATTGTAAATGAAATGAAACATGATTTTCTATTGACAAAATAATTCGAAGACGCAATTTTTAAACGGGCAAAGATTTCTGATGGAGAAACTGATTAAAAATATGTTAGATGCGTTTTGTCAGAAATGAACAGTATAATATTTTCTATAAGACATCAATGAATGAGAATGAAAAAGTCCTGAATTTATTACCAGATCGGGGTAGACTAAGAAAATTCGAAAATTTTGTATTGACACCGCTCTATAAAAATCTCAAACCAATTACAACATCAAAAGTCAAGACATCATTGACTTATTACAATATTATACTACCGGGATATCGTGATTTCTTCAAACGCGCAAAATGTAAAATGTGAATAGTTAATTGTTTTGTAATCAATTTATGTTTGTAATTTTGTATGTGTGTGTGTGTTCTGTAATTAAAAGATGTTATGAATCGCATAAATTATTTATAAGGAAATTTTGTAAATAAAACCACATATTGATATTTTTCGATTGCTAACGACTGCAGAAGTAGCAATCGAAATGTTGTGTATTTTTTTTATTTTTTTGAATAAATTTACAATAAAAAATATCAATATGTTGTTTTATTTACAAAATTCCCTTATAAATAAAAACAGCCACCAAAGCTTTGATAATTTAACATCGCATAAATTATGTTTCCTAAGTATTTTAAAGATATGTAAAATAAATTCAGTATTGTTATTTTTTCAATTTGAAGCATCTTAGATTATGTTGAATGGACTTGGGCACCTTCAAATTTTATAATGAATCTTGTTGTTAATTTTGAAAGTGGCCCAATTCCATTCTTGATAAGAAACGCAAATTATATACTTAATAATTGGCACTATTTTAATGGGAACTATAAATTCGATACACTTAAACAGTATGACTCATTAGGATCATTTATGTATATTTTTAAATTCATGGAAACGCAAACCCTTAAATATCTCGATTTGAAGATAAATGGAGTTAGGCCACTTTCAAAAGAAACAGCTCATTTGTTTTAAGATTTACCATAATAATCAAATCATTAGATAATAAAATGAATAGGAATTGGCAACATTATGAACGATGTCAATTTAATTCAGGTGTGGTTAATTTATTCATGAAGGAATTCGATTAATTTCGTCACGTATGCGGTTCAATTACGCTGTTTGGATAGCCTTTTCAGTTGGGAGAAATATGCGGCGAAACCATTCCATTTTATTTAAATAGACAATTAAACATTAGAAAATAGCGGAAGAGGGTGGAGGAGGTGATATTATTAACAGCCATGAAATTGAGTTAGAGGACCGAATACGAATGGTCAAATATTCGAAAGAGGTCAGCGAGATGGAGCGTGAAGTCGAGACGGTCCAAATGACGCCAGGCAGCCAACCAAAACACTGATCGACCGATCCAATGAATCCCAACCTGCCCGAAGCTCCATCCTCCTATTAATGATCCAACACAAAGAAAAGATTCATTTGCATTTCAAGTCTTCACAACTCCTTCTCCTTATTATTATTATTATCTACAGAGAAGGGAAGTTTTAAATCTTGGAATGAGATAAAAATACTAAAAATATAAAATTGAAATTAATGAAAATAATAATAATAATAATAATAAATATCTGGAGTATCTCGCAAATTTGAATTGGATTAATTAATTAATTAATTAAAAAAAGTTAAATTTACAGTATAGTATTGTAATTAAATTAAATTAATTAATTAACATATATATTAAATTTAAATTTAAAACGTTTACCTTCATTTTTTAGTCAACATTTAAAAAATTAATTCAGTTACTTGCACCGATTCAATCAAGCTCAAATTCTATATTTATTATTTTTATACAATTTTTAATCATGTAAAAAACTATCAAACATATATCTTTATTTTTACGGTCAGTTTAGAGAAAAAAAAAATGAAAACGTGGTAGGTAATGACCCTCTTCTTTCTTAAAAGTTGATAGAAAACTTCGAATTTTGAATAATGCCGGTATACCAAATTTTATTATTTATAGCTCAAACCGTTTTTGCATAATCTTGTCTACATACATTCACACACACAGACATTTTTCTCAATTTTAGTGAACTTCAAAACGTATAAAAACATTAAAATCTCGACATTGAAAATTATTTTTACGGTCAGTTTAGAGGAAAAAAAATGAAAACGTAGTAGGTAATCCCCCTCTTCCGCATAAGCTACGAGCGAGATAGTAAAAAGATGTTGACATTTTATAAAAACATTCAGAAGAATTCATTAGAATAATTATAATAAATTTTTAAAATGAAAAAAAAAAAAATTTCGAATTTCTTACAAAAATTTGAAAATTATTTATAATAGAAAAATATATTTATTTTCAATTTACTAAATATATAAAAATGAAATGGTATAAAATTAATTTTAATGCTATAATGAAGCGATTAATAAAATATTTCTGGTAATTATTTCTAAAGGAGTCGGTGTTAATTTAATGGAGAGGAAAAAAAAATCTGACCACCAAAGATGATATTTTTATGATTTCTTTGCCATTCAGTTTTGTTCATTTGTGAATAGTTAATTTAGAATTTTTATCTAAAATCATATTTGACACCTTTCGGTGACAAATCCTATGTAAAAAAAAATTAAATAGTTTAATAAAAAGCATATCAAGTTTAATTTACAATCTATTAAATCGTGCGATTTTCATGCATGGAATCTTTTTACAAAGGTGAGAACAAGATTTTTTTTTTTAATAATTTAATACGTAAATAGTAAAACGATTAATTTAATAGTAAAATTTTGTAATAAATATAAAAATGAATGAATCGTTTTATTTAATGAAATAAATTCAAAAGAAGAATCAATTGATTAAATTAATAATAATAATAATAATAATATTTAATATTAAAAATATCTTAGAAGAATATTATTATCCGTAATAAAGATAAAATTGTTAAATAAACGGTTGCAAATTACCTGCTAATGAGCCCATTTGTATGAAAATGATTTATCATGAAAGATAAGTATTCGTATGCCTTTCAAAGCAATACTTTTAACAAACCCTGAAACACTGAATCATAAACTTTAATAGGCTACGTTTTTTAAAAGATTTTGAATCTGTCAGTGAAACTGTGTTAATGAATGAAATAAATATAAGTTAAATATAATTATAACTGGTGGTAAAGAAAGTTTTTTTTTATCACATATAAATAATCACTTCTTGCTGAAGGAAGTACGATGATGGGTCGGTGTGTGAAAGCATGTAGAAGGGAAGGAGAAGAATGGAAGAGAGACAAAAAAAAAAGAAATCCAGAAGCTGCTATTACATATTCAATATATTTAAAATAAAAATGTTAAAAATATATATTTCTATAAAAAAAATTTGATAAATTTACTATGAAGGTATATTATAACGGTAATTTAATACTTGTTAGTGAGTTTAGTTTGCCTTGAAGCACTAAGGAAGCATCACTTCCTGATTAATCAGGTCTCAGGACATATCACATAACATCAATACACTTCTATCAGACTCTTCATTCCTAATTATTCTTATCATATTAATTCCTATTTAATTAATAAATTGAAAATAAAATATATATTATTTTTACTATCTCGCCAGACAAGATTACTCAAAGATCTCGCTCGTAGCTCATCCGGAGGAGGATCATTACCTACCACGTTTTCATTTTTTTTCCTCTAAACTGACCGTAAAAATAATTTTCAATGTCGAGATTTTAATGTTTTTATATGTTTTGAAGGATCCTGAGTCATTTTTTAGAATAATTAAATTTGGTAGACGAGTATTATTCAAAATTCATATTTTTCTATCATCTTTTGAGAAATGTAGGTCATTCGGAAGAGGACCCATTACCTACCACGTTTTCATTTTTTTTCCTCTAAACTGAACTTAAAAATAAAGATATAGATAGTTTTTCACATGATTAAAAATTGTATAAAACTGCTAGCTATATATAGAATTTCAGCTTGATAGAATTCCTGAAAGTACCGGAATTATTTTTTTAAATTTTTTAACACATTGACAGCCAATCATGCGCTAGCACGACGTGGTGTCATCAACAAAGAGCCAAACACGCGTTGGCACTTGTTGAGGTGTTTTGTCTCAGAAGCCAGTTTAAAATAATATTTCTCGATTTCTTTTTCATAGGATCGAAGAAAGTTAATATGATATAATAACGGTAATAAAAATGTGTATACGATTATAAAATATAATTTCCCTGTTTAATACACATATCAATTGCATTATCTATATAAATATATGTAATTCTATACACATTGAACACCCCATATAAGAGATGTAATGGGTACATCAATTCCCCGTCGAGTACCTGGTAACATATTTAATTTTTATCAAAACTATGATAAAAGTTAAATGCAGCTAAAAGTAATTGAAAACAAATGATATTTCATAAATTTGCGCATTTTACAAAAATATAGTATTAACCAAAGTCTTCTTATTTCAATAAAATATTATCAATGAAAATTATGTTAAAAACCTTAAATCCTAGGATCGGATAGGATCAAATTTTGATTAATTATCAAATACAGAAAAAATGCTTTATTATCCAATTCAAATTTGCGAGATAGTCGAGTGTACACACTCCAGATTTTTTTTAAAGAAAAAAGTTTGTTTTTGATATTCTATTATTTATTTCATTCTTCATTAATGGATCATCTAGGCATTAGAATTATTTATTTTTCTTTTTGTTTTAGAGATATTATAGGTATAACATTTCACACTGTAGGAATATAAGTACTGAAATGTATTTTGATGTTCTAATATAGTGATTCTCAACCACTGTGCCGCGGCACTTTAGTGTGCCTCGAGATTATAAGGCTCTTAAACATTTCCAACTTTTTTCGAAATTTTTTAATTTGGTTCTAAAAAAATAATAAACAGTTTTTGAGACTAGGCTCTTAAACATTTCCGACTTTCTAAAAAAAAGGTGGATTGTTGTTCTAATAGTTACATTCTACATACCTATCAAAAAATAATACAATAAAACCATCATCTTTACATTTTAAATAATTGATATTTTTTCAAGTGCGAAGGAAATTATATTTATATATATATATAGCATTTCCTATTTTCTACATTATCTATAATCTTACAATATAAAAGAAAAGAGAATTTTGCTTATTAAAAATAGAAAATATAACTTTTACAGATCTATTAAATAAATATCAAGTGAATGTTAATATATACATATGTTTAACTATAATTAAAAAGTTATATCAATGAGGTGTCCTATGATCAGTAAAACGGGTCCTCTCAACCTTTACCTTGATTTTCTTGGTCGGATGCGCTATCAAGTAGCTTTTCCCCAATGTTGTTCCCGGAGGCTGGGTTGACTCCGTCCCATAGACCCCAGCTAGGGAAATTCCCTTGCCAGGCCCGGGACTTGAACCCGGGACCATGTGAATGTGAGGTAGGTTCGCTACCCACACACCCAATGACGCCTTAAAATATCATAAATGTGAATTTGTAATTGAATAATGGATCAATTCAATAGACATTCATAGAATCTCATCAAAAATTAAAATTCATCAATTTCATTAAATAATAATTAAAATTTTTAAAAATGTTTATTTAAATATTAAGGTGATAAAATTTAAAAATAGACAAGAGTATTCTTGTTGGCATTGTACCTAACCTACCTAATAAAATCAATTGATCGTTTCTTAATGAAATATGATTCTTGTTTTTCTTTTTTTTCTATTACGTCCCTTAAAACTTTATTTCTTTAATTCATTGGTTTATTTTGGTTTTCCAAATGGAGACAAAAGTGATAAACATTTTATACTCTAGAGAGAGAGTCTTGGCCAATAAAAAAAAATGAGCCTGATGATTGTTTTCGAAACAAAATGTCGCACTGTTGATTAGACTGTTAAAGAGAGAGTGAGAGAGAAGAACAACGCCTTTGTAAACAACCAACCTGCTCTTTTAGTTATTAATATAAAAAAAACTTTTTGATCCCCCCCTCTTCTCTCTTCCTCTTCTTGTTATTCCAACTTTTTTTTTAACCATTTTAATCTTCCACTTTAGAAGATAATTCCCTCTTAATGGATTGTAATATTTCGCAAGCCATTAACTTGGAAGGGAAGGATCTGCGTGGGTGGACCAGATTCGTTGCCCCACTGACCCAAACTCCATTCGAATGCTGGAGAAAACGATATAAAAATAATTTTGATTATAACATTGAACACACAATCCTTTTTCTTTATCCTTGTTTATGATTGAAATTAAATAAATGATTTAATTATTCATATAAAATCAATATATAATTTCTTATGTATGTATATATGTATAAAATGTCTGTAACATTATGAAGTAAACTACGAATTTAGAATTTTACAATTTATAGAATTTAAAATAAAAAAAAAATTGAAATATTCTAATATTTAATTTTTCTATACAATTTGATATTAATATTATTTTCTATTAATAAAAGACAATTTATTAAACATGAAAAACAAAAATAAACCTATCAAAATTATTAATTTGTTACTAACTTCATTGTTTTTAAATTTTGTTTTGTTATTAAATATTGAAAAAAAAAATAAAAAATTATTATGACAATTTGAACAAAGTTAATAATTTTATATTTAAACATTGTGTTATTTTGTAAGTATTGAAAACAAAATTTCCTATAAATTATTATTATTAACCAATCTCGTGCGGCTAGAAGCCGCCTGTCCCTCTAAAGAAGTGTGTTTCATGCCACCGGCAGCACATGATGCCAGGAACGGCTAGTATATTAATAATTTTATTTCTCTCTCTTATTTTATATTATAAATATTTAATTTTTTTAATGTATTTATTTTTCTAGTTAAATTTATATAAGAAAAAGAAAATAATTTTTGAAATAATTTCTTTAAGCATAATAATATTTTTTTTTCTATTTAAGAATTTCACGGTTGAATTCGTTATAGACAATTTTTATAGCTGTGAATATAAATAAACAATTAATAATATTTCTTCGTTGAGTGGAAAATATTTACACCTGAATTTAATAAATGTTTTGTTGTGATGATGAATTGAATAATAATCAAGATAATTATGATATTTGGTAACCCTCTCAATCAAAGCACGAACATCTTTTATATTTTTAATAAAGAATGAATGAGAATCATAATTTTTTATACATTTTTAATAAAATTATTAATTAAATAATAATTTTTACGCAAATATAATAGAAAATTCGGCAATTGCAATTAAAGATAGCTTAGAAAAATTAATCGAAGCAGAAAAATAGGTGGGGCTGGATGTTAATAGTGCTAAGACAAAACATTTAGTAACAGGGAAGAATAGTATTAATACACAAAGTCTTAAAATACAAAATGTAGAATTCGAAAATGTAGAAAAATTTAAATACTTAAGTTCTGTAATCACGAAGGATAATAATATCCCAGAAGAATCTAAATTAAGGTTATAATCGGCAAATGCCTGTTATCATGCAGTAAAGGGGCTTATCTCATAAAAATTTTTATCAAAAGGAATCAATTATAAAATATATAAAACAATTATTTTGCCGGTTTTATTATATGAGAGGCATGGTCTATGACCTTAAGAGACGAGAGTAGATTTAGAGTATATGAGAATAGGATTCTTTGCAGCAATTATGGGCCAAACAAGATAATGAGGAATTGTATGGCTAGAATGGGAGAAGAAAGGGAGACTGATTGGGAAACGCCCGCTTGGAAGTCCAAGGACGCGGTGGGTGGATAATGTAGGAAGGGACTTGAGAGAGATGGGAGAGGGTAGGGGTTGATGGCCCCGAATAAGGATAGTTGGAGATGTGTGGATGGTGCGGCCAAGAACTTTCGAGTTTCGTAGAGCCACAGAGATCTTATTCTATTTTGTTTTTATGACTAATTCTTCTTATGCATAAAGTATTTTCTAAACTATTAATTAAGTATTTGAATTTATTTTTATTTAAATTAAACGTCTCACAAACAAAATATTTTATAGGAAAAACAATCACCCCAGAGAGTAGAAATAATAATGAATTCATTAGAAATGTAATAAATATAAAAGTTGGAAAAAACACACAGCAGGATAAATAAAAAATAATAAGTAATATAATAACGACTATAAATTTAAATTAATCATTTAATTTTAATAAAAAAATAGATTTATTGGAAAATGGTATTTTTTTATTTAAATTAAATTGAGATTAATATATATCGATAATTAAAGAAAGAGAAAAAGAGAGAAAATTATAATAATAAGATTTTATAAAGTTTGTATGCCTGAAAAAGTGTAAAATTTAAAATCTTTAAAGTAATCTAATAATAATAATAATAATAATAATAATAATCAGCCTCCTATACTACCGATTTGATTTATAGTATTTTGAGGTGAAGAATCGACTTGAATTAGATTCTTTCAACATTCACACAATAACCTGAAATAAACAAACGGGGCGAAATTTCTATCAAGACTAAAAATTAGGAAATAAAAAAAATATAAAAAAAACCTTTTTAAAAACACCCTTTTATTTAATGCACTAAAAAGGAGAAAATAATTTCTCCACACACACCACAATTTCCTTACAATTAAACATATCTAAAAAATAAAAGCGTGGACGCTAAACATGCAGAGAAAGGAAAAGAATATGAAGGACATTTCATTGTATATCCACAATCCTTTCTGTTTTTTTTTTTCCTTTTTTACTATAATTGATAACCACGTCTATTTGAAGTAGAATTTACTTTATTCCCTGCATGTTTGGTGGCCATGCTTTAATTTTTCGATATGATTAATTGTAAGGAAATTGTAGTGTGAGTGGAGAAATTATTTTCTCCTTTTTAGTGCATTTAAATAAAAGCGTGTTTTTAATTTTAATTTTTTTTATTTTTTTGTAATATTTTAATCAACATACTATTATATTATTTAAGACTAACAAAGGATAAACATTTGAATTATTTTAATATAAATTATTATTATTATTATTATTATATTTAAGAATAATATAATAATATATTGAAGAAAATATCTGTTTAGGGGGGAGGGGGGAGGGGGAAATAATATATTATAAATTAAAGAATTTTAGTCACGAATTGCAAGCACGGCTTCCTTAAAGGAATTTATTATAAGATTCTATCTTATTAGCTTCCTTTTTTTTCTGCTTTCAGTTTATCATTCTTTCATCTTCTTAAAAGGTATTCAACTTTATTATTTTTTTTTCTAACTAAACGATTAAAAAAGATATTAATCAGACACAAAGCAATCTTTCTTAAATTTAGTTTTTATTTTCAATTGACCATCTTTTAGAATATATTTCTATTAGGTTCTAAATACTGTGTGTTTTTTTTCTTCAAAAAAAAAAAAAATGCACCATCAATATAGAATAAAGATTGTTTAAGGCTAAAATTTATGATTACAACACGTCTTCTTCTTCAATGAACAACAGGTCTTTGAAAAATTTCCAACAATAACTTGGAACTTTTGTTTAAACTATTTTCGTAAAATCAACTACCAAAGAATTGATCGATTCTATCCTTTCTAATGATATGAAGCTAAACGTTTGTTTTAGATATTTAGATAAGAGTTCAAACTCCAAGGAAATTAAAAAAAAACATACATAAAGAGAGAATGCTCGATTACTTTCTAAAAACCAAGAAAAGGTTGATTTAAATGTTTTTTTTCATCAGTTCGTTCTTTGATTCCGACTTTATCTCATCAATTGTGGCAAAACGCTTTCCCTTCATTAGTTTCTTCAGTTTTATGAATAGGAAAAAGTCACAGGGAGTCAAATCTGGTAAATACGGTGGCTGAGGCATGATTACGGTGTTTTTTTTAGCCAAACAATCACGAACAAGCAATTTTGTGTGAGCTGGTGCATTATTCATGATTTGTTTTTCCACAAGATCGTTTGAGCCGTATTGCTTCACCAAAATGTTGTATAACTTCCTTGTATTATTCCTTATTAACACCTCGACCTGTTGGCAAGAACTCATGATGCACCACGCTATTGTAATCGAAGAAAACTGTGAGCAAAACATTCACATTTTATCGAAAATGGCGTGCTTTTTTAAAGCGCTTGTATCATTTATAAACATATTTTTGAGACAAAGTCAACATTTTATGCGTTGCAGCTGTTTATTCCATTTGTAAGGAAAAATTTAATTCAGATTCTTTGATCCAATTTTTTTTAAAGTTAAAAATCGAAGAACTCAGAAAAACGTGACTAACTTTTTCAGTTGTCAAAAACAAACTACTAATCCAAAATGGCTGATAATGTCGACATATGTGTTCCAACATAAAAATATTTTTCGATAATCGAATGTACACAGCCCGCGACAATTCAAATATTACCTTTTCTTTAAACAGACCTCGTATATCAATAATTTGAAAGATATGCTTAGTATACTTAATATGCACTTACACTTAGATTAAAAATTAGATTGATTAGATAAATTTGAACTTCACATTAATTGTAATTACATATCACAATTAACTTCATCCTCAATCCTCAATAGGCGGTTTTTTGTTGAATAATTTCTTATGATAGATTGAATCAAGATGATTAATGCTTATAAATTCATCCAATAATATTCTACGTTTAAAAACTTTCGGAGGTGACCTTTCACTTATGACGTAACCTTAACCTAATCTTGCCTCTCTATGATTTATCCGGCTATTCAATTTTGCATTTAATTGCATTCACTTGCATAGCATTACACATTTTTTTCTTTTTATTGAAACTGATTTCCTATTCACGTGTCAATAAACACGAATCTATTTTATTTAATGTATTTATTTCTGACCTTCCGTTCCACCCCCCCCCCCCCCCCACACACTTGGACCGCCTACACATAGCAACAGCACTTGAATTTAACTTAATTCCACCAACAGCGGATTGAATCATCCAATGACATTTCATATTCTCTCTAAAATAAACATATTATCCGATCGTTATTAGTCATATAAAATCCATTTCTAGTAAATCCATTGGTTATGCAAATTCATTGTTTATGTTCAATTTCAACAAATTACTGAAAGAGTTATCATTTTTTTAGATGACTCTCGTAAAATATTATAAAAAAAGATATATTCTTTTTATACATCTATAAATTAAAATGTCATAGAAAATTAGATTGAATTTTATTTTTGTTTTATTTTTTCTAAATTGTATTTCATTGCAAATTTCAATTCTATTATATGTATTAAAATCTTAAGGATAATTGTTTAGTCTAACGCATGGGTGTCTAAACTATGACCATTCGAGGGCCACATTGCAAAAATAAATATACTGGACCGCACATAAATATTTTTTTAAACAAATGGAAATAAAATTAACTACAGTAAAACCTCTCTATAAGGACACGTCTAATAGTTTCATCATTGATTTTAATTCACAATAAACATTGTTTTGAACAGTGTTTTGAGAATGTCCTTATAGAGAGGTTTTACTGTATATATAGTTTTATTAAAATAAAATAACTTCTTTTTATTATAATTTTTTATTTGAATTTGATAGATGTATAAAATTATAAATGAACATGGAAAATATTGCAAACATTAATTTTTTTAGTAGAAATGAGTAAATTTAAATATTTTCATAATTTGTGTTTGGGCCGCATGCGACCCGGGTCGCAGTTTAGACACCCCTGGTCTAACGGATGTATGATGGATTTGGATAAAACTTTAACAGTAGATTCCTTTTTTGATTCAAAACAAACTTTCATTAAGCAGTATGAGGCGGTCGCTTCTAGTCTACAAGATAAAAATTATTAAAATTTGCATATAAATCTATTGATATTCTATTTAGCTACCATGTTTTATTATTTGACCACCAGAGGGCTCCACTAATATTCGGGTGTTTTTTTTATAAGTTCGGTTTAAAAAATTATTTAATTAAATAATTTTCCTATATCCAAACCGAACTTAAAAAACCGAAAATTAGTGAATTAATCAATAAAATATTATTAACATAAATGGCTGCTCATTCATAACTAGTGTATATGCAAATTTAATAATAATGTTTATCTTGTAAACTAGAAGCGACCGCCACATACTTCTTAAGAAAAGTTTGTTTTGAATCAAAAAAGGAATACACTGGTAAAGTTTTATCCAAATCCATGATACATCGGTTAGACTAAACAATTTTCATCTTAAGTTTTTAAAATATAATATATTTTCAAAGTTTCAATGCTAAATTATTATATACAGGTAAATCTCATATAACATCATAGATGCGTGCCATCGCTTACCACATAAAACAAAAACGACATAATAATATTATAAGTTATTGAAATAATGTTATAACAAAAGTTATAATAAGAAAAAAAAGAAAAGATTAATTATTAAACAAGATTATATCCTATATTTTAAAAATAAAATAAGTACTAAAAATAAAACTAAAAAACTTCAATTTATAAAAAAAAATAAAATATTTTCTTATGTTAATTATTTTTCTTTATGTAAAAAAGTTATCAATTTGAACCAAAAAATGGATAATATTGTAATCTGTAACCAAAATTTTAAATATATTTATAATGGTTTGTACATGTTATGATAAAAAAAGTTTTAAAAAAATTATAAAAAATATTTTGAAATAAAGACACAACGATAAATGGGGTTACTTTAATTCCCCAACAATGGGTAATAACTTACTTACTATAAATACTAAATTCTAATAAAAATATGTGATTCATTTCCTTAAAAATATTGTACGATAACTACAATAATTTAAATTTTAAAAATAATTATTTTTTTTTGAAAAGCAAGGAATTTTAAAAATAATTACTTACACAATAATTAGTTGAGATAAACCGTTAAAATAGATATAATTTTTAAATAATAGCACATGTTTTAATAGAAAATCACAGCAAAGTTAGTAAAGCTTAAGCCATCTGGCATCGTGACGAGGATACATCATAAGCAAGCATAATTAGCCTTACCAAGTCGATCCAGACAGTTGATTTAATCCCAGATGAGAAGAAAGCCAACTCGTTTTTAAGTCACCTCCCTCTCAGAATTTTATTCATATTTTTAAAAAGAAAATAGGATTAAAAATAAAACTAACTGTACGTGGGCATCAAAAAAAAAATCATATTTATATTTTCATTGAAAATATACCTACTTACTTATAATATAATATAATATTATATTTATTTGAATATTAGATATAATTAAATAAAGATTAAATAAGCAATAAAAGAATGAATGATAAAATAGGAAACAAATTATTAAATAAAATAAATAAAAAAATATAAAAAAAACTTTTTAAAAACACGCTTTTATTTAAATGCACTAAAAAGGTGAAAATAATTTCTCCACACACACCACGATTTCCTTATAATTAATCCTATCTAAAAATGAAAGCATGGGCGCCAAACATACAGGGAAAGGAAAAGAATACGAAGGACATTTCATTGTATATACACAAACCTTTCTGTTTTTTTTTCCTTTTCCACTATAATTGATAACTACGTCTATTTGAAGTAGAATTTACGTTTTTCCCTGAATGAAATAATTAAACATGATTTAAATTAATTTAATTAAAATGATAACTTTTAGAATAAATTATTTAATTCAAATGAGTTACGAGTGCAGGTCAATAAGTTCGTGACTTTTTGAATGAAACCCAGGTTTTTTGATAAAGAATTACATTAGCTCTTAATATATTATTATATATAGATATACATAATTATTATTTTTCAATGCAATATGTAATGACTAATTGATAACTATAATACCTCCTAGGTCAACTATGACCTAAGTTGAATCAGAATATTGCATTGTCATTGGAGTTACATATGTATGCGAAATTTCAGCTCATTCGAACTTTGGGTAGTGGGTCAAATTAACGTTGCAAGATTTGACGACATGGACATGGGTTGAAACTAAATAAAAGCATGTAAAAAAGCGGGTAAAAATAAAATATTGACTAATTTATCTTGTGGTTTTATATGCATTATTTTAATTAATTTATCTCTTTTCCTCGTCAACAGTCTTAATTAAATAATTTTAAAGAATTTAAAAAAATTATCAAATATTTTGTTAATATTATTAATATATTTTTATTTTCCGTCATTGAATGAACATATCAATAAATAATTGCACAAGTAAATGATAAATTTTTTTATGGTAAAGTTATCAAACATGAATTTAGGATTAATGATTATCAAAATGTGATATAATAATTATAATACGCGTATATTATGAAAACTATATATACAATATCTATATACTTTAATAGTTAATTACTTATTTAAATTTTTCACTAATTCAATAAATACTTTTTTAACTCAAAAAATAATAAATATAATTTCAAATATATTTACTAATTAAATAAGTTGACCTGTGGCCAGGTCCGAACCGACCGACGGTTTGAAGTAAATTAATTTTCAGCTACAGAAACAATTTCAAATAATTTTAATATATCTATTAATCTAACAAAAAATCAGATATGAATATAACATAAATATTTTTAATTTTATTTTATTTATAATATATATGTAAGACCAGGCTGTGACGTCATGAATGGCTGGATGACGTCATATAATTTTAAATCAAGAAAAAACTAATAAATATGATTTTCACGAGGATAAAACCAATACAAAGTGTATGATTCGTGGTGATATATAAAAAAATCTCCTCATGTGAAATTTGGTGTGAAAATAACCCTTCTCTTCCTATCGTCGATCGCTAATACTACCACTTCCGGTTTCCGGATATACACCAAAAGTTGATCAATTCATCCCACTGATGCATTAAGTAAATATACCAAATTTCATCAAAATCGGTTGAGCCGTTCAGGCTGTACACATCTATACGGACGGACAGACGGACAGACGGACAGACGGACGGACGGACAGACATCATGCTAAAAATACTTTTTTCTGTTTAGAAAATGCATGATTCGTGGAGATATGTAAAAATCTCCACATGTGAAATTTGGTGTGAAAACAATACCTCCCTTACTATCGTCGGTCGGTAAAAATTTATAAATAATAATTTTTATAAATATATATTTATATCTAGTTTGAAGATTTTGAAAATATTTATAATGTTTATTCCTTGAATTTGAATTAAATCTCAAAATAACACAAACATAAATTAAAATAGAATAATAAATTATTTACTGTTATCCTTTTGGCTACTATTCACCAATAAATATAATAGTATAAAGCGTCGTAATCTTTTAAAGTAATATGAAATTCATATATTTAATCAAATATATTTAATAAATAATAATAATAATATATATAGAATAAATATTTTTTAAAATTTTAAATAAAATCAAAATATGAAAAATAAACCATAAGTTAAATAGTAACATTTTGACACCTTAAGGGAAAATGTTGAATAGCTTGTCAAAACATTTAAGAATTTAATCTTTTTTTTTGGAAAAGATTTATTCGTCTTTTAGTATAAAAATGTACAAATTTGGTTTGCCATAAACAAATACAATAAAATACAATATAAAACATATAAGTGAAATAACCATTTATTCCTTAACTGTACGAGATCTTGGCAGGTACCAACGGGACGGGCAATTGCAATTCAGAACAAGTGATTTTCTAAATATAAATCAGTATACCAGGTGTAGAAGTATAAAACCGGAATTTTTTTTTTACAAATTGCACGTCTGTTATTGGGTGTTGACAAACTTCATCAGCTGTTAGATAAATATAAATAAATAAAATATTTTCTTCTGAGATGAATTAAATATACAAATCACAGAAAACTCGCAATTAGAGGTAATTCGACTGTCGAAATCTCTCTTCCATAACAGATAACAACATGTCTAGGAATATTTGTGCATTTGTGCACACAGTCATGTTCCTGAATATCTGATCTCACAAGCCAATCATTTGGAAATCTCCAAAAATTGAAATCTTGACTAACATTTATTATCGTTATCAATGCTAATCTTATACTTTAAACATTGTAAACTATAAAATATATATTTGATAGTCTATTAATATTTATTTTCTTGTTCAATCTTTGGATTTTCATGACTTTCGCTTGCCAACACTACACTACTCTTTCAAATTATTCCAATAGAGAATAGACAATTTCATAAGAGAAGCTAGAATACAGACTTTTTCGAAAAGTTTTCTGACCCTATATATTCTTCTATTTTTTGAAATTTTCATTTTTACTATCTCGCCAGAGATAGTATTGCGACCACCAAAATTTTCAATGTTGAGATTTGGATGTTTTTTTACGTTTTGAAGGTTCCTGAATCATTTTCACAAAGTTTGAGAAAAATGTCTCTCTGTGTGTGTGTATGTGTATGTATGTATGTATTTAGACAAGATTACTCAAAAACGGTTTGAGCTAGAATCATGAAATTTGGTACATGGGTATTATTCGTAGTTTTCTATCAACCTTTGAGAAAAGTAGCTCAACCGAAAGAGGGTCATGCCTTACAATGTTTTGATTTTTTTCCTCTAAAGTGACCGTAAAAATAAAGATATATGTTTGATAATTTTTCACATAATTAAAAATTGTATAAAACTGCTATATATAGAATTCCAGCTTGATTGAATCGCTGAAAGTACCAGAATTAATTTTTTAACACTACAAATCTCACGCGCCAACACGTGACTTGGTTCCATCAACAAAGAGCCAAACATGCTCTGGTTTAATAAATATTATTTATTAATTTTAATTTATAATTTATAATTAATTAAATTTAATTTAAATATAATATATATCTTATTTAATCCAACTCAAATTGCGAGATAGTCAAGTGGAGACACTCCAGCTAATTTATTTTGTTTAAATAATTCAATTCAATTTTTATTTCTTGGTATATTTTAAATTTTTACAATTTGGTGATAATTATTATAAAATGTACCATGAAAATATATAGAAAATAATAATTTTTTAATATTTTTGAATCTTATTTAGAATGCAAAAGGTCCGATTATTGGATGAAATGGTCTCAAGGATATTGCATCGGAAATGCCATCATCTTACATGCTTCGTTTGATTGATGGTGAATATAAGAGAGAGGGTCGTCTAAATCTTATACCGGGATTATTTTAAGCTGAAGACGACTTGTTAGACTGATTTGTTGCCGGCCAAAGGAGTGGCTGGCCAGCTCGGCGAATGAATGGGTCGTCGTCGTCGTCGTCGTCAGTGGCGGCGCTAAAATTAACTCATCTAACCGTGCACAACTCCAGCCTCTCGCTGATGGCTTCATCAAATAGCACATTCAAAATATGCACATCCCCACCTCCATCTACATAAATAAATCATTATTCATCATCGATATATCAAAGATTAGTTAATAATAAGCTGGAGTGTCTCCACTCGACTATCTCGCAATTTGAATTGGATTAAATAACATAATATATTATATTTAAATTAAATTTAATTAATTATAAATTATAAATTAAAATTAATAAATAATATTTATTAAACAAGCGCATGTTGATGGCACCACGTCACGTGTTGGCGCGTGAGATTTTCAGTGTTAAAAAATTAATTCCGGTACTTTCAGCGATTCAATCAAGCTGAAATTCTATATATAGCAGTTTTATACAATTTTTAATTATGTGAAATAGTATCAAACATATATCTTTATTTTGACGGCCACTTTAGAGGAAAAAAAAATCAAAACGTTGTAGGTAATGATCCTCTTCCGGTTGAGCTTCATTTCTCAAAAGTTGATAGAAAACTACGAATTTTGAATAATGCTCGTATACCAAATTTCATTATTCAAGCACAAACCGTTTTTGCGTAATCTTGTCTGCATACATACACACACACATTTTTCTCAACCTTAATGAAAATGATTCAAGAACCTTCAAAACATATAAAAACATCAAAATCTCGATATCGAAAATTTTCGTGATCGCAATATTATCGAGATATTTTTATTTAATTTGTGTCTGTAATTAACATCAACAAAGTCATGGAATGAGGTAAGTATATACATATTTATATTATTTTATTATTTATTCGTTAGTGTTAATGAAAGCATAACAGATGAATATTTCTATGAATTTATTTAAAAACAGGAAAATAATTATTATAAAATTGACATTAATTGAAAAATAAAAAATAACATAAAGTGGATCACATGGTAAAAAAAAAACTAACGTAATTATTGATAATTGTAGATAAAAAAAAAGCATTATCTATCATTGAATATAAAAAAAATATATATATAATTATAGAAACAAAAATGATAAAATAAAAATACTGTTGTTTTGTTTTCTTTAATTAATCGTATAATAAATTTAATTCCTTGAGAATATCTAGGTTAATATTCATATTGACTTTTCAAGCACATCTAAAATATATATTATAATTAATTCATAGATTAGATAAACGCATCTTTGTGTAATTATAAGATCGGTCTTTATTAATAAGAATAATTAGAATTTATTATAAAGAATTATTCTCCATGTTTGTGGTTTAGATTACGGATATTATAAATTAATTCACGACCCCCCCCCCACCCTCTTCCTCTCCCCTCTTCATCTTTTCCTTTCAAGATAATTGTTCGATAATTCATAATAACGTTATTTATTTTCATTTAACTTTGACATACACATATGGTAGGTACATATACGAGGGTGGGGTGAAATGTTTCCGGCCTGACCAAGAAAAACGATGTTTTTAAATTTTTTTTTTTTTTTCTTTATTTTTCAACATTCAAGATAGCTGAGACTTGTACTATGTCAACTGAACGTGTGCGAAATATTTTGCACAACCTTTTGAATATGGAAAGCTGTGTGCAACGTGGGTGCCGCGTTTGCTAACGTGAGACCAAAAACTGCTTCGAAAAATCATTTCTACCGACAATTTGGCGCTCTAGGCGTAATCCAAACGAATTTTTGCGTCGATTCATAACTGATGATGAGATTTAAATTAAATTATATCAAATTTAATTAATTAATAATTAATTAAATTAATTAGAACACCGTTATTAGAAATGCATCACTGTTGATGGAGTTTTTGTTGAAAAGTATTGCAAGAAAAAAATTTAAAAACATCGTTTTTCTTGGTCAGGCCGGAAACTTTCCACCCCACCCTCGTACATGTTTGCAAAATTAATACATTCTAGAATACTTTAGAATTTTTTTTCTTCTTATTCAACACTTCAAAATAAAAAGTTTCAATGATTATCAATTAAATTGTATTTTACTATCGTGATTTTAAATTATAACGATTTGATTTTTCAATTTGTTTTTCAAAAATATCACAAATATTTATTAACTAAATTCATTTATATTATATTCTTATATTTTGATTGAACTAGTACGTATGATTCAAATTTGTCTTGAACGTAGTAAGGGAAAAGTAAGATGCAGGAATCAATTGTTAGAAACTTTCGAAATTCGGAATGGGTTAAAAGACACATTAAGACACATTATCACCAATTTTATTTAATTTAGAACTGGAATAATTATGTAATTAGACAAATTGGGGAAAAATCAAACAGAATCCAATTAAACAAAAAAATTCAAGTATTAGGTTACGCAGACGACTTAAATATAATTAGGAGAGCAATTGCAATTAAACATAGCGTAGAAAAATTAGGAAAAGAGGTGGGACTGGAAATTAATAGTGCTAAAACAAAGTATTTAGTAACAGAGAGGAATAGTATTAACACACACAAAGTCTTAACATACAAAATGTAGAATTCGAAAATGTAGAAAAAAATCAAATTCTTAGGTTCTGTAATCACGAAGGATCGAAGGATAATAATATTCGAGAATAATCTAAATTAAGGTTGCAATCGGGAAATGTCTGTTCACGGTATGCAGTAAAGGGGCTTATCTCATAAATGTTTTTATCAAAAAGAATCAATAATAAAATATATTAAACAATTATTTTGCCGGTTGTTATTATATGGGTGTGAGGCATGGTCTATGATCTTAGGAGACGAGAGTAGATTTAGAGTATTTGAGAATAGGATTCTTAGCAGCCAAAGAAAGATGAGGTGACCGGGGAATGGCGGAGACTCCATAACGAGGAATTGCATGACCTCTATGCATCCTCAGACATAGTTAGGGTAATAAAATCGAGAAGACAGGCACGTGGCTAGAATGGAAAAGAGAATGGCGAAAAATATATTGGTGGGTGGCATCAAAATGCTTATAGTATCTATCTTCTGCAAATCTAATTTGACACAGATTGTTTCGCATTTTGCTCAGATATTAAAGACTGCTAGGAGTTGCTTTAGGGGGCCAACGACTGTATACTTTACCTATAAAATGATCTTTATTTACAATTAGAAAGACAATTTTTTAAAAAAATAAATTTAAAGCAATACTTTAATTCATTCATGAAAAAAATACTTACAGCATTATTTTGAGATATTGTATTATTTGCAATGCGCTTAACTTATATTTTTTTTTTATTATCGTTTGTACCAATGACCCATTTTTTTTTTATTCATTTCTCTATTGGGATGATTGATGTTAGTGGATCCCTTCTTAGTGCAACGCTTCTCTAATGGGATTTTGATTTAATTTAAAAAGCATAAATTAATTTTGTTGTGAATTGGTCACCGACCATTTCATTACATTTCTCATACAAAGTTAATTTTCAAATATTTTTCCTTCTGAGAGATGTAAGTCAATGCATTTTTTTTTTTATTAAGAAGAAAGAAATTTAATCTTAATTTGCGCTTCATTATAAAAAAAATGCAGATTAAAGAATAAATATTAAATATTTTAATAAAAATCTTTCAAATTAACATTTTTTTTTAATTTAAGATATAAAATATTTATTTTATCAATCTAATTAGTAAGTATATAATTATTATCTTAACTTTACCTTTTTCCATGATAAGTTTGTAGACAAATTGATTTAATTTTATTTTAAAAATAAATTTAATATATTGCAGTCTATGTTGATGAAACATTGAGTGAAATTATTCTTTTAACAAATTTCTACCTCCAAATCTGGATGCTATAAAATGGATAGGAAATACAAATATTTGATAACCTTCTTTGTAAGGAAAAAACATTTTCTTGTTATCTGTAAAAGTCTGGAGAGTTTCAAAAGGAATGCACTTGAAATAGAAAAGAGATTAAAACAAATTTATATTTATTGTACTTAGAGAGTAAAATATTACTTAGGATTTATTTCAGTGCGTTATCAGCAAAGTCATTTAATTGCCATCGAGTTTGAATGCAATCAAGACATTCTGTCTGTCCTTGCAACAAATAATTCAAGTAACAAACGCAACACATTAAGTAATTTTATTTAATGTTCCAGTTAATAGAATAGAATGAAACTTTTCCTATTAAAAACCACTCTGTACAATCAATAACTTTTACTTTTCACAGATAATATTTATTTTATTTGTTTCCATGCTTGATGACAATCGAGGAAAAAAAATTGAAACTTTGATGAATTCGATTCAATTTGTAAATGAAATTATATACTAGCTATACTCTTTTCTCAATCATTTTTACCGACCGACGATAGTAAGGGAGGTATTGTTTTCACACCAAATTTCACATGTGGAGATTTTTACATATCTCCACGAATCATGCATTTTCTTAACAGAAAAAAGTATTTTTAGCATGATGTCTGTCCGAACGTCCGTTCGTCTGTCCATCTGTCCGTCCGTCCGTCCGTCTGTCCGTATAGATGTGTACAGAACGGCTCAATGGATTTTGATAAAATTTGGTATATTTACTTAATGCATCAGTATGATGAATTGATCAACTTTTGGTGTATATCCGGAAACCGGAAGTGGTAGTATACCGATCAACGATAGAAAGGGGAGGGTTATTTTCACAGCAAATTTCACGTGAGTAGATTTTTTACATATCTTCACAAATAATGCACTTTGTATTGGTTTTATTCTCGGGGAAAATTATCTTCATTAGCTTTTTCTCAATTTAAAATTATATGATGTCACCCAGCCCTTCATGACGCCACAGTCAGCGCCTCCTTATATATTATAAATAAAACAAAATTAAAAATATTTATGTTATATCCATATCTGATTTTTATTGCATTAATAGATACATTTAAATTATTTAAAATTATGTAGCTGGAAAGTAATTTATTTCAAACTGTCGGTCCTGTCCCTGGCCACAGGTCAACTTTTTTTTTTTTTTTAATTCATTTACACTCATATACAATAAATACATACACAATTATTATTTTATTTTAAAAAAATAATCTATTTGAGAGAAAAATTAATTTTTTATTTTTATTTTTATTTAGGAAAAAAAAAGAAAAATTATATTTTTGTAATAAATAATTTTTAATATATTATAATTAATTATTAAATAACTTTATTAAATTCCTATACTAAGATTATAAGTGTAAAGAGTAAAATTATTCAGAATAATAATTTTAAAAAAATATAGAATAATTTAATAATTTTTGTTAAAATAAAAAACATACTCATATGATCAAAAGTTAAAAAAATATACAATAAATACATACAGGACTCTGCATTTGTTTTTAAGATTGCACCGCAATATATAGTAGAAAATATTCTAAATATAAAGGAATTTCAAAATCTATTTTATATATAATTCTTTAAAATTACAAGCGTTAGTTTATTTTAATATAATTAAATAAAAAATATTGTAGTCCTCCTCCCTATTCGTTCGTTATAATACTATTACATGATCATCGTTTAAAAAATATAAATATATTCTATTAACTGTGTATTTTATGATAAAATTATTTTCTAATTAGTATCATTTTTAATGGATTTATACCGTTTCTAATAAGACTAGTCGAAAGTGAATAACTTATCCAATTATTATTCCAAAGGAAAAAAAATTCGTGTTCGGAATATATTCATTCTTCTTTTGGAATACAATCCAAGTAAAATTTTGTGGATGTGATTATTTTATAAAATTAAAAAAAAAGATTTTTTAAAGAATTTAATACCAATTAATATATACCAGCGGTCGGGGAACTGGGGTAAATTACCCCAAATGGGGTAAAAATGAAACTTTTGTGAGTAAAAAGTATATATTTTTAATTTGCTATTTTATAAACCTGTTAGTATTTTTACAAATTAAATTTGTAGTTATTGTTTTCTTTTCAAAATTATCATGGGGGGTTTTAATAGGAAAGATTCTAAAAAGAGGCGATTTCGTTTTTTTTTTTGCTCTTTACCATGGGGTAATATCAATTCACACAAAAATATTTTGGGTTAATGATTAAAAAAGTTCCCCGACCGCGCTGATATATTCAGATACCTACAATTAAATAATGATGAGATTTTTTTAAATTTAGTAGCTATAATTTTATTTATATATATATTATATTTTAAAGCAGGGGTGTCTAAACTGCGGCCCAAATCTCTTTGATATGCGGCCCAGACGCAAATTATGAAAATATTAAATTTTTTTAATATGGTTCTAAAAAAACAGGTAAAATAAATTTTGGATTAGACTTTTAAATATTTCTGACTTTTTTAAATTTTTCAATATGGTTCTAAAAAAAAGGTAAAATGATATTAATGTGCGGCCCAGCATATTTTTTTTTCTTTTTTTTTTTTTGCAATGTGGCCCTCGAATGGTCATAGTTTAGACACCCCTGTTTTAAAGAATATTTTTAGTTATACTAGTACATATTAGACATATATTAAATTTGGAAATTGTAGGTATTATTTTGTTTATTTATTTGCTAATTTGAAAAATAGATTTAAATTAATTTGAAAATATGTTTATAGAGTTTTTAAGAAAACCAAAACAAAAAATTAAATCTTTTCTTGTGTTGTTTGTATGTTGCAGATGTTTAGCGAGGGTTGGGCTGCTTTGGGTGGCAAGCGGTTGTCTACTAAGGGGTAGCAGCCCCCTTGACGGAGACGATCAAGGCATCTCACCCCCGTCGTCACGATGCTTTCGTATGCCCTGCCGCCGACGGCCACGCCGGGGGTGCCACCGACTCAACCACCCCCGGTCGTACCTCTCGAGGTGCAGGCACCGTCGCCACCCTCTGACTCCACGCCCTTACAATTGGAGCTGGCAAAGGCAAGTGCCTCTCCTGGACCCGAATCCGAGGTGGACACGCCGGCCTCCGACCGCACAGACAAATCGAGCAAAGGCAGTCAAATCGTGAGCGGCAAAGTGATCGCGAACGGTGCCAAACCCACCGTACCACTCAAACGGTAGGCAACCTTCGGCCACGCATAAGAATAGTCGAGCACTCTCCTTGGCATTGACTCCGTTCTTAGGAATAAGCACTCGTGGAAATAGACGAGAAACGAACCACACTTTTTCGCCTCCACGGCCAATGCCCCTTGCTCCACGAAATCCTGACAATGCGGAAAGTTAAAGACTTCCATCAAAACAAAACACCTCCTTCTTTTGCTTGCATTTCATGCAAAATGACAAACGAGAAAGATTCGATGATATGCGCATACAAAATTGGAAAAATCTTCTTGGCTCTTTGTTGAAGGCATCACGTCACGTGTTGGCGCTTGAAATTTGCAGTGTTAAAAAATTAATTCTGGTACTTCAAGCTGAAATTCTATATATAGCAGTTTTATACAATTTTCAATCATGTGACAAATTATCAAACATATATCTAGATACACACAGGCACACACACACACACTCAGAGACATTTTTCTTAACCTTAGTGATTCAGGAACCTTCAAAACGTATAAAAACATCAAAATCTCAACATCGAAAATTTTCATGATCGCAATACTATCTCTGGCGAGATAGTAATAATTTGATTTAAGTTAAATGAAAATAAAAGAACCAGTAGTTTCTATCGCATTGGATTCACTATTGATTTGAACTGCTAGGTCAAGTCAACCTTGAATAGTAGAAATCGGAACTTATAAAAACTAGTCAATCGGCTAATAGAAAACGAAACCATTTTAATAAATTACTTCAACCATGAATTATAGACTTATCAGATAAGAAATATTTCAACAAGTGGATGGTCAGTTATTCGAGTCAATTACAACATTTAATTTAGAAGCGATAATATCAATTAACAACCAAATAATTACTTTTAAATTTGTTATATATTTGAATTTAACAAATAATTCAAGTAAAAATGAAACAATTTGCTTTATTTTAAATTAATTTATTAGTATGAAAATAAAAAGTTAATACAAAAAAAATCTGGAGTGTCTGTCTCCACACGACTATATCGCAAATTTGAATTGAATAATCAATCTTTTTTCTAATATTTATATTTGAAAATTAATTAAAATTTTATTCTATCCGATCATAGGATTTAAGGTTTTTAACATAATTTTAACTCATAACATTTTATTGAAATAAGAAGGCAATCAAATAACGTCAACATTGTTTTGATTTTTTTCAACGTAAATATAACTTTTACCTTCAATTTTAATTCAAAATTTAAAAAATTAATTACAGTACTTTCAGCATTCAATCACGCCGAAATTCTATATATAGCAGTTTTATACAATTTTTAATCATGAGTATCTAACTATCAAACATATATATTTATTTTTACGGTCACTTTAAAAAAAAATCAAAACGTGGTACATTTCTCAAAAGTTGATAGAAAATTACGAATTTTGCATAATGCCCGTGTACAAAATTTCATTATTCTAGCTCAAACCGTTTTTACGTAATCTTGTCTACATACACACACACACACAGAGAGAGACATTTTTCTCAACCTTAGTCAAGTTGACTCAGGGACCTTCAAAACGTATAAAAACATCAAAATCTCGAAATCGAAAATTTTCGTGATCAAAATACTATCTCTGACGAAATAGTAAAAAAATACAAATAAAAATTGCAATAATTATATGAATGAATATTAGTATTTTGTGTAATAAAATAAATATGTATTGTAATGATGATTTTGGAATTTTAATTTAAATATAAAAAAAAGTAAACAAAAAATTCATTAACCTTTAGACAATTTGTTAGTCTTAAATAATTTTTTTTTAAGTTAAATTACAAGATCTTTCTCCTCCTCAAGTAAGTTAGTTTAATTCAAATTACCTACAATTATCATTCTTATTTGTATTATTAATTTAGCCAATTAAATGGCAAAATTATTTTGCGTTTTATTTAATTGACCCCTTGATAAGTTCTTTTCTAAAATTAAATATTTTGTTATCGTTATTGCATAATCCAAGCAAACGAAATTAATTAATTAAGGACTTCGTCATTTCCTGGAGAATCATTCACTGTTCTTAAATAGGTCACATCATCTTCTGTTTTTTTTTTTTTTTTGTTAATTCATCTGAAAAAAAAATTAGCTTTCCTTGACATGAGCGAGGTGTGCATGATTCTTGGATTTTTGAAAATAGACCCATATTATCTATCTCTGTGGCTCTACGGAACTCGAAAGTTCTTGGCCACAGCAACCACATTTTTCCAAGTGTCCCTATTCTGAGCCACCACCATCCAACTTCTACCCTCTCCCATCTCTCTCACGTCCCTTCCCACATTATCCATCCACCGCGTCTTTAGTCTTCCAAGCGGACGTTTCTCACTCGGTCTCCCCACCAATATATTTTTCTCCATTTAAGCCACGCGTGCTTTCTCGATTTTATAATTCTAACTATATCTGGAGATGCATAGAGGTCATGCAGTTCCTCGTTATGCAGTCTCCACCATTCCCCGGTGACCTCATCTTTCTTTGGCCCATAAATGCTTCGGAGAATCCTATTCTCAAATACTCTAAATCTACTCTCGTCTCCTAAGGTCATAGACCATGCCTCACACTCATATAATACAACCGGTAAAATAATTGTTTTATATATTTTAATTTTTATCCCCTTTGATAATAATAGACCCATCTTGCCTTCTACAAATGACTTTCGTTTATAGTTTGGACTACAAATTTCTAAATGCACACATAAATGTGTGGGTGGATGTTACTGCATCCCTTCTCAGCTCCCTGCAAGCCAGCTGCACGAATCGATCCAAAATGGGGGTTGATACCAGGGGCGAGAGTAGCAGCAGTTTTTGCTAGCTAGAAAAACCCTTGCAAAACGGGAATCGAGAAATTTCATGTCATATTCTCCACCTGAATAGAAATTGCAACAAAATTCAGAGAAGCTTATATTATTTATTTGCTTTACTTTTTATTCTTATAAATAATTCTGTCCCTTAAAGATTTAAACTATAAATATTCTTTATTCTTCTTGTTATTTAAAAATTTATACCATAAAAATAAAATTTCATCATTTTTAAAGCTTAAATTCAAAATTGTATTCATATATAACTGAAGTTATTAAAAATATTGAAAAATAAAAATAATAAAAAAAATTTTTTTTTTATTCTTTTCTAGATTAATATCTAATTAATTTAACATTAAAATAAAATTAAATCTTTTGAATTAATAATTAAGTATTATATATGCTACATATTCTACTTTGATACGTATTACATTGATTTAAATTTAGATAGAATGAAAAATTATCTTTCTAGGTGGTTATTTTGTTTTATTCCTCTCCTGCTAATTATATTTCTAAAGTGACATCACTTGAGAAAAAAATACCTGCCCTGGTGTCAAGTATCATATATCCATCTCTTCTCTGCTCTGAGAAATGACATCTCAGCAACTTTGTTTCATTTTATTTTTTCTTAATAAATAAATCTGTTACTACTCTTGGGAAATAAACTTTATTTTATTTTTTTTTGTTTTTTGTTTTATTAATTTTTTTAATTTCAATATTTATTATTACTATATTAATGTTATTTTTAGAATCTCGTTATAGTATTGCGATCACGAAAATTTTAGATGTCGAGAATAATTGATTTTGAAGGTTCCTGAATCATTTTCACTAAGGTTGAGAAAAAAGTGTGTATGTATGTTTGTGTGTGGGGGGGAGGGGTTTGAGGTAGAACATCAAATTTGGTGCACGGGCATTATTCAAAATTTGTAGTTTTCTATCAACTTTTGAGAAATGTAGCTCAACCGGAAGTGGGTCATTACCTACCACGTTTTGATTTTTTTTCCTTTAAAGTGACCGTAAAATAAAGATATATGTTTAATAGTTTTTCACATGATTAAAAATTGTATAAAACTCCTATATATAGAATTTCAGTTTGGTTTAATCGCTGAAAGTTCCTGAATTAATTCCTTAACACTGCAAATCACGCGCCAGCACGGTCGTGGTCATCAACAAAGATCCAAACACGTGCTGGTTTTTTTAAATATTATTTATTGATTTTAATTTAAATATAATATATGGTATTTAATCCAATTCAAATCGCGAAATAGTCGAGTGGAGACACTCCAGCTTATTACATTTATCATTTAAATAATTCATTTATTTATTTTTATTATTGTTTTAGTTGTCTTATTTTCAATACTGATTTATTTCGATGTTTGGATTTATTATCTATATCTGATTTTTGAGATTTATAAAAAAAAAAATTAAATTAATTTTAAATTTAAAAATTTAAATTTTATGTATCTTATTGATTTGAACTGAAATCCTTGAAATATTTTCCTTAAATTTTTTGTTTTGTTTTCTTGAATTCACTCAAAAGAATTTCTGTTCAACGCAAGATTATTTTTAACTGCCTCCTAAATGACCTATATAAAAATAAAATTAACTTTCTTTCCATTTTTTAATGCAATTCTCATTTAACGAAAGAAATAAAAATATTATATCAATTTTATAATAAATAATAAATTTGTCACATTATTTTTTACACTATTTCTTCAATTATGATAACCCTTTTAATCAATTAAATAATTAACCCTTGTAAGCAAATATTACATGTTTTAGAGTCAAATTACTTTTATAGGGAATAACTGATCAAATAATCTCTTGCCAAATGTGTGTCCCCTAACCTTTCTCTCCCTCCCTTTCAACTTCTGATCAGATTATAATATTACAAAGTGTATTCAAATAATTTTGTACATATTTGTTATCTATTTCGATTTAGTTAGATTTTGCATTAATTAGATCTTAAAGAAAATTAATTTTACTAAATCAAAGTACCAATCATGGTATATTTTAATTTAATTTAATTAAATAATGCATATTACAGAAAATGAAATAAATATAAATTTGACAAATAATCAAAGGTAAATAATAAAAAAAAATTATTTGGATTGCTTTGTTTTTATTAAAGCACCATTGGTGGGTGTGCGGGTAGCGAACCTCACATTCACATGGCCCCGGGTTCAAGTCCCGGGCCTGGCAAGGGAATTTCCCTAGCTGGGGTCTATGGGACGGAGTCAACCCAGCCTCCGGGAACAACATTGGGGAAAAGCTACTTGATAGCGCCTCCGATCAAATAAATCAAGGTAAAGGTTGAGAGGACCCGTTCTACTGATCATAGGACACCTCATTGATATAACCGGCTGAATAGGCGTTGTCCTTGCGTAGGACGTACAAAGTCAGAGGGTTTTTTTTTGTTTTTGGTTTTTATTAGATTTTAAATGAATTTCATACCTCGAATAATTTATTCATTGATATATACCTACAAATATATTCAATTGAATAAATAATTGATAAAAAATAATTGTAGTATGTTTCCTGTGTGTCTTTTAAATGTCTATTGACAAAGAAATAATTTCTGAAGTTGAACCGAGCGAAAAAATAAAATGGAAGTTTGTGTTTGGATAGAGATGGAGTGAAATGGGCTGCATCGATCGCTCGCCTCCTGTTGGCCAAATGCACCCCATCCCTTCCCCTCCCAACTACCTAGCCCTTTGACCCCCTTTAGCTTATTTCTAAGTTAACCTCCATGAAATCACTCTCCATTTAAAATATGTTAAGTTCCTTTCTCTCTCTCTCTCTCTTTCTCTTTTATCACCTCTTGAACTTCAATTGGTACATCCCCTTGAAGTGGATATCAAACAAAGTACTTCCACAAAAACCTGGAATTATAGAGCATTTACAACAAGTGTTGCTATCAACTACTATCAACTACTTTTACTTAACAGCAAGAATATGATTATACAATTAAAATAAAAAGAAAAAAACAAACTTTTTGTAAAATAAAAATCTACACACTTTAAGCACTTGAAAAATTTAGATTGATTTTATTATGTATACATAATATACAGATATTTACACAATAAAAAGTATATATTATGGAAAGCTTGGAAATAATCTAGAATAAGAGTGATTAGAGGAATGTGATTGATGCGGTTATGATCTTTCAAGTTGAGTACTGTCACTCAGTAGATAAATATTTAGAATATTTGACTAAAATTAAAATTATTTATTTCCATATTTAATAATTCAATCATATATATATATATATATAAATCTCTGACTTTTGTACGTCCTACGCAAGGGCAACGCCTATCAAGTAGGTTATATTAATGATGAGGTGTCCCCTATGATTAGTAGAACGGGTCCTCTCAACCTTTACCTTGATTTTCTTGATCGGAGGCGCTATCAAGTAGCTTTTCCCGGAGATTGGTTTGACTCGGTCCCATAGACCCCAGCTAGAGAAATTCCCTAGCCAGGCCCGGTACTTGAACCTGGGATCACGAGAATGTAAGCCAGCTACACAAACTTCTCACCCTGTGGCGCCTTTTCATATATATATATTATTAAATTATGATATGTCTTTGAGACTTTACCTTTTGATACAATTCTGAATATATTTTAGTTTATTTTCAAATAAAATTTTACTGATTATTCTGATTCCTAACTTAACTCTAATGTGATTGATTTTTATATTAATGTATCTCAATGGCCTGAGGAATTAGTATAGAAAAATATTCTTTGTTGTGTTATTACAAAATAATGCAATATATTTTCTAGTTATTATCTTTATTCTATAATTATTAAGCTTTTTTTCAAATGCAAACCAAAAGATATCATCATGTTTGGCCGTGTTCGTTCAAATGGAAAGAAATCAATAATCCTACTGAAAAGGCCCTTTTACCAATACGCAATACAATACATGTTTATAAATGTTAAATAAATGTAAACATTAAATTATAATGATCTTTTTTTTGTAAATTTTAGAAATAATTAAATTAAAAATTAATATACTCATTCCCTACTTATTAAAATGCCCCCCCCCCCAAAAAAAAAAACATTTTCTTAATTTCAATTTTTATTAATTTTAAATTTTTTTTTTAAATATAATTTAGGTTATTTTAGTAATTAGTATGGATCTTTTTCTATAAATGATAGATTATTATTATTCATTAAAACATCAAATATTATTTTTTTCTTTTCTTCTTAGGATTTGTCTTAAATTGTTTATAAAGTTATTTAATTTATCCAATTGAATTATATAAAATTTACTCAAACTTATAAAAGAGAGAAGAAAATGTTTGTTTGTAACCCCTAAAATAGAAATCTTATTATTTATCTATTACATATATCATTGAAATTTTACTTTGTTCACTTGTTAAAATTATTGTTATATTAAAAAAAAAGAATATTCACATTAGTTGATATGATCTTAATGATAGCTTGATTAAAAATACATAAATTATTAGAAATTTTTCAAATCACCTTTCAAGATGCAATTTTTTTTATCATTGAATGAATTTATTATTCATCGAATTTATCTCTATGCAAAGAAAAGTGTTCTTGCTCAAAATAAGAGAGCAACAACCTAATAATTTTTTAAAGTCTGTCGTTTATAAGATGCCCGTAAAAAAGGCGTACAGGTTCGTTCCCTGACCTGCGTAACGAAAGGACCTTGACCGAGTCAGCCATTTGCGTCTTTCTACTCCAACGCCATGGTCCCCTCCGCATCCAAAAGCCTATTTATACTAATCAATTCTGGTCAAATTCAATTTCTTTCCTATTATACCTCTTTTTTCTTCAATACTTTTCCCGTTCATTTCATTCATATAAAAAAAAATGATTTCGAATGGTAAAAATGTTAATTTTTATTGTATAGGTATTTCTATACCTTTACAACCACTCATATTGTATGTATTTATTCATTATATTTATTTATTTAATTAAATGATTGAGTTTTTTTTCATATAATACAATTGAATATTTAATGTTTTATTCTATTCTACGTGGAACATAATCGTATAAAATAAGTTGACCTGTGGCCAGGCACAGAACCGACCAACGGTTTGAAATAAATTAATTTCCAGCTACAGAAACAATTTTCAATAATTTAAATTGTATCTATTAATGCAATAAAAATCAGATATGAATATAACATAAATATTTTTAATTTTGTTTTATTTATAATATATAAAGAGACGCTGACTGTGGCGTCATGAAGGGCTGGGTGACATCATATAATTTTAAATTGAGAAAAAGCTAATGAAGATAATTTTCCCAGAGGATAAAACCAATACAAAGTGCATTATTTGTGAAGATATGTAAAAAATCTCCTCTTGTGAAATTTGTTGTGAAAATAACCCTCCCCTTTCTATCGTCGATCGGTATACTACCACTTCCGGTTTCCGGATATACACCAAAAGTTGATCAATTCATCATACTGATGCTTTAAGTAAATATACCAAATTTTATGAAAATCCATTGAGCCGTACTGTACACATCTATACGGACAGACGGACGGACGGACGGACAGACATCATGCTAAAAATACTGAGAAGAGAATATTAATTAAAACTTTCATACATTAAGGTAAAATACATAAAAAAATTTATTTTTTGGATTAATTTTATATTTTATATAAAAAAATAAAAATAAATTAAAAACTTCAAACGTGTTATGGCATTTTGTTTAAAATGGGTCAAACACTAACAATAATAAATAAATATTTGATTGATAGTCTTAATAAAATATATCTTTTATTTTTTACAAAATTAAAATAAAAAAAATATATTGAATGATTAAAATTGTTTAGATCATAGGTTCCTAAGCTTTTTTCTGTCGTAGACCCTTTGCCCTGTTTTTCGGTTTTGGGTAGAACCAGTTTTTGGTCTAACGTTAGCAAACGCGGCACCCACGTTGCACACAGCTTTCCATATTCAAATGGTGGTGCAAAATATTTCGCACACGTTCAGCTGACATCGTACAAGTATCAGAGCTAACTTGAATGTTGAAAAATAAATCAAAAAAAATTTAAAAACATCGTTTTTCTTGGTCAAGCCGGAAACTTTTGACCCCACCCTCGTATAATAATAATTTCTAAATAATATAAACGTATGGTATATTATATATATATATAGGTATATATATTTAGTTAGATCAGTGATTCTCAACCTTTTTTTTACCACGGCACACTTTTAACGGTTTAAAAAAATTTTACCCTTTTTTTAGAGCATTATTCAAAAATCAAAAATGTTTTAAGAGCCATGTTGGAAAAACAATTTACCTTTTTTTTGAGAGCCGGGAAAACACGTAGACCCCATGGACCTCCATTTTCATTTCATGGACCCCCAAATTTGTTATTCATTGCCGTAGACCCCTAGGGGTCGATATAGACCACTTTGGGAACCCCTGGTTTAGATAATCATCATGTTTGTGTTCGTTGTATATCAAAATTATATAATTAATCAATTAAGTAATTAATAAATCATCAGTACCT
This sequence comes from Labia minor, assembly GCA_963082975.1. Classification (NCBI taxonomy): domain Eukaryota; kingdom Metazoa; phylum Arthropoda; class Insecta; order Dermaptera; family Spongiphoridae; genus Labia; species Labia minor. The sequence continues at coordinate 12,731,799 of OY720347.1, read as the reverse complement.
TCCGTTGTTTCAAATGAGATAAGTTAATCTTTTCAGATACACAAGGACACTGTTCTATTAATTTCATTTCTATACTAAATAAACATAAAACCATATGATCGTCCTTGAAAAGAATTTTGTAAATATTTATCTTTTAACTCGCTCCTCTCGATTTCATAATCACATTTTATATTTAACATCAGTATACATAAATAATTTGAAAATAATTATGATTCCATACTTTTGACTGGGCAACACTAATTTGGAGTCTATTTGTGAAATGATGTAATTAATTATTTTTAATTCAATTAATCATTGGTTTCTAAAATTACCATTGATTTTGTTGTATTGAATGTAATGGGTAACTACATATAACTACTTTTAACTTAAAACTTAATATTATATATTAATATTTTTAAGTTTAATGAAACTAATTTTTACCGACCAATTGTTTTCACATCAAATTTCACATGTGGAGATTTTGACATATCTCGACAAATCGTGCATTTTGTTAATAGAAAAAAAGTATTTTTAGCATGATGTCTGTCCGTTTGTTCATTGTGTGTCTTTATAAACGTGTACAGCTTGAACGGCTCATACGGATTTTGATAAAATATGATATATTTTCTTAATGCATCAGTAGCATGAATTCATCAACTTTTGGTGTACATCCGGAAACCGGAACTGGTAGTTTACAAAGTATTAATTTTATATTCATTGTCTAAAACCTTTCATTTTAAATATAGTAGTAATTAATAATTGAGTAATTAAACTAAAAATAAAAACCTAGGTAATATAATTTAGTCATTTTAATTCAAGTTTAAAATTTTATTTACATAATGTACTTTGGAAATTAATTTATTTCAAATCATCGGTCGGTTCTGTGCCTGGCTACAGCTCATTTTTAAAATCATGAAAATTTTTGATGTCGATTTTTTGATGTTTTTATACGTTTTGAAGATTCCTGAGTCATATTCACTAAGATTGAGAAAAATGTATATGTATATACATTATTCAAAATTCGTAGTTTTCTCTCAACTTTTCAGAAATGTAGCTCAACAGGAAGCGGGTCATTACCTACAACGTTTTGATTTTTTTGCTCTAAAGTGACCGTAAAAATAAAGATATATGTTTGATAATTTTTCACATGATTAAAAATTGTATAAAACTGCTATGTATAGAATTTCAGCTTGATTGAATATCTGAAAGTACCAGAATTAATTTTATAACACTGCAAATCTCACGCGCCAATACGTGATTTGGTGCCATCAACAAAGCGCCAAACATGCGCTTGTTTAATAAATATTATTTATTAATATTAATTTATAATTAATTAAATTTAATTTAAATATAATATATGTTATTTTTTCCAATTCAAATTGCGAGATAGTTGAGTGGAGACACTGCAGCTTTTTTAGTTTAAAAATTCAGGTAGTGTTTATATAGGTATATATATATATATATATATTGTAATACAAAAATATATAAAATATTTAAAAGTATATTTGTTTAGACAAAAGATACATAATGTTTTAATATGTGAATCCCCCTACCTCTCCACTAAAAATAAAAAATAATTTAAATTACTCGGACATTTTCCTAGTTAAATATTTTATTTATTTCTATAAAACGCCTACACCAAAGATAAACTCACTTTTTTTAATATATAATCAAAAACAAAACAAAAAAAAAAATACCTTTAAGAAAATATTTTGAAAAATTAATTTATAAATTCTTTTTAATATTCATAAAAGACTTGAAAGTAACTTTGTTGAATGGGAATGTGTGATGTGTGTTTATATTGCTATTATCATGAAACGTAAATAGAATTTTATATTCTTTAACTATTCATCTAAATAGAGATTTCATAATGTTATTGTAGTATAATATAGGATAGTCGAATTTTAATTTATTTAAACAACAAACTATCAATACAAAATAATGCAATTGACATTTTAATCACCCCCACCTGTTCCTTTTGTTTGGTCGATAACGATTCTTAACGTTTGCATAATGATCTTTTGAATTCTTAATTGGGATTGGAATGGCGTTGTGGCAAGGGGTCGGAGCCCAGTTCACTTGCAGGTCGGATTTATCGATCGACACCCGGAAACAAACCGGAATACGCACGGAAGGACTGCCTGTAGGATGCCGTCTCCCCTGGGGACCTTCCCTCCACGTGCACTTGCCAACCCCAAATCATTAGACGAAAAAATAAATAATTATTCGACTTAACTTGAAATTCATTTCAGAGTCCAATTACAATTATAAAAAAACCCATCATCACCTCTACCCCCTCTCTTACTCACATTTTACCATCCACCATTCTATTTACATATATATATATATATATATAGTAAATTCTACACTTAATGAAAACTGCTATTTAAATCAATTTTTAAATTTATTAATTTTAAAAAATATTAAAAAATTAAGATTATTCAAATTATATTTCTGTAAAAATATTGATTAACACGATGGAAGGGTCTTGAGCAGGGATGGGCAACCTTTTTGTAATGCGGGCCAAAATTGAAAACAACCAAACTTAAGCGGGCCATTAATATTGGTTTTGTAGGTAAATGAAAATTATGTTTTCAGAAAACGGTGAAAAAAATTTATCATAAAAGAACCACAATTGACAAAACAATGATGTTTTTGGTATGTTATTTACTTTAGTAATGAATGTCATTAGAAATAACTCAATATTTTGATAAATATCATTAAAACATTAGAATAAGGGCCGGCCACCATATAAATTTTAAATAGGTTCGCGGGCCGCAGTTTATGTGCACGCGGGCCGCATTTGGCCCGCGGGCCGCCGGTTGCCCACCCCTGGTCTTGAGTTTCCCTCTTAATATTAAAAATAATATTTTTATCATCTCGCCAGAGATAGTATTGCGATCAAGAAAGTTTTCGATGTCAAGATTTTGATGGTTTTATACGTTTTGAAGGTTCCTGAATCATTTTCACTAAGGTTGAGGAAAATGTCTGTATGTGTATGTGTATGTATGTAGACAAGATTATGAAAAATTATATTTTTGATAGTTTTTCACATGATTAGAAATTGTATAAAACTGCTATATATAGATTTTCAGCTTGATTGAGTAGCTGCAAGTACCAGAATTAATTTTTTAACACTGCAAATCACGCGGCAACACGTGACGGATCCAAACACGCACTGGTTTAATAAATATTATTTATTAATTTTAATTTATAATTAATTAAATTTAATTTAAATATAATATATTATGTTATTTAATCCAATTCAAATTGCGAGATAGTCGAGTGGAGACACTCCAATTTATTTTTTTACAAATTTAAATGAATAAGAAATAAAAGTTATTTCTCTTTTTATATAATTTTGAAAATATAGAAACAATTTAAAAAAAAAATGTTCAAATGCTAATTAAATTATTTTATTGAAAATTTTTTCATTTCTCAAAATAGTTTTTATTTTTTTTTTTACTGTTTTCGTAAATAATAATTTTATTTTAGAATTGAACACAATCATGACCTCTACTATTACATCCAAATATAGAAAATGAAATTGACAATCTTTTTTCTGTTTTATTTAATCATAGAAATTATTGTTTCGGGTCAACGCCATCTCTTTACTTATTTTGGATCTATGATTGATTATTTAAAAAAAAAACAAATCCCATTGTATCTCTGATTAAAATTAACAAGCAAATTTAATTAAGAAGTTTGTGTTGTACGTCAATGTTGACAAGTTTACTTTTATTTGAACTCACAATGGCATCTTATCAAGTAAGTAGTTATTTGTCTCTTGCACTCATGACCTTTTCGGATTATCTTGACAGGTTGTTTTACTTTTTAAATTCAATTAACAAGATACCAATAAAAATTACACTCCTTCATTGGAACATGATGCCTACATTTTAACAATAAAAGTGTTTGCCTTCAATTGCTCAAGATGAAAAAATAAAATAATAAGAAACAAATCTAAAAAAGCTGGAGTGTCTCCACTCCACTATCTCGCAAATTTGAATTGGATTAATTAACATGTATTATATATTTAAATTAAATTTAATTAATTATAAATTATAAATTAAAATTAATAAATAATATTTATTAAATCAGCGCATGTTTGGCTCTTTGTTGATGGCACCACGTCACGTGTTGGCGCGTGATTTGCAATGTTAAAAAATTAATTACGGTACTTTCAGCGATTCAATCAAGCTTAAATTCTATATATAGCAGTTTTATACAATCGTTAACCATGTGAAATACTATCAAATATATATCTTTATTTTTACGGTCAATTTGGAGGAAAAAAATCAAAATTAAATTTCCTAAATAATTAATTAAAAATCTTTCGTTTTTTTTATTAAAAAATCCTTTATTCTTTTGTTTTTATTGTCTTTTGATAAAATCTTTCATTTTCAAAAGAATTCATTGTGAAGAACCAATGAAATAATTCCATCTCTGACAATTCAAATGACAAGAATCATGTTGGTTGAATCCTAATAAAATTAATTAATTGGTTAAGTTTCAATTGTGATGTGACACTTTGACACTGAATTGTCTATTTTTTAGATTTAGATGATTTACAGAAGAACTTTACAAATACAATTATAATTGTAACAATGACCTTTCAAAATTCTTACAATTAATATAAAGTTTCTATGAACTTTACTCTTAATATATATATATGTATATATATACATATATATATTATATATACTCGTTTTATTAACAATTATTATCTTTTATTATTCGTCTTGAATTCCACAAAGCAAAAATGATTTTACACTTTAATTTAATTAATATTTTAGATTTACATATCATAAAATGCTAAAATAAAACTAATGAAGAAAAAATAAAGAAAATATAAAGAAACAACTAAAAATATGGGAAAAAATTTAATTTATATATTTTTACTATCTCGTTTCCTTATGCTACCATGTTAGTTTTAGTTTCATATATGCTAATTGACTATTCGCAACATAACTCAGTAATGCTTATTTGAATAACTTATTAATTTTAATTTTTCTTACTGATACTGATACCAGAAAATTTGGAAGAAAATTAAGCATTTCCTGAAATGTAGGCAATTTCGTCAATTCATGTAATCGTTGATGTTAATTTGTAAGTAATTTCGTCACTCACATTTAACTACTTAGGATTCCTTCTGCTCTAAAATCTAATGGGTAAAAAAGCAACTTTTCACTCAGCTGAATCAAAATGAAATTTTTATTTAAGTTAATTACATTTAAATACAATTAAATTCCATCTAATCTAATCTAATCTAAAAAATTTGAAAGTTCATCCACCATGTATATATTTCGCGTCTTACTGATTTTCTTTTGAGTGTTTATGTGACCAATCATTGCATTCCAAGGGTTTCACATGATTAAACATTATATAAAACTTCTATATATAGAATTTCAGCTTTATTGAATCTCTGAAAGTACCGGAATTAATTTTTTAACAGGTTGACTGGCAATCACGTGCCAGCACGTGACGTGGTGCTATCAACAAAGAGCCAAACAAGCGCGGGTTTAATATATATTTATTAATTTTAATTTATAATTTATAATTAATTAAATTGAATTTAAATATAATATATGTTAATTAATCCAATTCAAATTTTAGAGATTTTTTTATAGTCGAGTGGAGACACTCCAATTTTTTTTTAAAAAAATAATGTTTTTCCATTTTGTATGTTTTATTAAGTTTATATTATGATTTATAATTCATCAATATTAAAAATAAAAACAAAAAAATCCTGCTTTTTTGACCATATTTCGCAAAAAATACCTTAGCATAAGCACCGTATTAAGTGGTTAAAGCAATTGACTGACGATTTAACATCAAGTCAAATAATTATAAATGAAGATAAAATCGTTACACTGACGAAATTCAATATATCAAGTCTTTTGGTGTAGGTATTATCGTCACCCCCCCCCCCCCCCCCTAAAGAAGCCCCAAGCGTTTATAACCACATTTTGTTGTTTTGAATAAATAGTTAAACACAGTTAGATTCTAAAAAAAACGCTACGTTGTGAATAAACCTTAAAACTTGACAGCAAACATCTTATGAAACAGTACTAAATTCTTATGAAAATGCTAAGAAATTTAATAAAACAAAGAGATACTCTCCAATGCTTGATTCGGAAATTTTTGTGTCCGCCATACTGAAACGTGGCACCATAATTTTTGTAAATAAGAGTTTCCAAAGGCCCCAAATTTCAAAAAGCAAATTTCATTCAATACTGATGGGTCTTATAATCTTATAATTAAGGGTTTTTAAAAATAGTGACGAAATTACCTTCAGTGACAAAATTACCCACCTCTACCTTAAATATCTAAAATAATTTCATATAATTTAAAAAAAATATTTTCATTTCCTAAATTTATTCAATTAAATTAAAAATAAATAAATTTTAATTTTTCAATTCTATTTAGTATTATATACTAAACCTATATCGTACTAAAACTATTGATTGAACCAGTGACGTCACTAAAGTTGGTGTTGCTTTATTGCCCCCTCCCCCCATTCAAATTTTTTATTTTACAAATAATGAATGTAAATTTAGAGCAAATTTATTAAAAATTTATTATTATTAACATTTATCTATACATTTTTTCTACACTTTTTAAAATTTCACCCCTATGACGTCACTGAATTGGTCATGCTTCAACAGCTCGATCCCTCTCTTCTTCCCCCTTTGAGAAAATAAACTAGTAACATATCCAATTTAAAATAATTTTATTGTTACTATTGTTACTACTTAGAAATCTTTTTTTAAAAAAATATTAGACACGAATTTACATTTAGAAAATTAATTATTAATAAATTAATAATCTATCTATCTATTTTGACAAAGTTATCATTATATAGGGTGACCATATTTCGAAAACCCCAAAGCGGGACTGTTTACCTTTTTTTTTTAGAACTAAATTGAAAAATTTTAGAAATAAGTTGACCTGTGGCCAGGTTCGAACCGACCGACGGTTTGAAGTAAATTAATTTCCAGTTACAGAAACAATTTCAAATAATTTTAATATATCTATGGCCGGATGACGTCATATAATTTTAAATTAAGAAAAAACTAATAAAGATGATTTTTCTAAGAGGATAAAACCAATACAAAGTGCATGATTCGTGGTGATATGTAAAAAATCTCCTCATAAGAAATTTGGTGTGAAAATAACCCTTACCTTCCTATCGTCGATCGCTAATACTACCACTTCCGGTTTCCGGATTTGCACCAATTGATCAATTCATCCCACTGATGCATTAAGTAAATATACCAAATTTCATCAAAATCCGTTGAGCCGTTCAAGCTGTACACATCTATACGGACGTACGGACAGACATCATGCTAAAAATAATTTTTTCTGTTAAGAAAATGCATGATTCGTGGAGATATGTAAAAATCTCCACATGTGAAATTTGGTGTGAAAACAATACCTCCCTTACTATCGTCGGCCGGTAAAAAAAGTCGGAAATGTCCTAAATATTGAAAAAACGGGACAATAGGCTGTCCCGAAGACATTTTTGGGGACGCCGGGACAGAGCAACTAAAAACGGGACGTTAGGTCGCCCTATCCTTATATAATACTAATCCATTTCCACATTCACAACGTCTTATTCTCTTCCCTCAGGTCTCCGTTTAAATTGTCTGCTCACCACGATAGATTTATATACCATTTAGTTATATGTTTAATATTTATTTTTAAAATTAATAATCCAATTGCAATGAGAAACTCTCCAATGATTAATGATGATTTGAATTCTTTGATATTGAATTAAGTATGTCTGTTTATTAGATTATAATTAGTAACACATAAATTAATTGTGATTATTTTGTCCATATTATTTATAAATATATTTGATAAACATTTTAAAAATACTTTAATTATATTGAATTATTCATTTAATGAAGTATAAATCATGAAAATACTTTAAAATTAGTTGGTAAATATAAATTTTGCATTTTCTTTATTTTTAAATCAATTTAAGTACTTTATAAAAAAAAATCTCTGACTTTGTACGTCCTACGCAAGGACAACGCCTATCAAGTCGGTTATATCAATGAGGTGTCCTATGATCAGTAGAACGGTACCTCTCAACCTTTACCTTGATTTTCTTGATCGGAGGCGCTACTTTTTATCAAGTAGCTTCTCAATGTTGATCCCGGAGGCTGGGTTGACTCCGTCCCATAGACCTCAGCTAGGGAAATTCCCTTGCCAGGCTCGGGACTTGTGAATGTGAGGCATGTTCGCTACCCGCACATCCAATGGCGCCTTCTCTTTACTTTATATAATTATAATATAATATAATAATTATTTTGCTTTTTGTTTTGAGAGTATGTGAGTTATTTGACTCTTTCTTAAAGTTTTATTTTTTTGAAATTTTCTATTTCTCTTGGAAATGCACATGAAAGGTTTCTCTTCCCCTTCTCTATTAACTATTAATCCTTCCAATAGGAGTGTTGTGTTTTCATTTATTCATTGATTTCCTTCAACCTTAAAAGGATTGTATTTATGCTCGGGTAAGAATGAAAATCATTTCTATCAAGCCATAACAGCTAGTATATATGTATATTCACCAATTTTGTTGTAGACGGTGTAGGGGAGGGCGGGAAAGGAATGAGATTTGAGAAACGTCACTCATTCATTCCCTCTGGTTGAATTATTCTGCTGGCATAGCGAATTGAAATAAAACATGGTTCATGTTGCATTTTCATTTATGGAGAAGTTGGTGTATCGTCCCGTCCCGTTGGCATGGGAACCCTGATCAGATCACTTCACTCTCCCCTTGATTATTTGCCACTTGAACGGGGGTGGGTTTTACACATTTAAACGATCTTTTCAAGCAAAAAAAAAAAATAAAATAAATAAATATAAAAAAAACTCACATGCACCAACCCAAACGTTTTTAAAAACAATTCATTTTTCTTCTTTCGTTGTTTTAAAATAATATTTTAAAACTTTATTTAAAAAAAATAAGCTGGAGTGTCTCCACTCGACTATATCGCAAATTTGAATTGGATTAATTAACATATATAATATTTAAATTAAATTTAATTAATTATAAATTAAAATTAATAAATAATATTTATTAAACCAGCGCATGTTTGGCTCTTTGTTGATGACACCACGTCACGTGTTGGCGTGTGAGATTTGCAGTATTAAAAAATTAATTCTGGTACTTTCTGCTGAAATTCTATATATAGCAGTTTTATACAATTTTTAATCATGTGAAAAACTATCAAACATATATCTTTATTTTTACGGTCATTTAGGAGGAAAAAAAAAAAAAACGTGGTAGGTAATGACCCTCTTCCAGTTGAGCTACAATTTTCAAAAGTTGATAGAAAACTACGAATTTTGAATAATTCCCGTATACCAAAGTTTATGTTACTAGCTCAAACCGTTTTTCGTAATCTTGTCTACACACATTCACACATACACACAAACATACACACACACAAACATACACACACACACAGACATTTTTCTCAACCTTAGTGAAAATGATTCAGGAGCCTTCAAAACGTAGAAAAACATCAAAATCTCAACATCGAAAATTTTCGTGATCGCAATACTATCCCTGGCGAGATAGTAAAATTGAATATTACAATTAAAATAATGTAATGTAATTAATTATTAGGTTCAAATATAAATGACATTTTAAAATTAAAAAAAATGGCAAATTCTATTTTCTGACCTTGTTAAATTCCACTTTGAACTTAATAAGGGAATTGCATGTCAAATTGTAATAAGGAATCGGCCGGCGCCACCGGGGGCGCCTCTCACTGGGTCATTTCCACCAGAAAGCAACCCTCCCCCAACACTCTTGATTCAATATCTTCCTTTAAAATCACCAAAACGACCTCCTTTCGGATTTCATTAAAATAAACTCTTATGGAGATATTTATTTATTTAATTATTAAATTATACATAATTAATTAATGAAATTATTATCTAATTAATTGAAGAGATAGGTAGATAGATATGTGTAAAAATACATCATGCCTTCTATTCTAAAGTTATATATTCATTTAAAAATAGATTATAAAGATAAATAAGATTAAAATAAAAATTAAATACAATGTAAATATAATACATATTTTTCATTTATTTTTTATAAATAATTATAGTAATGGTTATCTATTAATAATATTATGAATTAATTGACTATTTTAAAATAATAATTAATATGCATTAACAATTTAATATGAAGAAAAATTATTAAATTTATCATTTTATATGATTGTTTTAATTAGCAGAATTTAAAGTAATGTTTTATTTTAATTTGAAAATTAATTAATATTCATGAAAATTTAGCAATATTTAATTTATTATAAGTAGTATAATATTAATATAGTTAATGTGATTCTCTCAAATTGTTTGTTATAATATATTATATTATATGCAATTATATATATGTAGTTATAATAAACATAATAATAAATTTTAAAAGTTTACTAAATTTTCAAGTAGAATGAAAATCAGTGGTGTATTGGGAGGGCAACGCGGGGGAACGACGTTCCCTTACCTTTTATCAGAATCGGAACGCGTTCCAGTACTTTTTCATATCCCGACAACTCCCACTTCGTTTTTTGTGTTGTAAATATTTTGTATAGTAAGAATAAGAAAAAATAAAAACTTCTATGGAAAAAAATAGTTTGCTGAAAATAGGACTTTTTTTTGCTCCCACTATATGCGTTCCCTTACTTCTTATTTTACCTATACGTCACTGATGAAAATGTTTTTTAGGTCAGTTTCGGATAAACGTACTTACCTATATCTTTAAAATTTCTGAATTCAAAAAATCCTTTCTCTGCATCTTCTTTTTATTAAACATAAAAATATATTTTTTTAAAAATATATACTATGATATATTAGGAAAGATACATGTTTACAGATATATTTATTAAAATTTATTAATTTACATATTCTACAATGTTTTTACTTTTTTGTTGTTATATTTATAATTTTAACTTCTTTTTTTAAAACATGTCTATTAAATGTAAGATATCGATTATAAAATCAACTTCTGTAATATCTTTTGTGTGTGTAAATAAAAAAAAAACCCCGACCCATACTTTCTCTTGAACAAAGATTCCATCCACCCTGACACGAATAAATCGTGTGTAATTGAAATCTTTGATGGTCTAAAAATAAATGACCGTTTCATTAGGACGCAGATGCTGCGCCAATATACGCAAATCTCAAATAGAGATAAACATTCACAGAAAATTATTTATAGCGATTAAAACAGACATCTTTAATATTTTCTTTCTTTTTAATATTTATTTAAAATTATTTTAAAAGTATTTTTTCCTAATTTTTCATATCTCGAAAAGAATAGATTATCTATTCTAACTTACAATAAGAATGCATATTACTTTAAGATGTAAAAAAATAAGCTCAATGTAAACAATAGTTTTTTTTTTCTACGAGGATGGATGTAAATCTTCAAAAGAAACATTGACCACTAAAACTATTCTTCTCCCTTTACCTTTAAATTTACCGAATAAAAGACCTTCTATCTATCTTAATGTACGCGGTTGTTTACAAATGTGAATTATTTTCAATACATAATTTATAACACAATTAAATTTGAAGAAACAAATTTAATCCAAGAAAAATTGCTTTTAAGATGCGTATATCTCACGGAGTCAACCCAGCCTCCGGGAACAACATTGGGGAAAAGCTACTTGATAGCACCTCCGATCAAGAAAATCAAGGTAAAGGTTGAGAGGACCCGTTCTACTGATCATAGGACACCTCATTGATATAACCGATTTGATAGGCGTTGTCCTTACATAAGACGTACAAAAGTCTGAGGTTTTTTTTATATCTCATTATATACGTTATATAGGTTATTTGATAAAATAAAATTTACTTCAAGTAATTCGATTTTAAACTTTCTACACTCCTTCAAAGCAACTTTATGTAAATTTATATTCATTGATTCCAAAATTTTAAACTTCTAATAGTAAATACTTACTTGAAGTTACAAATTTATTTAATAAAATTTACATTCTATATTTTTATAAAAAATTCACTATATTTTCTCATCTTTTATTTTTATTATTTCAAATATATATATTTAAGAATTGACTTTAAGAATAATTAATATTTATATAAATTATTTAAAAATAAAACAAAAACAAGAGATTTGAAATAAATTTAATACTTATTCTATACTTACCAAAAGTGCCAGTATAAAAGTAAAATAATTATATTTTTATATTTATTTTTAGAATCAAATCAATAAAAAACTATAAGTTTGTTTTATGAAAAATTTATTCAACTATTTAGTTATTACTATTAATATTATTAAGGAAGATATTGAACGAAACAATAACATTTGTTCCTTACTTTATATATATATATATATATATATATATATATATATATATAAAGTATATTAATTAATAATTTTGTATGAATGAAACTGTTGTTATTAAATTATTTTTTATTTGTTTAATATTAAATAAAAATTCATCCACAACCTGTCGTCTTGGTTAAATCCACATTATTCTCTTCAAAAGTATACATATACATTTAAATAAATCTAATCTTTCTCCTAAATTTCAATTTTAATAAATTTGTGAATTGATTTCTCTTCATAGAGGGCATTCATATTTACTCATGAATTCATATTTATAATAAAATTATTAATAAAATAAAGAAAAGTTTAAAAAAATTCTCGTTTAATTTTATTTTTTTGTCTTTAAAATGATTTTAATATTAAATGTTTCTATTATTTTTAGAATTAGAAAAAATAATTAAATATTTCTAAAATATTAAATAAAATTTTCCCATAAGGAGAAGGGTTTAAAGTTACTATTAATATCCTTTATTAATTTTATACTTGAACATTTTTTTTCTTTCCAATGGCCAAATAATTCTTCTTTATGAATTTCCTTCCTACCTCTCATCTAACTTCTTTTATATCTTCTATTGGATTTTTTTACACCCGGATTATCCTAGAAAAATCTTTTTTCCCAACTAAAAGTCACATAAATTTCCCATAAAATTTTTCTCGATTTTAATAATCGCTTTATCTGCAGATGTATAAATCAATTTTTAATTTATATTTCTTTTTTAATCTATTTTTTTATTTATTTATTTTAAATATAAAATCTTTAATTTTCAGTCCTTATTAATAAAAATGTTTTTTTTCCTAATTGTACCTAAATACGTATTACGATAAAAAACTTAAAAAGTTGATATCGTTGTTTGTTTCAGAGTATCGTTTGGAAGTTCGAAAGGCTCCATGGTGGAGACCCTAATTTACGAGAGTCCTTTGCATGAAGAACCTGAACCGAGCCCAATCCAGGAGGCACCTCCTAGTCCCTTTAATACAGACGCCTCCGAAACAAGTACCCCTCAAGAGTGAGTTTATCTTCAATTTATTAGTATATACAAACTATATTAATTAATATCAAAATATTCATATTTTTCTTCTTAAATTGAAGTTGGTGAAATTGTTGAAAAAAATATAAGTATAATATTTTAAAAAAATTAAGAGGTAAAGAATAAAGGCGGTATTCAAACAAAGTACATATAATCTATATATTGATGACCTAATTATGAATACATATGAGAAAAACTTTTATATTATTATAAATTTGAGATAAAAAAAACAGATTCATCATATTATCAAATTCTTTGACATAATTAATTATAAAGATAAATTTGAATATGTATGAAATTATTAAATAAAATTAATTAAGATTTTCTAAAATATTAGTATTATATTAAATAAATATATTTTTATAACTTTTATAAAAGAGCAAATTATTTATTAAACATTCTATTTTAAACTAAGCGCCTTTCGAACGTTAAAAATCTTTTTGAAACTTTTGCCGCTAGATAGCAGGATCTACCTATATAATTAATAAATAAAATATATATGCTTTTTTAATATATATTTCTATTAATTCTATTTTACATACAAATATTTAAAAATTTACTAAATTTTATTTTAAAAAATATATTTATATAAACATTTAATTATATAAAAATAATAAGAATGCAATTTACTTTGAAGTATGTTATTTTGGTCATGAGAAAAGTGTCTGAAAGGCAGCCGTGATCGTATAGTGGTTAGTACATTGCGTTGTGGCCGCAATAACCCAGGTTCGAATCCTGGTCACGGCAAATTTTTTTAATTTTTATTAAATTATTTTATTTTTTTTAAATATTTTATTTAATTATTAGATTTTAATTAAGCTACAATATTTATAGTTAATATTAATTTTAAACTGAATTAAATATTTTCATTTGAATTTATTAAAGCGAGAAATTATAGAAATAATAGTGATTTGTACAAGTTTTGGAATCTCACAATTAATTGTTAGCAATTTGATTGACTGAATCCATTATAACAATTCCATTTTTATAATATATATATAGATAGGTTTATATAAATATATATATAAATATATAATATATATCATCAAAAAACTTCAACTTCTTATTTGCTCAGATTGACCGGAATTTCTAAAATTAATTGATTATTTATATATAGAATAAGTATATATTATTGTTTTTTTATATGAAATTTAATTTATTTAATTTTTATTCTTTATACTCTTCTTCTTATTAATAAATTTTTTATCTAATCGTTATTAGAACATTGAACTTAATAAGAGTTGGAATGCAACTATGTTACAAATGTAGATCGAATGTTTATTTATTTATTTATTTTATTAGTTTTAATTCTGAGGTGGCCATTTTACATGTCCATCAATAGCATTAAACCATTTGTTTATTATTTGTTTATTTATCTAACGAAAAATTTGTTTAAACTGCTATGAACCTGGAAGTTGATGGCTCAAGATGAACCATATATGTAATATAAAAATAAGCTGGAGTGTCTCCACTCGACTATCTCGCAAATTTGAATTGGATTAAATAACATATATTATATTTAAATTAAACTAAATTAATTATAAATTAAAATTAATAAATATATATTGATTAAACCAGCACATGCTTGGCTCTTTGTTGATGGCATCACGTCACGTGTTGGCGCGTGATTTGCAGTATTAAAAAATTAATTCCGGTACTTCAGCGATTCAATCAAGCTGAAATTCTATATATAGCAGTTTTATACAATTTTTAATAATCTGAAAAACTATCAAACAAATATCATTATATTTACGGTCACTTTAGAGGAAAAAAATCAAAACGTTGCAGGTAAATAAACGTCTTCTCGTTGAGCTACATTTCTCAAAAGTTGATAGAAAATTACGAATTTTGAATAATGCCCGTATACCAAATTTCATGATTCTAGCTCCAACCGTTTTTGCATAATCTTGTCTACATACATACACACAAACACATATATATATATATTTATATATGTATATACAGACATTTTTCTCAACCTTAGTGAAAATGATTCAGGAACCTTCAAAACGTATAAAAACATCAAAATCTCGACATCGAAAATTTTCGTGATCACATTACTATCCCTGGCGAGACAGTAATTGTTATATGCCTATAAATGATATCGAATATTGAATATTCCTCCTTTTGAATACTTTATAATGTAACTACCATATATTGTATTTGCACCACACACACACAACTATCAAACTTTAATTATTATATATATATAATAATACTTTTACATTTATAAAACAAAGTAAATAAATAAGAATTCTTAAATAATATTTTCATTAAAGTGCATATTTCGATTTTGAATGTTATGATAAATTTTTATTTTATACTTTGCGTAAATAAAAACATTACATTCTTACATTCATTAAACCATTTACTTTTCATTCGTGGCAGTCAGAAAATAAATAAATGCTAATATTTATTGTGTAAACGTTTAAATATTATTTCTTTCAATTAAAATAAATATTTATTAATTTATTTGAAATTCTGAACAGGTAATTGGCGAGTGGTGGTTTGATCAGAATTTCTGTCTACTTTGATAAGTAAAATCCGGACACGTACTATCAGTTCTGTTACTTCCGTAACACACCTTGTATAGTTCACCGTCACCCCCGTCTTACCTATTTCCTATTGATATGCTATCACAGAAACAAACCATACCGAAGGAAGTGATATCAATCGCATAAAAGCTCGTTTTAATTTCAACTGGATATATCATAGTATTATACTAATTCTAAATTAAATATTAATAAAGAAAATAATTTATTGAAATTAGCATGAATATTAAAATAAATATTTATTTTTTCCTTGTGAAAACTTTTCATGGTTTTTTAGATTTTGTTCTTATATTTTTTAATAACATTTAATAATAATTTATTAATGTTCACTAAAAAAAAATTATAAAATCATTATTTAAAACAAAAATGTTTAATTACATTTTTTACTATCTCGTCAGAGATTGTATTGCGATCACGAAAATTTTCGATGTCGAGATTTTCATGTTTTTATACGTTTTGAAGGTTCCTGAATCATTTTCACTAAGGTTGAGAAAAATGTCTGTGTGGGTATGTAAGTAGACAAGATTACGCAAAAACGGTTTGAGCTAGAATAATGAAATTTGGTATACGGGCATTATTCAAAATTTGTAGTTTTCTATCATCTTTTGAGAAATGTAGCTCAACCGGAAGAGGGTTATTACCTATGTTTTGATTTTTTTTCCTCTAAAGTGACCGTAAAAATAAAGATATATGTTTGATAGTTTTGCCACATGATTAAAAATTGTATAAAACTGCTATATAAAGAATTTCAGCTTGATTGAATTGCTGAAAGTACCGGAATTAATATTATAACACTGCACATTTCAAGCGCCAATACGTGACGTGGTGCCATCAACAAAGAGCCAAACTGCGCTGGTTTAATAAATATTATTTATTAATTTTAATTTAAATATAATTTATGATATTTAATCCAATTCAAATTTGCGACATAGTCGAGTGGAGACACTCCAGCTTATTTTGTTACTATTCAAAATTGGTCATGTACCAATCATTCATTTCTCTGGAATAAAATATATATTTTTAAAGAATAAATCAATAAAATATTATTTGAAATTAATTTTGAATATTTAATTAATTATGTGAAAACTTCATTTCGGTATATTTTACTCATGACTGTTAAAAATTCTATTTCTATACTTGATTGGTAGAAATTCTTGGCAACTAAAAAAAGAACTGTCCAGTCATCCATTACATTCTCTACATTTATCTGATTTAAATCAGATTCAATGAAATATATGAAAAACACGAAAGTGGTCAGAGATTCTTTTTAAATCAGTCAGTTTAAATACATTTGCAATGTTCTTTTTATTAATATTATTTCAATATTTTATTTATTAGATAATTTAATTTAATTATTTAATACAAATAAAATCTGATTAGAAGAATTCACAACCACCTGCTGTCATTCCACTTAGGAAATTGAGAAATAATATAATTATTTTATTTAATATTTTCTCTAAACAAATTTTCCTGTTTATTTTTTGAATAAAGGCCATTAACGATTATGTGATTAAATTTTATTAAAAAAAATAAATTTTAAGAATCTTTTTTTATTAAATATTAAAAGTAATTATTCAAAAAAAAATATCTTTTTTACTCATTTATTTATCTAAATTATTTGAATTCGAATGATTTGAATTAACAATAAGTTTTATTTCTGTTAGGTGCTGCCCCCATTCGATTGTATCAGCAAACTTTACTTTTAAACAGACGGTTATTTGGCGCGGTACTCGCCTGTACGTGAACTGAGGTGGAGTGAGAGAGACAGAGAGAGAGTATGAGAAGGTTAGGGAGAGTGTTGGAAGGGGTAAGAGGGGAAAATTTGTGATGATCGAGGGGAAGCGGGCCACTCGGGTTGAGTATTAAGCCTAGTAGTACTGGCTGCGAAAGCGTGACGATCAACCAGCAAACCAGCTTGGCGGTCTATCAAATTGACTGGACTCGCTTGATCCACCTTGGAAGGACGTCTCTCCCTCCAGGCTCCACAGGAACATCACTCGGCTGATTGCCCATCCGACATCCACCCACGTATAATAATACCAGGTACCCATCATCTCATTAAACATTTTTATCCCCCACCAACTCGGATTGGGAAAGAATAGCAAGCAATTGGGTTTATGCAACGAGATAAGAATCTTTTTTTTTTACCTTTGAATCAAATTATATTTAGTTTACATTGGAACGCGTTGAAAATGTTCCCTTCCCTCTTGACATTTGAATGTCATAATATTACAACGAACCTACAATCAATGAATACCTTCCACTTTACCGAAACTTTTAATCTCAACTCACAAACTTACTAACTAACTTTTCTCAAAAATTTTGACGTCACTCATCTTCATGATAGGGGCATAATTTTTTTTTTTTTTTACTCACGGATGAAGTCATTTAATAGATCCTCCTTGCCTTCAGAATGATGGAAGAGGAGACATCAGAATAAATACATCCGGTAGCTATTAAAATGATTTAATTAATTAAGGGATGAACTTGTCAGTTTTTCAACATTCTTCTTTCCTTTATTATTATTATGTATGGTCTATAATATATCATATCGTTAGATTAATATGGTAATGCAACGCAAATTCACGGCAACCTTGAACAAACATCAAGATTAACATAACTTATGACAATTGACATTTGTTATCTGGTTTTATTTGTAAGATATCAAATCATTTTTAAAAATAATTATTCTATACGATGATCAATGTGTGTGTGTGTAAATCAAATAATTTTAATTAAATTGAAATAAAATAAAAAAAAATTTCAAAAGTTGATGAAAAAAAGATTTCAAGCGAACAGACAGACAGACATGAAGTGAAATTGATAAAAACGTTATTATATAAAAAAAAATTAGCAAAAGATTTGTGTATTAGGAAGAGCGTTTATTAAATTTATACACCTTTATCTTAAAAAATAAATAAATAAATAAAAATAATTAAATTTCAAAGGAATAAAAAGTTTCACATCGTTAATAAATAATTATGATTTTATATTCATGTAGAATTAAAAATTTCAAAATTTGATAAGTTTACTTTATAATTAAAAAGGATGAAACTGATTAATTACTTACTACTACTATTAAAGGATAGGAACTTAAGTACTTTATTTTATAAGTAAAAGTTAATTCCTTATTAAGTTCAGAAATGAAGTTTTTTTTTGACTTTGATGTGTGATTTTATGTTCTTGTAATTAAATATATAAATATTTTTTTTCCCTAAATGTTTCTTAGATACTTTAGGTTATTTTATTGTTTTATTTTTTAATTTCTAAAAAATTTTGATGAAATACAAAATAAATTACAAAAATAATAAACAATATTTTTATTTATAATTTTCTTATAAATTCAATTTATTCGTCAAATTAATACAATACCTTTATAGTAGTGGATATAAATTTCAGAATGGATTCTCTACCAAGAATTTTTTATTTTTTTTTATATTTTAATTAATATGAGTAGAAATGAAATCAGCAATAAATTTACTCAAAATAGGATTTGTTCACAAATTATGACCAACAACACATTTGATTTATTTAAATTTTAAATCAATTAATTTTTCGTTTAATAATTGTGTTTTTGAAAAAAAAAAATCTCCAAATTGTGAATTAATTTCTTTTATTTCCTATTGATAATATATATTAATAATTCAAAATTATGAATCATTATATTCTTATTTTTAAAATCTATTTCTATTATTCTAGAATTGTTCTTTATTAAATTAAATGTACAATTCTATTTTATTTTTTTAAATGTATTTTCAAGGAAGTCTATTTTTAATTGAATAGGTTGTTATCTTTATTTAAATACAATTGATAATTGATAGTGTAATTCAATACATCAATTCATATCCTAATTATTTGACTTTTTGATTTTAATTTTTAAAAATTTGTGGTAATTTACTTTTTATTTATTTCAATAGAACAATAGAGAGGGTGATTTTTATTTCTAACTGAACCTATTTTGGTTTAGTTATATATGACTTAGAAATAATATTTGAAATATATTTAGGTAAGTTGAAGGGAGAATCAATAGAAGTCTGAGGGGCACAAGCTGCCACCTGGCGAGGCGCACACCTTGTGGCCGGATAGTCTCCATTTCTTTACCATTTCGGATTCTCTTTTAACACCCTACAGACAAACATATATGAGTGTGGACCTTTATTTAAGAAAAAATTTAAACATAAAATTATCATTTGAAAAACTGAAATATATTATATAAATATAAATTAAATTTTTTTTAAATTTTATTTTTAAAAATTAATTAATATCTTTTTACTAGCTCGTCAGAGATAGTATTGCGATCACGAAAATTTTCGATGTCTCGATTTTGATGTTTTTATACGTTTTGAAGGTTCCTGAATTATTTTCACTTAGGTTGAGAAAAATGTCTCTCTCTCTCTCTCTGTATGTGTGTGTGTAGACAAGACTACGCAAAAACGGTATGAAATAGAATCATGAAATTTGGTATACGGGCATTATTAAAAATTCGTAGTTTTCTATCAACTTTTGAGAAATGTAGCTCAAGCGGAAGAGGGTCATTACCTACAAGTTTTTTCCTCAAAAGTGACCGTAAAAATAAAGATATATGTTTGGTAGTATTTCACATGATTAAAAATCGTATAAAACTGCTATATATAAAATTTCAGCTTGATTGAATCGCTGAGAGTACCGGAATTAATTTTTTAACACTGCAAATCACGCGCCAACACGTGACTGGTTCCATCAACAAAGAGCCAAACATGCGCTGATTTAATAAATATTATTTATTTATTTTAATTTAAATATAATATATGTTATAATTAATCCAATTCAAATTTGCGAGATAGTCGAGTGGAGACACTCCAGCTTATTTTTTATTAAATATATATTATATTACAAGTATTTTTTTTTGCAAGCTTTTATTTATAGTTTCACACATCGTGTCCTGTCGTCAAATTTTGCAAAGTGAATTTGACCCACTTCCCAATGCTCAAATGAGCTGAAATTTTGCATACCTATGTCCAATGATAATTCAATATTCAGGTTCATCCCAGGTCATATGTGACCTTAGAGGTATTATTAATTAATTAATAATATTATTATTAATATTACTATTATTATTTCTTAACCTAAAATCATAAACCGGGCGAAATTTCTGTCAAGATTAAAAATTAGGAAATAAAAAAATATAAAAAAATATAAAAATATATAAAAAAAAAAAAAAATTATCAATTATGGTAGCTTGGGAGAGTTCATCAACATCAACCAACAGAATAGTAGTTCTACATACCCGATTACAATGAAAAAAAAATTATTCTAAATTATATTCCTTACAATCAAATATATGATGAGTTTAAATAAAAAAAAACTTTTTAAAAACACGCTTTTATTTAAAAGCACTAAAAAGGAGAAAATAATTTCTACTCACACACCACTATTTCCTTACAATTAATCATATCTAAGAAATGTAAGCGTGGGCGCCAAACATGCAGGAAAAGGAAAAGAATACGAAGGACATTTCATTGAATATGTACAAACCTTTCTGTTTTTTTTCCTTTTCCACTATACTTGATAGCTATGTCTATTTGAAGTAGAATTTTCGTTTTTCCTTTTTTAGAGATGATTAATTGTAAGGAAATCGTGATGTGTGAGTAGAAATTATTTTCTTTTTTAGTGCATTTAAATAAAAGCGTGTTTTTAAAAAGTTTTTTTTTATTTAAACTCATCATATATTTGATTGTAAGGAATATAAGGATTATAAGGAATATAATTTAGAATAATTTTTTTTTCATTGTAATCGGGTATGTAGAACTACTATTCTGTTGGTTGATGTTGATGAACTCTCCCAAGCTACCATAATTGATAATTTTATAAAATATTGTGGGATCGAAAAAGGTCATGGTTCGTTAACCCTTTAAAGCAGATATATGCAACTGCTCCTCTCACTCACTCAGAAGCTATACTGAATATGAGATTAATTGTGATTTTTGTAAAATATATTCCCTTACATTTTATACAATATTCATAAGAACTCTATAATTTGTTAATTCGTTTAATTTGTTGAATTTTATTGAAAAATAAAATTTACAATTCTTATTATATAAATATATAGCCAGAAAGTAATTTTTGAATTTAATTCTAAAGTCTAGAGAGAAATTAAAATTTAAAATTTTAGTATTTAAATAAAAAAAAATTTAGTTGAAAAAAATTGGAAATTTATTGAATCAATCTTCTTCTTTCTCTTTTTTACAGATTATTACTCATTATTATAGGTTATTAATCTCAAAACATGAAAAAAAAATGTTATAACTTTTAAATAAATAAATAAATAAATAAAATATTTTTTTATAAATAATAAGGTTTTTATATTTAAAATGAAATCTCCTGAAAGATTTAAGTTCAATAATAAGAAAAAATAAAACATTTATGATTTCTATATAATAAATATTCTAATTAATTTATCAGTTAACTTTAGGCTCAAATGGTGAATCCGTGTCTCTAAGAACGAAACGGAGGTGGAGGGGGCGAGTTAACTTAACCTCCTTTTTCCTTTAATAAGCAAAAAATAGCACTGCTCTGCATTGCACTCCAGACAGACAGACAGAGTGGCATTCACTTACTATACTTCTTAAATTACACAATTCTGACCTCAGGGGAATTAATTATATATAATATAAGAAAGAAAACGATACTTGCTTTTTCACATCAAACATAATAAAATATTATTAGGTTCAATGAACTGTAAAAATAAATATTATTATTTTTTTAAATGAGAGAGAGAGAGATATTACCAGATTTAAGATTTAAAAATGATAATCACCCTCTTCTCTCCCCTTAAACTGTTCTGCTACAATTCCAATTATCTGATCAATATTATCATCCAAAAATATTCATGTTCTCTGGAAATTTTCTATCAAAGTAAATTTACATTTTGTTATTTAAGGCCTATAAAAACCACATTTACAAATATGTAAGTATCCTTAATTAAAATCAATTTTTATTTTCAATACATTTTACCATTTTATATAATACGAGGGTGGGGTGAAAAGTTTCCAGCCTGACGAAGAAAAAGGATGTTTTTAAATGTGCTTTTGCTAACGTTAGACCAAAAACTGCTTCGAAAAAACATTTCTTCCGACAAATTGGCACTGTAGGCGTAATCCAAACGAATTTTTCATTCATTCATTCATAACTGTTGATAAGACTTAAATTAAATTAAATCAATTAATTAATTAATTTAATTAATTAACTAAATTAGAACAACGTTATGAGAAATGTATCAGTGTTGATGGAGATTATGTTGAAAAATAAAGCAAAAAAAAAAATTAAAAACATCGTTTTTCTTGGTCAGGCCTGAAACTTTTCACTCCGCCCTCGTATTCTTAATCGATATATTTAAATTAATTTAAAATAATAATTAAAATAATTAAAATAATATTAATAATCTCGTAAGATTGATGAGTGATGCATGTACCAATTCCTCTTAAACATCTGTTAACATCATACCAACACTTTTGTTATAAATGTCCCAGTTTATAAATTATTTAATTCTAATAATTTCTATAAAATAAAAATCACCGGTTGCTATATATTAAATGGTTCAATAAAAATACCAAAAAAAAAACTATTAATAAGTAATTGATTAGAATAATATTATTATTCAACAAGTATAGGAATATTCAATTATATATCTCAATTTGTTAAATGAATCAATCAGTTTATTATTATTATTAATATTATTTTATAAAGCTTCAGTTACATAGCCATTTACAAATTAAACTTGTTTTTTTTAATTTAAATAATCTTAAGCTAAATTATATGAAATATTATTATAAATTAATGATTATGACAAGATTTTTATTTAATATGGATATCAAAGTTGGGGTATGTTTGGTCTTAGTAAATTTATTATCCAGGTGATCATTAAAAGAGAATTTTCCCTCTCCCTTACTTAAACAAAAACAAAAAACAATATACAATATCGATCTACCATATATAATTATTTTACTTTTAGGAAATCATTTGAATCTTAGAATATTATATTAATAATATCAAATTGATTTTTGTTTTTTTTTAAATTTTTTAAAATTTTTAAACTTAAATATTTATAGATTTAATGTATTTTCATGAGGAATTTCCTCCGTTGGTATAATAATAATAATAATAATAATTTGGTCTTAGTAAATTTATTATCCAGGTGGTCATTAAAAGAGGATTTTCCCTCTCCCTTCCTTAAAACAAAAACAAAAAACAATATATAATAACGATCTACCATATATAATTATTTTACTTTTATGAAATCATTTTAATCTTAGAATATTATTTTAATATCAAATTGTTTTTTGTTTTCTTTTTAAAGTTTTTAAAATTTTTACACTTAAATATTTATAGATTTAATGTATTTTCTAGAGGAATTCGCTCTGTTGGTATAATATTAATAATAATATTTTATAATAAATTGAATAAAAAAGTACGTTATGAGTAGATTTTTATATGCAGGGTTATCAAAACGGGGGGACGGGATTTCGAAGAGTAATAAGAACCGTAATACAAATGGTAGAATATTTATTTATACATCAAAAGACACAGAAAATCCACTGATTTCGAGTAAATGCTACTCAAAATATTTATAATTCTACTCAATCTCTCGTTAATTTCGTGTTGATGACGTGTTTCTTTATCGAATAGTTATATAACAAAATCCCGTCCACCTTTTTCCGATGACCCTGTATTTTTTAATTTTTTTTTTTTTTTTTTTTGTTGAAAATCAAAATTTCTTTTTGGAGTTGATTTTTGTGATTATCTTTAAGAATTTGTTTCTGTTTCTTTTCTTTCTCTTCACTGAAATGATTATTAAATAATAATCAATAATGTATGAGGTAATTCCTTTGAACCAATTAGGATGAGATGAACTTGAAAACAATGTGGAGTTGGCTCATGAATACGAACAGGCAAAGGAGTGTTGGCTAATAAATTTCCAAGTGGCTCCATAACGGCTGACTAGCACTTTGCTGGAGTCTCTCGTGGCCCACACAATACACGGTCCGCCTTAACTTCATTATTATTAACTCTTTATGTCAACCAGGTTAAAATTCCTTTAACATTTATTATCACTTCATTCGTTAAATATTGCATTCGAGAAAAAAGTGATGCTCTTTTTTGCACATTCACTAGTAAATACTTAATATATAGTAATTATCATACCATTAAAATATTTAAGATTTATTAAAATCATCATCTTATCATTGATGGATATTTTTATGATTTAATCATTGTAATATCATTTGGGTTGGAGCACTTTATTCCATTTTTAACGCAAAATTAAATACAGATTCCTTTAAAAAATCAAAGAACACACAAAACGTGACTAACTTTTTCCAAAAACAAACTACTAATCCAAAATGGCTGATAATGTCAACATATGAAAAACATATGTGTACCAACATAATAAAAAAAAATTCGATAATCGAATGAACACACCCCGCGAAAATTCAAAATTCACCTTTTCTTTTCAACAGACCTCGTATTTAATAGAATTACTTCTTTAATTAAGAAAGAAGTTGAATTTAAATGGCTGAGGATGGTTGGAGGAATTTCTTTTGAAGAAATCTCGTATTTGAACATAATTTATTAATCATTATAAGTTATTAAGTGATATTGTTTATCTTATGAAAATTATTTATTATCTATTAAGAAATATCATTTTAGTTTAATAGGACTTTACATTTTCACAATTCAATATTATTATTATTATTACTATTTATGAAATAGAATAAAGTTTTCTTAAGTGGCATCGTTCTTAACTATAAACAATAAATCAATTATAATCATATAAGGAAAAGAAATTACATGTAATAATAATAATAATAATTTATCCAATGAATATATAATAAAAATATATATATGTATATATATATAATATAGAATAATTATATTTTAAAATAATCATAGTTTAGTTAATTTTTGATCTTAAAACAAAATGTAAATGTTACTGGCCAAAATTTGGCAACGTTGCTACATTGAATGCATCGCTAAATTTAAATGCGCTTTGCTTGTCTTGTCTCGTCTTTCTGTTCAACTCACAAAAAAGTCATCCATCGCATAGAATGCATCAAAATATTGAATATTTTTATAATTCCAAAAATAGTATTTTGTTAATTTTTGATGAAATAGAATGATTACAGAAGAGAGTAGAGTTTATAAAATTGACCCATCATCAGTTTTTTTTAAAAAAAATACATATTTAAATATTCAAAAACTTGACAAAAACTTTCCAATTCATTCCTACAATTCAAATAAATTTTTCTTTGCATTTTTTCGAATTTTTGACAAAAACATTGAATATACAAAATTTAAGGTCAATATATATATATAACCTGTGGGGCGCGAGCATATCCAAGAGAAATTCCCGACTTTTTTCAATATAGTTCTAAAAAAAAGACAAACTTTTGAACATTTTCGATTATTTCTCAATTTTTTTCAATATGGTTCTAATGATTTTGCGATTCTCTGAAACATTTCCGATGAGGGGGGGGGGAGCGATGAAAATTATGATTGAAAATTGGGCCGTGAATACTAAAAGCTTGAGAAACACTGATATAGATATATATAAAGCTCATTTTGAGTATTTTCTTTATATTATAAAAAAAATTATATAAAATATATTGAAAATAATAAAAAATAAAAGAAAAATTGATCTGTTTTTGGAGAGTTTTACAAATTTAATTATTTTAAAATTATGTTTAGATAAAATTATCTTTTCATCAAGATTATTTTATATTAATATTGTTTTCTTCATTAGAATAAAAAAAAATGATTATTTAAATATAATTGATTAAAAAAAAACAACTTCGACATTTCATCATTTATAAAAACTTATTTTATTAATTTTTCATGTATTTTATCTTCCCTATCCTTCTACATGTTTTTTTCTTCTTCCTAATAATGTAACATAAACTGTTTTAAAATATTCTTTTATAATTAATTATGTTGTGGATTTACTTTTAAACTTTGTTCTCTTCCCTCTTTACCTCTCCTGCTTGAGATAATTCCATAAGGTAGGTTCTCCTTTTTATCAACCTTTTCATGTTCATTAATCTTTCGGCTAATGAACTCTATTCATTTAGTCTAGGCTCAATTTAAATTATAATGAAAGGAATTTTATTATACGAAAGAAAAGATGTAAATCATGAAAAATTAATTCAATAATTCAGAGATTGAGTTAAAAATAGTTTAATTTAAAAAAATTCATATATACAAACCATATACAAATTTTAATAAGAACTGAATAAATTTATATCAATTTCTTTTTTATAATAAATTTAGTATTTATTCTTCTTCTTGGTGCCGTCTCCCTTTCGGAGTTTAGCTATCATCATGACTA
This sequence comes from Labia minor, assembly GCA_963082975.1. Taxonomy (NCBI): domain Eukaryota; kingdom Metazoa; phylum Arthropoda; class Insecta; order Dermaptera; family Spongiphoridae; genus Labia; species Labia minor. The sequence continues at coordinate 12,704,505 of OY720347.1, read as the reverse complement.
GGATAGCCTTTGAAGTTTGATTATTATTTTTATATATCAATATTTTACAAGTGTATTTCTTTGTAGAAAGTTTTCGATTAAAAAAAATCTTTGATAGATTTTAAATAAAATCTTTAGATGTGATTTTTTTAATCTCAAAAAATTGAAAAATATTCATTAAACCAGTGATTGTCAACCACTGTGCCGCGGCACTTTAGTGTGCCGCGAGATTTTCTTAAGTGTACAGCGAGATTATGAGGCTCTTAAACATTTCCGACATTTTTCTAAATTTTTTTCAATTTGGCTCTAAAAACAAAAAAAGGTAAAACGTTTTTGGGACTAGGCTCTTAAACATTTCCGACTTTCTACATTTTTTTCAATATGGTTCTAAAAAAAAACCTTTTTTGAACCACTTTTTTCAATAAGGTAAACTTTTACACTTATCTTTTTCTTGGTGTGCCGCCAAATTTTTAAACCGTTAAAAGTGTGCCGCGCTAAAAAAGGTTGAGAATCACTGTATTACAATATCTAAAAGAAAATCTAATACTAAATAATTTTAATAAAAAAAAAAAATAGAATAGAATCGTCAAAGATATTTACTTTTACCATATTAACTAAATATTAATTAAATAATTACTAATTAAATATTCCATAAATTTATTCATATTCTATAAAAAATAACCCTATGAATAGGATGATTAAAGTTATTATTTCATAAGAAAATAAAAAAAGCAAATTTATTATAGTATTATATATACATACATATGAAGGGATTATGATAAATTTAGAAATTATATTTTTTTCATTTTGAAATGTTGTTTTTGAAGAAAAGAAAATAATCCATGAAGATATATTATAAAATAAATATTAAAAGTGTATTTTGGGAAGAAATTTAATATAATAAATGGAAGAGGAGAGTACAGATTGGAGTAGCTTGCTCTTATTGTTGGTTGGGGCTGTCGTGCGGGAATAATCGAGTTGAAAATGTAGCATCATAAAAATATGGGGAGTGTAATTGGATCGTCGAATGCATTTCGATGGTGCCGACCGTCACCTTGCTTTCGGGTGAATGGCCGTAGGCTGCGTGGGAGAAGCCACTCGTTACCTTCTTCAACCATTCATCGACGTGTCCTCTTCAAGACGGCCAACCTCAATCATCTTCTCGCAATGAAAAAAAATATATAAATAAAACTTTTATAAAATTACAATTTCTATCTAATAAAATTGTATTCTTGTAGAATATCAATCAGGTTTTTTGTTTTTTGTTTTTTGTTTGTTTTTTTTATAATATAATTATATACCTAAATATTGACTAGAGGCATTTCAAAAATATGAATATCAATTAATGAACATTTTTTTCCTATAAGAAAAATAAAGTTTTTAAACTCCTTCATTATCAAAAGATCTTATCTTCTTATTAAAGATATGATATGAGATGATTTTACTTTTCAAGTCTAGGATTTATTTTCTCTCTAACATATGTTTTGCTTCTCTTAAGATTAATTTTTTTTTCTCTCCTTTCAATATCATACTAGACATATTTTTTTCCTCAGAAACATGTTTTATAATTATACTTGATTATTCTGGGTTTTGGTAGCTCTAAATTATCACTTACCATTTACTATTAAAAGGAAAGAATTTTAAGAACCCAATTCTATTGATAATTATAAGTTTTTAATAAATATATATATACAGTGGTGTGTTGGGAGGGGAACGACGTTCCCTTACCTTTTTTCAGAACCGGAATGTGTTCCAGTACTTTATCATATCCCGACAACTCCCACTTAAATCTGCTGTTAGAATTTCTTTTTTGTGTTGTAAATATTTTATATAATAAGAATAGGAAAAAATGAACACTTACTTGAAAAAAAAAATAGTTTTTTTTACTGAAAATAGGACTATTTTTTGCTCCCACTATGCGTTCCCTTACTTCTTATTTTACCAATACCAAATTTATATCAATTAAGTATATAATAGATAAATAATATTATTATGATAAATATGTTTATATAAAAATAAATATATGATGTTTAATGGCAAAATTCAAAAATACAAATGAATTAAAAAAAAATGTTTCTTTTTATTGAAATAAATCAAATTTTTTACCTGATAAATTGATTTAATTTCACTCTTAGATTATCTTTACTTTTTATCTATAAATACAATATATTAAATATATGGGTCGTTGAAAATTTCTTCTCTAGAAGATAATAGTTTTTATTGATAAGGACAATGTTTCTCGTCTACTTACGACTTAACAATGCAATAAGTATTTTAGTACATATTTAAAAATCGATACAGTTATTATCATTTCTATATTTAATATATATAAATAAATATTTTATGAGATTTCATGCTGTTTACCTAAATTTACTATCAGAATTAATCACTTAATAAATAATTTATATAATAATATGTTTGAGCATTTATTTATTTGTTTGATTGATTTAAGTTATACACATATTTTTTAAATAAAAAAATATATATATGTACATACTATAATTTGGAGAGAAAATATATGTATAAATAAATTAATAATAAATTTTTATTAAATTCTAAATAATAAATGTAAAAATATAAATATCAAATTTTTTTATAAAATAACGTTTTTCTCATGGACTTAAAAGAATAAAATTATTTTTCTATAAGCCTGACAAAGTTTATGGATGAATTACTTCATATTTAACGAAAAACGTTGGGCGCATTTAGTTTTATTTATTTAATGAAAAATTAAGTCAAATTTTATAAAGATTTTATTAAACACTTAAACTGCCATTTTTTATTAAGCAATATAATTGTTAGATTAAGAGCTAAGAAATTAATCTTTTATTATTTTTCAGTGTAAAATATACTTATATCAAAGTATGTATCAAAATTTAAAAGAATTTTTATTAAATTTACATATTATCAATCAAATCCAAAAAGGTTGATTATATTTGTAGAAATAGTGTTACTTGTTAATGAAGTATTTTAGAGTTGTATGTATAATTAATCGCTAATTAATTACAATTAATTAATATAATTCAATTATATTTCTTCTATATCTTCTAGGGATAGATTGAAATATGTATAAAAATTTTCAAAAGTCTATCTCAATCTAAAGATGATGAGAAATCGATTTCAATTTGTCAAAAGAGCGAACAGACAGAGAGACAGATGCCAAGTGAAGTTAATAAAAATAATAATTATAATAATCTATTTTACAAAAAAAAATAAAATAAAATAAAATATATAAATAATATTAGATCTTAAAATTTATTTTTAAGGGGAAATAAAAAAAAAAAAAAATGTAACGACTATTGAATATATTTCAATGATATGATTATTTTCTTCTGTTTCTTCTTTGGCAAGTTCAAGAAAGAGAGTTCTTCTTGTAAACATACATTCTATGTTTGTTTCTTGTTTCACACTCCATTTAACATCATGTTCATGAATTAGAACTGTATTTTTTAATATGCTTTAAATATTATTTAGTACTTTAAATAGGTAGTTTACTTTAGTTTGATTTTTTTTTAAATTTATTGATCTAAATAAAAAGATATTAAGGGAATATATTTTTCTTTTTACTATCCCGCCAAGGAAAATTTTCGATGTCGAGATTTTGATGTTTTTATACGTTTTGAAGGTTCCTGAATCATTTTCACTAAGGGTGAGAAAAATGTCTGTGTGTATGTATGTAGACAAGAATACGCAAAAATGGTTTGAGCTAGAATCATGAAATTTGGTAACGGGAATTATTCAAAATTCGTAGAATTCTATCAACTTTTGAGAAGTGTAGCTCAACCGGAAGAGGGTCATTACCTACGACGTTTTGATTTGTTTTCCTCTAAAGTGACCGTAAAAATAAAGATATATGTTTCATAATTTTTCACATAATTAAAAATTGTATAAAACTGCTATATATAGAATTTCAGCTTGAATCGCTGAAAGTACCGGCATTAATTTTTTAACACTGCAAATCACGCGCCAACACGTGACGTGGTGTCATCAACAAAGAGCCAAACATGCGCTGATTTAATAAATATTATTTATTAATTTTAATTTAATATATTATGTTAATTAATCCAATTCAAATTTGCGAGATAGTCGAGTGGAGACACTCCAGCTTATTTTTACATGAAATAATAATAATTGTTTATATCAAATAATAAATGATCAAACTTCTAACAAAATTAATTAATATTCCTAATATATTTAAGGATTAGATATTTTAAAATAATTTAAACTTTCAGCCTGAATTAAATTTAAAAATTTGCTACACTATTATAAATCAATACTCTTCCTCTCAAAGGCTTAAAAATCTATTGATCGGCACAATTTTAGGGCTTGAGGTCTCGATGGATTTCATTCGTCTTCTTCTTTGAAATAGAATTCATATTTGATTTATTATTATCTTCAAATTACATAAAATTATAATATTAAAGTGAAATTTGTTTGCTTAACTTTTCGGCTTCGTCGTTGAAATAAAAACAAAAACGATCTATGTGTGTTGTGTTGGCAGGCTTACATCTGCTCGATTAAAGAATGACGTCATCGGGTTGTGGGAAGGGACGAGGGGGAGGGATGGTGACGTCATTCAGGGCGCCTCACCATCCAAACCGTACGTGCAACATTTCTACTGCACTACTCTCTTCCGAGCTCGATTTCTTTTCATTGTCTCCAATTGAAATATATTTCCAGGCATCCCACACGGATCATAATTAATCGAACAATTTATTTTATTAACTTGGTTATGCCATAAAATATTCGAACGAAACCTCTTTCATCTTATCCATATTTAAATAAGACCTGCAGTTTTCTTTGCGTGCATTCAGGATATGAAATTCTTTTCCCTTCTCCCACTCCCCCACCCCCTTCCCTCTTTCTATTCACCTAGAAAAATTCAGATAATAAACTACTATTACCTGTTCCAATTGTTTTTACTTTATTATTATTATTATAAATAGAAAATATATTATTATACCTCAAATTTCCAAGATTAAATTTAACTTCAATTCTACCTAAAGGGAATATATATACCAGGGGTGTCTAAACTATGACTATTCGAGGGCCACATTGCAAAAAAAAAATATGCTGGGCCGCACATAAATATCATTTTACCTTTTTTTTTTTTTTTTTTTAAACCATGTTGAAAAAATTTAAAAAAAGTCGGAAATATTTAAAAATCTGATCCAAAAATCATTTTACCATTTTTTGAAGAACCATATTGAAAAAATTTTAATATTTTCATAATTTACGTTTGGGCCGCATCTCAAAGGGTTTTGGGCCGCAAGTGGCCCGGGGGCCGCACTTTAGACAAGCCTGCCTGATATATACATATACCTAGTATATCGATCAAATCAAATCAAAAGGTTTCTTTTATATAAATATTCAAATAAAATTTAACATTTCTTTAAAGATTATTTAAATATATACGTAATTCTTGTTCATTTGAAAAGAAATATCAAATATAAGAAATTTAAAATGATTATTTTTATATTAGCAATAGATAATTATTATTTATAATACTCGTAAATGAGATATGCAATTTAACATAAATATGACGATTATATTTTGTAAATATTACCCTTCTTGATCTATAATACAAGTATAATTATTTTCCTTATTTTTTTATGTATTTTATCTTAAAAGCATGACAAAAAGCAGTTTCAATTAATCTTAACTCTCCCTCTTATCAAATATTTATATATAGAAAAATGTAGAAAATTCATTCATATTTTCACTATCTATTTATTATATACACTACCTTATTATATATGTCTTTTTGGTATTTTCCGCTTGCTTATTTGAAAATTTTCATTTCAAAGATCTTTTTTCGTTTGAAACATCCCATGAGAAACATTTGGATTAAAATTATCATTTCTCTTTATCTCTTTCAACGTTATGGTCAAAAATAAATTTTAACAAAGATATTCTTTATGGAAAATTTCTATTATAAAAAATTGAATTCTCAATCTAAAGTATAAAAACATTTGAATGAATCTTCTAATCTATTTTTAGATTAATAAAATTTGAAGGAAAAAAAATATTAAACGAGAAATTTAAGAAAATTACAAAAATTGGCATTTATTGTTAAAATATATTAAATATTTGAGAATAATAAGTATAATAAGTGAGTGAGAATGAAGGTAGTTTGCTAATAAAAGGTGAAATTAATGATAGTGTGTTGTTTTATTATAATAATTATTTACAAGAATTTAGATAAATCTCAATCTTTTAAGGTTTTAACATTATATTCCTATCCATTTTAGATATTAAAGAAAACATTTTAACAATTTGTTTGTTTTATTTGTAACAAACAATTGTTCATTCCATTTTATAATATACTTATATTTAATTAATGGGTTATTGTTTACAAAACGGGAAGCTTTAGTGACTTTGCCAAAAGATTCTTTTTTTATAATTCCAAAGAAACTTTCCTTATACAATATTTCTCGCTCTCTTCTACTAGTTTACGAGATAAAAATTATTAAAATTTGCATATAAATCCATTTACATCCTATTTAGTTTCCATGTTTTATTCATTTGGCCAGCAGGGGGTTTTGTTTTGGATATATGAAAATTAAAAATTAATTTTAAATAATTTTTTATATCCAAACCGAACTGAAAAAAACAAAATTAGTGAATAAGTGGATAATTAGTGAATAGACAATAAAACATTGTTAAATGGCTGCCCATTCATAACCGAGAAATATTGCATAAGGAAAGTTCCTTTCGAATTAAAAAAAGGAATCCACTGGCAAAGTTACAGCCAAATCCCCGAAGTTTCACGTTTTGTAAACAATTACGCATTAATTAAATATATTAACACATTAACACAGTTTCTACTAGTAAATACAAAAATATAAAAAGAAAGATTAAATAAAGTAACTCATTTAATAAAGAAATATTAATTATGGATTGGCAAAATATATTTTTTATTTTAATTATATAAATCTAATATTATAAAAAATGTTTATGAGCTTTCAATATGAATCTCTTCATCTTTATGTATCTGTGCTAAATATTTTTTGCTTAGCAAAATTAACTTTATTTATAAATTATTTCAAAATTTCTAAATATATTAAAGATATTCTAAAAATAATTATTGTAACTATTATATATTATGTGAGAGTGAAGAGGATAAAAAGTTAAAATTCTATTTAGAAATTTTATTCTGTTGCAAAAGTTAAAATTTTATTTACTGTATATAAATTATAAAATTATATAAAGAGAGATAAAAAAAATGAGATTTTTTATTTATTAAAGTGAAGTGAAATTTCGTTAGAGGTGTGTCTCGTTTTCAATGTTAAATTGAACATACACTGGCAAATTTGTCAATGTAAAAAAAAGAGATTTCATAAAATAAAGATAAGCCGATTTAGTTAAATGACGTAGCAACATGAAAAGAAGCTTATTTTTAACGCTTCTATTAGATTGAATTAAAAAAAATAAAATAAAATGATCTATACTCAAAACAAAAAACAAAAAATAATGAAAAATTAATTATATATAAATACTCAAGTCATTCTTATGTATTTTTTTTTTAATTTAAAAATCTATTTTTTAATAAATTATTAATTCATGTAATTTACTGATACACACCTATTAGATACATTATTATTATTCAATTTCAAGGATCGAATGAATTATATTATGTTATACTAGGTTGATTAAATAATTAATGTTCCAATATAATCAGTCAGTCACACGTTGGGAGCCAATCGTATAAGTTGGATAATAATTAAGATATTGATGATAATATATATTTATATATGTAAATGAATAATAAAATAACACAGAAAAATATAAGCAGTGGAGTACCTAGAACTTTTGCCGCCCGGGACGATCTCCAGTTTGCCGCCCTTTCTATTATAAGACAATCAAAGAGTGGTTTTTATAAATTAATACACATAAATAAATTATTAAGTTATTTAATTAATATTAATTAATACACAGAGAGAGTAAATTTTAAACCTAGCAGACCACCTTCCGCCTTAATGAATACAATAAAATAAAATTATTATCCTGTTCTTGGAATTAGAATTCAAAATTTACACTAAAATGCATTTATATACACCGAGGAATAATATTCGAAATCATATAGTTAATCATAATTTATATAAATCAAATAGTAAACTTATAATAATCATAATAATCATTTATTATTCAAGAAAGAAAAAAAATAAATATGAAATGAATAAGTTGCTTTTTACAACTATAACTAAATATAAAAAATGCCGCCCCAAGATAAGTGCCGCCCGGTGCGGACCGCACCCACCGCCCCCCTCTAGGTACGTCACTGAATATAGGATTAGTTAAATAATACAAAAATAAACCACGCTGGCTTGAGTTAGGATTGGTCGCAACAAAGTTTTTAGAACGAAAGGTCTCAACTCTCAACGAAATGACCAAATGGCCGAAATAGCGTCGGCTGGTCGATCAGGAGAAGAGAGAGGACATTCCGTTGTCTTCTTGTCGGTTCGGGTGGTGGCTGCTAGGTGCGCTGAGTACCATTCGATAATTTTTTTCGATACCAATGTTATGGGTATCGATGCTGTACTAGTATCGGAAGTTAAAGAATCGAGTACAGCATCGATCGGAATCAAAGTATCGATACTCCGATAGTATCGATACTTTTTTAGTGTCTCTACTCATGACAGAGAGCGGGGCCGGTCACACATTTTTGGGAATCCCTCCATGGTTCCGGGCTGCCACGCAGGGCAGCATCTTACGGGAGCCAAACCCAACGGAAGAATTACCCAAATTTAAAAATAACAATTTAACTTAAAATTAAATTAATTAATTAATTAAATAAGTTTTGCCTGTTACAATGTGATATTATAATTGATCTATTATCAAAATTTCATTTAATTTTAAAATATTAATTTTATTTAATTCATTTGCTAAAAATATATATATTTTGTTTTTGTTTCATTAAATTATACTAATTTGAATATCCATTAAAAAAATCATCAACCACCTACCAGGTGGTCTCTATCTTAAATAAATTTATTATTGTTTTTATCTTTTATTTATTTGTAAGTATATCCTACATGGATTTAAATACTATTATGGGATTTTGTTTTGTTATGTGTCCCATCTGCTTTGTATGGTCGACCTTGACCTGCAAGGATCCAGCCTCGTGGCTCCTGGCGCAATGCATTTGCATGTCAAAGGGTTTATATGCCATTGTATTTACAATACAATTTAATGAGGGTGCCTTAGTGACCTAGATCAGTTATCGCAATGACTTTTGCTGTATTTTTTTTTATTTTTGTTTTATTACTACTATATTTACTGTTGCATATCGTGCATTTAATTTTAATCTGTTTGAAGAAAAACACACGCGAGATTAAAATGGAAGATATAATTGAATTTAAAATTGGAATCATGTATATGAGAATTATTTAATTAATGAATTTTTTTCTTATTTTCAACTTTATTTATAATAATATAATATTTATATAATATAATATAATAATTTATTAATTTGAAATTAATTTCTATCAAAAATATTATTTATTATGGTATTATGTATGATACTGATTTTAAAAGTAACTTCAATTCAAAGTAAAAAAAAAATGAGCTGTGACCTGACACAGAACCGACCGACGATTTGAAATAAATTAATTTCCAAATAAAATTATATATATATAAAGTATCAAAAAAAATATTTTTAAAACTTGAATTAAAATGACAAAATTATATTATCTTGGTTTTTATTTTTAGTTTAATTACTCACTTACGTAATATTTTCCGACAATGAATATAAAATTAGAATTTTGTAAACTACCACTTCCGGTTTCTGGATACACACCAAAAGTGATTCATTAAGTAAATATATCAAATTTTATCAAAATCCGTTGAGCCGTTCAAGCTTTACACGACTATACGGACACACAATAGACAGACGGACGGGCGGACATCATGCTAAAAATAATTTTTTCTGTTAACAAAATGCATGATTCGTGGAGGTATGTAAAAATCTCCACATGTGATTTTTTGTGTGAAAAAAATACCTTCCCTTCCTATCGTAACAATTTTTCCACATTTCATATAATAATTGTTTTCTTTCTTCCCATATTCATAAGATCAATTTTTTCTACTCATGTATTTTCTCATTTTCTGACTCCTATTGACATTCTATTAGCAATAATCATAGCCAGGAATTTACTTCTCTTTTGCTCAATTAAGTATTGTTTGCAGTTGACTAAGGCTCCGTTATGTCAATATTGAATGGTAAACCTTTAAATAACATTTCGTCCTCTGACCTAGATTCCGATCCTTGGTTTTTCAAATAATAATTTTCATTCAACATCAAATACCTTTCGTTGATTCACCATTCATCAAAGAATTTATTATTATTAATTATTTCAAATTTATATGTATATATATTACATTAGTGATTCTCAACCTGGACGATATCTCCCCCTGGGGGCGATCGACATCTTAAAGGGGGCGATAAGTTATTTTTTGGGGGGCGATAGTATTTTCTGGGGGCGAAATCATTTTCAACTCTAAAAAAAGGTAAGATGATTTTGCGAACAGGCTTTTTCCGCTTTTTTTCAATATGGTTCTAAAAAAAAGGGTAAGATGATTTTTAATTTTTATGAGGGCGAATTATGAAGCCGGCCTTGATCTAAAAAGTTTGAGAACCACTACATTACATGCATTAATAATTTATCTTAAAATTTATATTTAAAATTTAAAAATAAAAATAAATTGCAAAATCTTATGAATAATATAATAATAATATAATTCATAATATTCATTGATTTTCATAAAATGCCTCGAATATATATATATATATATATATATATATATATATTCGAGGCATTTTATGAAAATCAATCTAATTCTGAAATGAATAATTGTGTCATTTATAAGTAATCCAATTTAAAAAGATATTGAAGATGGCAACTGGGTCGGACGTCAAGTGGTAGATTTGACCTACGACCCTTCTCTCTCTTCTCTTTCTATCTATCTTTCGATTAAGAGAATAAATCACAAATGGGGAATATTTCCCAGCACCGAGGTTAATTTGATTCCCTCAAGGAGACATTCTTCATTCATAAATTCGCCGTCAATTGACTCTTTTTGCCAATCAACAAAAATCCTATGTTTATACAATTAACACGTTCCCGCCGGCTCCATAATTTGTCTATTTATTTTATATGGCGGCATGAGCCACTGGTGGTATATGCCGTGTTCAACCAAGATTATTTTGCAAATTTGCTATCTACGTATTTTGTTACGTCTAGGAAAAGCACTCAGCCTGTCTATCATATTGAAGACTCCAATGAATAGAAGAGATAGGGAGGGTAGTGATGGTGGAAGGGAGGGGTGGTGGTGTAATGGTTAAAAGCCTTTCGCCTTTACTTGATAGCCTAGCCAGATATTATAAATAGAGCTTTGATGTCTCTAAAACGAACACGAGCACTCACACCCGCGCTTTCTCATCATAGTCCATCCGTTATGACCAAATTAAAATTGATTCACTTCATTAGCCATAGATGATTTGAACAAACAAGCTATTCTATTGAAAAATGATCATTTAGTCATGGATTTCCCCACGTGGTGATTTTCTGCCATTTCGCATTACGTCAAAGAGTTATTTCTATCATTTTAATTACTATACATTCAATTAATTTAATGGAACAACTTTAAAATACAATTAAAGCAGTGTGGTAATGTATTTTGTATTTTATTAGATAACATAACAATCTAGAAAATATAACATTATAATGATCTTTAATAAACGGATATATATATATCCATAATAAGTTGTTTGTTATTTCGATAATAATTCATTTTGATATTACCATTTTAAAAAATTTATTTTCAGGAGCATTTTTTTTATATATTATTTTGAATAAGAAATATAACAATAATAAATATCAATAGAATATGGGATTAAAACAAAATTAAAGTATTAAATATAAATTAGAAAATAAAACAAAATAACTATTATAAAATTTTAAAAATATTGAATTGAGAGATGACTGTAGGAAAAATAGGAAATGTGAAAATATTTAGATTTGTAAATGAATATTAAACTATAACAAATAATTTCTAAAAAAGAGAAGATCATTTTTAAAGGATTTAATTTACTAGTGAAAATTTTATCAGATAAGATTTTTCTTTCTCTATACATACATATATATGTTATATGTCGGAATATAAAAATATTTCTAAAAACTCTGCAGTGTTTAATTTGGATTAATTGACATATATTATATTTAAATTAAATTTAATTAATTATAAATTAAGTATAATTAAATTGGATTAATTAATTAATATTTAAAACCTTTATCTTCATTTTTAAGTCAATATTTAAAAATTTAAAAAAATTAATTCTTTGTTGATGACACCATGTTACGTGCTGGCGCGTGATGGCAGACAACGTGTTAAAAAGTTTAAAAAATTATTTCTGGTACTTTCAGCGATTCAATCAAGCTAAAATTCTATATATATCAGTTTTATAAAATTTTTAATCATGTGAAAAACTATCAAACATATTTCTTTATTTTTACGGTCAGTTTAGAGGAAAAAAAATGAAAACCTGGTAGATAATGACCCTCTTCTCAAAAGTTGATAGAAGTTTACGAATTTTGTATAATAGCTCAAACGGTTTTCGCGTAATCTTGTCTACATACACACACACACACACACACATATACAGATATTTTTCTCAAACTTAGTTAAAATGACTTAGGAGCCTTCAAAACGTATAAAAACATCAAAATCTCGACATCAAAAATTCTGGCGAGATAGTAAACATGAATGAAAAAAGCAACTTTAAAACTTATAGCTTCTAATTTACGTTAGTTATTTAACTATATCTACATTTTTTTTTCTAAATGAGTCATTTTGTAAAAGAATTTCATAAATGAGTTGAAATTTAATACAAAAATCAGGAAATTTATAAATAGAAAAATTATCTACAAAGAAATATTTAAGATTTTTAATGACTCATTGATAATGTTTTTATTATTTTGATAAATGGAAAATTTTAGCAGTGAATAATTAATCAATTTTTTCATTATGCTTTATTTATGTTTATTTCTAATGTAACATTGTAACGTAAAAACTAGAGAAGACTAACCAATTTTTAGAATCGAACGATCGCCAATATTTAAAATTATTAAAAAGAAAAATTCATTTAAAAAATATAAACATTTTTTTTTTGTTTTTTGTTTTTGAAATGACTAAATTTTTTATGACTCTACTTTGGAATAAGAAAAACATTATCATTATCTCTAACACTTAATAGTAGATTTCATCAGAAATTGATTTATACCAAGGAAAAATATAATACATTAAAACAGAATAAATTTACGTATATCTACTATATATGGAGAAGGTCAAAAGTATTTTCTTAAATGGTTAAATGATTAAATGAACTTGTTTCAATTCTAAAAAAAACACATCTCAATCTTGTCTCAATTATGCAAATTTTAAAGATATAGCATGATTCTTTTGTTAAATTATCATATATATTTATATATAATAATACTGTGATTCTCAACCTTTTATCTTTAAAGCGGCACATTTTTAAACGTTTAAAAATTTGGCGGCACACAAAGAAATTGAAAAATTGGTCCCGAAATCGGTTTACCTTTTTTTTTTTGTTTTAGAACCATATTGAAAAAATTTAGAAAGTCGGAAATGTTTAAGAGTCAAGTCACAAAAACGTTTTACCTTTTTTTTAGATCCAAAGTGAAAAAAATTTAGAAAAAAGTTGGAAATGTATAAGAGCCTCATAATCTCGCGGCACACTTTTGAAAATCTTGCGGCACATTAAAGTGCCGCGGCACAGTGTTTGAGTATCACTGTATTAATAAAATATAAGAAGAGATAATAATACATAAAATAGTTTTCAAGGCTTATGTCATTTGTAATTAAACCACGTTAACTAAGTTTAAGCAAACACTGGCGATATAATATTTTAAAAAATTAATATAGAATATATATGATGTGAATATTATTCCCTATAGGAGAATATCTATTGTTATTCTATGAATTTCAGAGAGAATAAATTTGCAGAGGGTTCGTTAATAATTAAATTAGAAATTAAAAACTTTTTAATATTCTTATGAAAAAGTTATCTTTAATTTAGTTAGGTATTATCTTTTAAAAATTTTATTTAATAAATGATTTTAATAAATTTTTATTTAATAGAAAAAAATAATTATATATGGTATACTTATACCACATGGGCTGAAAAGTCCCGGGATTTTTCAATAGGTGACGCCACTAGAAAATGAACATGACTCATTTCGAGAGGCTCATCTGTCACTAGTTTATGTATGAAGTATCATGACACTTCGTCCATTCGTTTACAAGTTACAGTCGTTTCTATTTTCACCTTCATAAGAAAAATGGAAAAACAAGAATATCGCGTCTTGATTAAACATTGTTTTTTAATGAGAAAAACTTGTGAACAATCATTGCAGTGTTTTGCAGGAATGTTATCCCACATCTGCTCCTTCGAGAACAACAGTTTATCAAGACGCGATATTCCTGTTTTTCCATTTTTCTTATGAAGTCGAAAGTAGCGTCACCCAAAGGACTGTAGTGTAAACGAATGGACGAAATGTCATGATACTTAATACATAAACTAGTGACAGATGAGCCACTCGAAATGAATCATGTTCATTTTCTAGTGGAGTCACCTATTGAAAAATCCCGATACTTTTCAGCCCATGTAGTATTATTACATATCTTGTACATTTTACTTTTTCTATTTTAGAACAATTCTTTTTACTTGTCAACTTCTATAAAGTTTCTGGTGATAAGTTTGGATATTTAGTATATATAAATTATCATTATGGTAAAATCTATTTATTTTATAATAATTTTTATGTAGATTTAATATTATTTCAGAAATTAATTTAAACTTTGACAAATTCTAATTATATTAATTACTAATAAGTTTTGTTTAACTTATACTTTTAAAGTTATTTTTCTTTATTTTATGATCAGTATTTAAATTTTTTTTATTTCATTTGATTATTAGAAATAATTATTTTGTTTACAAATTGAAATCAAAATTGTAGACAAAAGACAATATGAATTTATTAAATTTAAATATTTTTAAAATGTTTTTTTTTTAATAACATATTATAATTATTTAATGGATTTTAACTGAATGCCCACTGTGACGTCATCGAAAGCCACAACCAATGATCTTTTCTTTTACTTACTTTTTTATTCTTTTGATTCTGAAAACAAGTAAAAAATTTTTCTTTTTATCTCTAAAATAATAATATTTGAATATTTTCTGAGTTTTTTTTTACCCTCCCATTTGCTGATGATGCATTTTAATATAGACAACCGCATACACAGATCATTTGCCTTGAATTACAAGACCACTCAACATGATAAAAAGTAAATATTCACTACAAAAAGGTAACAAACCCTCACCTCATACACCTCCTTCAACTCTCGTCACCGCAACTAACTTTTCAAGAGCTACTTGTAGTTTTTGTAATTTAAACTTTTTATATCTTTTTATTTTGCTAAGAAGTAAATAGATACGTAAATAGATACCTATTTAATGAGAATCGTTTTTTTTTTTGTACTCACATTTTATCTGTTCTTTCTTACTTTCTTTCAAGAAGTTGAGATATTTTCAAATTGTTGAAATAGTAATCTTACCTATTTTTTATTTAAAAGTTAATATCTTTGACATTAGGATGTTTTTTTTTCTATTTTATTTTAAGAAAAAAAATTCATAAATAGACTTTGATTCAAATCTTTTTTATATAAATAATGATTTTTTGTTTTTACCGACCGACGATAGTAAGGGAGGTATTGTTTTCACACCAAATTTCACATGTGGAGATTTTTACATATCTCCACGAATCATGCATTTTCTAAACAGAAAAAAGTATTTTTAGCATGATGTCTGTCCGTCTGTCCGTCCGTCCGTCTGTCCGTCCGTCTGTCCGTCCGTCTGTCCGTCCGTATAGATGTGTACAGCCTGAACGGCTCAACCGATTTTGATGAAATTTGGTATATTTACTTAATGCATCAGTGGGATGAATTGATCAACTTTTGGTGCAATTCCGGAAACCGGAAGTGGTAGTATTAGCGATCGACGATAGGAAGGAAAGGGTTATTTTCACACCAAAGGAGATTTTTTTATATATCACCACGAATCATGCATTTTGTATTGGTTTTATCCTCGAAAAAAATCATATTTATTAGTTTTTTCTTGATTTAAAATTATATGACGTCATCCAGCCATGCATGACGTCACAGCCTGGTCATGCATATATATTATAAATAAAATAAAATTAAAAATGTTTATATTTATTATTTATGTATCCATATCTGTTTTTTATTACATTAATAGATATATGAAAATTATTTGAAATTGTTTCTGTAGCTGGAAATTAATTTATTTCAAACCGTCGGTCGGTTCGGACCTGGCCACAGGTCAACTTATTTTTTTTTTTGTTTTATAATAATTTTCACCTACGTTTTGAAAATATTATATTTAAAGAAGATAAATATTGTTTTTGTTTAAGCAAAATATTATTCCAAATATGATATTTTCTTAGAAAATTCCACTCTCTTTTTTCCAAAAAGAACTATTTTTAATAGATGAATAATTTACCACAGAATATCTAAATTACATTAGTATGTTGAATCTCAAAAGATTATTTCAAGAAAAACTTATAAAGATTATTTGTATGACAGATTTTAACTCTAAAAATAATATATATTATATATATTAATTATTATTTATATTGTATGAATAATAAATAAAACTGAAAAGATGATACCCTCCTTGACCCTCATTTTCTAGTAATGGAATTGGACGGTCCCATTCGTGCTTGATTTGGGAATTGAGTCCAGAACCTTGGAATTAATTTTAGAAGGTAACAAACAAACTATCAGTTGATAGTATAATAGAAATATTATTTCATTCTTTAGATTCAAGAACATTACTTTAATCTCTCAAATATTATATATAGATAAAATATATTATAATATAATTGTAAGAAAAAAAAATCCCTCTGAGTAATCTGTTGAAACACTTCTTCAATTAAATGGTTAATTTTTCCTTTAATGTAGAGTTTATATCACAACGAGAAATATTATTTAAACATACATATTTAATCATTTTAAAATAATTATTAAATTTATTTATGTTTATACGTATATATGCTCTGCCCCCTGTACCTCCGAAGTGATACATAGTATTTGGTTTAAAATTTGTATTAGGTTTTCATTTAAAATAAATAATAAATTTTCAGTACTTATACTAAAACATTTAGTTCTTGTAGTTTTCTTATTTATATATTTCTGATTTAGTCAGTAAATTATAATTTTAATTAAATATAATTTTATTGTAAATGTTATGATGGAGTATACTTAATATTCCTTAATCATTTCATTTTGATATTTTATTTTCATTGATTTATTGAATAATTTTAATTATAATGAAATTTAAGGAAATTTAAAGTTAGTGACTTGAGGCATTTTATAAAAATAAAATTAACATTTCGTTCTGTCCTTCGTTCTGTTCTTCATTCCTGTCGTTCTATCCGACTCTTATTCTCCCCCAATTTCCTCAACTTCTTTTTTATATTTGGTTTCTCAATTGGTCTCTCAACGACCAACCAAGTTTCTTGCTTAACTTTCTCACTCTTTAAATCCCAAAGATATATTTATTAACTTACAAATTTTCTTCTCATCCAGTCCAATTCATGTACACATCCATGTTATATGAAACACCTAAATTTCTAATTTTTTCTTCCGTTTTTTAAAAATTTTTAATAGAGAGAAAGAGAGAAACATTGCAATTATATCGAAAATTTACTAATAGTGTATTTTTATTAATATGAAAATTATTTTTATAAATTTATCAAGATATAATATTATTCAATATATTCTCAAATAATACCTATGTTTTATTTTAATATTATAAATAATAATAAATAATATAAATGCATTCAGAACAGACAGACTGATATGAAAAATTCTAAAGTCACTTTTGGATTCTTGAGTTCATGAAACGTGAAGATATGCAAAAAATTTTAAATTCTGAACAATATATATTTTAATATTATGTATATTTTAATATTATAAATAATAATAAATAATATAAATGCATACAGATCAGACAGACTGATATGAAAAATTCTAAAGTCACTTTTGGATTCTAGAGTTCATGAAACGTGAAGATATGCAAAAAATTTTAAATTCTGAATAATGTGCAAACATTAACTTTTTCTATATAAATATATAGAAATAGAAGATTGATCTTGACCCATAATCTAAAAAGTTGTTCTTTAATATATGGGGATACATAACAAAGGTTTACCTCCACATCTTAGAATAGTAATTTAATCGATAAAAGAATATTATCAGTCTGTTTTATTATTATTCATATTATTATTATTATTTTTAAAATAAAATTCAATCTCTCTCTTTTATTATATTTGCATTTGGATAGAATATATTTATTTGAGATGATCATATTCTTTCAATATACATTTGATTTTAAATTAAATATCATTTTGTCTGTAGAATATTCTATTCTTATTTTTTTCCCTCTATTAGAATAGAATTTAAGCCAAAACTGATTGACCTCTTTCCCTTTAAAGGATCGTTTCTGAGGAGCCTTTCATATCCAATCAATGAACCAATTAATTAAAATAAACAGACATTTCTAATATATAAATACAATTTTTATCTTAATAAAAAAAACTAATCAATAGATGATATTTTTATTTCAAATACAAAATTTATTTTCGTTGTTATTGATTTTAATAAGTAATCCATTAGTATAGTATAAATTGATATTCTCCTACTCAAAAAATATTGTAGATTATTATATAATATGAAATATTAATTAAAAGTTTAAAAAAAAGGATTATTTCTAATTATTCTCAATTTAACTATTAGCTTGCTAGATATCAGTAAAACTTTGTAAATATATTTGTAAAATTAATATTTATTATTCATGTGAATTAATTTCCAAAGTGTTTTGTTATCTTGAACATTCCTTAAGTTTACAACAAGAAAACAAACCAAAAAAAATAAAATTAATACTTTATATTAGAATTATTTATTTTTTGATTTTACATTACAAGCTTTACAGTATAAAGTATTTTTATTGCCATAAATAGTTTATATTATTTTTTTCTTTTTTTTTTTTTGATGACGAATTTTTAAATATGTATGTAGGGTAAAGTATACAGTCGTTGGCCCCCGAGGTAGTCATTGGCCCCCTATCACTAAAACACAAATAATAAGAGATATGCATTAAAGACTGCTAGGAATTGCTAAAGGGGCCAACGACTCTATGCTTTACCCTAAATGTAATACGAAAAAAGAATAAATCTATTTTAGTTAAATTAATATTTATATTTTTTTAGTAATAAAATAAAAACAAAAATTTTTTTTTTATTTTTCTTCGATGTATCTTACATATTTAAGAGGATTTACGTGAAAGGGGCTTACGAAGTTTTTTTTAGGGAGAATTGGGGAGAATTTATTTTCATATTGTATATGTTAAAGTTTTATAAATTGATTAATTCATGCACATAATATTTAGTTAAATTTTTGACAAGCAATTCTTATTGGGGAAAAGAAAAATTCTTAATAGTTAAGCAATTCTAATATGATAGATGACTCATTGGTTAGATTAGAATTGTGCTGAACCTTGAAGTCCCTGTGTTTATTTAAATCACGAAAATACACAAGTTACAAGTTTATAATAAATAAATAAACATTAAAACTATGAATTTCCTCAATTGATGTAGTATAATTTAATTTCAATTATGTATATGTATCCAAATATACTCAATTTTGATACATTTAAGTAAAAGTTAATTCTTAGAGATTATTATTATTATTAATATTATTATTATTATTTTTACTATTTAAATTTGGTACACGGGCATTATTCAAAATTTGTAGTTTTCTATCAACTTTTGAGAAATGTAGCTCAACCGGAAGAGGGTCATTACCTACAACGTTTTGATTTTTTTTCCCTCTAAAGTGACCGTAAAAATAAAGATATATGTTTGATAGTTTTTCACATGATAAAAATTGTATAAAACTGCTATATATAGAATTTCAGCTTGATTGAATCGCTGAAAGTACCAGAATTAATTTTTTAACACTGCAATTCACGCGCCAACACGTGACGTGGTGCCATCAACTAAGAGCCAAACATGCGCTGGTTTAATAAATATTATTTATTAATTTTAATTTATAATTAATTAAATTTAAATTAAATATAATATATTATGTTAATTAATCCAATTCAAATTTGCGAGATAGTCGAGTGGAGACACTCCAGATTTATTTTAAATATTAAATAACCATTTCAAAAAAAAAACAACAATTTTAATTGATTTTTTCGCTAAATTGAATTCTTTATATTTAATTATAAATCGACCAGATACGTTATTATACGTCGATGATGTCATTCTTCAAGAAACCTTGACCGGTGACGCGACGCGCGAAAGCGGCCCCGGTCACCCGCCAAACGACTTTCGCTGAATATTTCAGCAGTTTCACTGTCTCTGTGTGTACGTGAGGGTTTCTTCCTCCCTCGGAGCACCTCTCCTGAAGTGTTTGTCTGTGCATCCCGACGCGAAAGTTGCGCTCAGTCGCGTTTAGACACGCACTCAGCCATTAACTTTGTGCTGATTGAAATTTGTTCCATTGACATTCCGTCAAATCCTGATATCATCCACAGGATCGATTACAATTTCCAAATCGTCATGATTTTGTTTTAAAATGGAACAACGTTGTTGTTTCCCGGTTTGCTAACCCTTTACACATGTCAAGTACAATTGGATGTTACGAATTGTGAGTTGATTATTTATGAGTTTCCTCCTCCATTCATCCAAACGGAATAATGCATTGCACATTTCGCTATTCTAACATTACTTTTATACTTCTTCTTTTTATTAATTAATCTTTTGTCTGATATTTTATTAAGATATAGCAACTAAATTTGCAATTATAATCTAGTATATTGTCCTGGAATTTAATTAAAAGTTTAACTAAGCTTATCATTTAAAAAAGAAAATTGTCCAAAATAGAAAGATCATTAATACACATTCATTCCATTATAAAAATAAGCTGGAGTATCTCCACTCGACTATCTCGCAAATTTGAATTGGACTAAATAACATATATTATATTTCAAATAAATTAAATTAATTAAATTATAAATTTTAATTTATAAATAATTTTTATTAAACCAGCGCATGTTTGGCTCTTTGTTGATGGCACCACATCACGTGTTGGCGCGTAAGATTTGCAATGTTAAAAAATTAATTCTGGTACTTTTAGCGATTCAATCAATCAGAAATTCTATATATAACAGTTTTATACAATTTTTAATCATGTGAAAAACTATCAAAAATATATCTTTATTTTTACGGTCACTTTAGAAGAAAAAAAATCAAAACGTTGTAGGTAATGACCCTCTTCCGGTTGAGCTACAATTCTCAAAAGTTGATAGAAAATTTCGAATTTTGAATAATGCTCGTGTACCAAATTTAATGATTCTAGCCGAAACCGTATTTGCGTAATCTTGTCTACATATATACAAACATACATACATACACACACACAGACATTTTTCTCAACCTTAGTGAAAATGATTCAGGAACCTTCAAAACGTAGAAAAACATCAAAATCTCGACATCGAAAATTTTCGTAATCACAATACTATCTCTGGCCAGATAGTAATAAATAAATAATCCTAATATTACAATAAATAATTATTTATAATTTAATCAACTTTTAAAAAAAATTATCTACAAAAAAAAATTCCAATAAATTTTTTTTTTATAAGTAAACATGTTTTTGAAAATAGCAATTGTTTTTTTATATGCAAATGTTTTTTCAGACAGATTCAAAACACATGCAAAATTTAAATTGAGAAGATAAATCATAGTTCTATTGATAAATAAATATTTTCTTGTTATCAGGGAATATGCTAACTAAATAAAAATAAAACTTGCTTGGAATGCTAGAATAGGCATGCATTTAGTGATAATATACAACAACAAGAACAAAAACACAGGTTGTTGTTATCTATTAAAACTTATTTAATAAAAAAAAATAATTTTCTACATTTTTCTTTTCTTTCATGAAATTTCCTGATCATAAAAAAATATAAATATTGAAATTTTCCCAAACTTCAAACCAAGGTGGAGATATTTTCAGAAGTAATCTTAATAATTCAGAATGCTACATTAACGATCTATATATATAATCAGTGATTTATTGGTAAAATAAGAAGTAAGGGAACGAATAGTGGGAGCAAAAAAACGTCCTATTTTCAGCAAACTATTTTTTTCCATATAAGTTTTTATTTTTTCTTATTCTTACTATACAAAATATTAACGAACACGAAAAAAGAAATTCTAACAGAAGATTTAAGTGGGAGTTGTCGGGACATGAAAAAGTACTAGAACGCGTTCCGGTTCTGAAAAAAGGTAAGGGAACGTCGTTCCCTCGCGTTCCTCTCCCAATACTCCACTGTATAAATATATATATTTAGGTATATATATATAAATATATATATATATATATATATATATATATTACCTACTATTTAAATTTTATATTGAAAATCAATTTATTAATTTTAAATGAAAGCTAATCGTATAACAAATAAATAAATGATTTATTGAACAAGATCAATGTAAATGAATTTCTTATCGGTGCGTGTTTGTGGTTCATACATTTACACCAATTTCAAGAAAAGGTAGAGGTGGAGGTTTGTAGTTAATCGGACACCTGTTAGGAATTCCGGAGGCTGCGCCCCCGTTTTTTTCAAGGCCAAGTACTCGCAAGATTATTTGTTTGTTTATTTTCACGAAAAAACAACGCCACAAAAAGAAAAAAAATTCAATTTCATATTTATTATATTTATATTTAATAAAATTAAAAATTTCTAATTAAATTTATCTTTATAAATTTTCTTTATTTAGATTAAATATTTAAAAAAAAAAGAACAAAACAATATATATATATAAAAGGTAGAATTTCTATTACCTTCTAGATTTTTCATTTATAATTAAAATAATTATTTATTTATTAGAATACAAGAATTTAAATAATTTATGACAATTTTTCATTTTCATTCATAAAATTAATATTTATATTATCTTTTGTATTTAATTAAAATGTTTAAAGAAAGAAGGGAATTAAAATGTCAAAGGCTATTAGGTATATAACAATACGAGGTCTGTTCAAAAGAAATGGTGAATTTTGAATTATTTCAAAAAGTATTTATTTCTTCATCAATATCCATTTTGTCGCCTTTAAAGTAATTCCCCTCAGATATAATCCACGTATGTGCCAGCGCTTCTTTCGATCGTCGAAGCACTTCTGAAATGCGTTTTTCGGTATGGCATCAGCTCGTTCTTCGATTACGACATTATCTCATCAATTGTGGCAAAACGCTTTCTTTTCATTGGTCTCTTCAGTTTTGCGAATAGGAAATAGTTGCAGTGAACCAAATCTGGTGAATTCGGTGGTTGAGGCATGATTACGGTGTTGTTTATGACCAAAAAATCTCATAGAAGCAATGATGTGTGAGCTGGTGCATTATCGTAATGCAGAATTCATTATTTGTTTTTCCACAATTCCGATCGTTTGAGCCATATTGCTTCACGCAAATATTGCATGACTACCTTGTAGTATTCCTTATTTTTTTTAAGTAAGAAATTGAAGAACACACAAAACGTGACTAACTTTTCAGTTGTCAAAAACAAACTACTAATCCAAAATGGCTGATAACATATGAGAAACATATGGGGTCCTTGTAGTATTCCTTATTTTTTTTAAGTAGATAATCGAAGAACATATTAGTTATGTGAATGATTTAAAAATATACTAAAATGTATTCGTATGTGTGAAATAATACCGATGAATCAGAACCAATTAGCAAAACCACACATTTTACAATTATGATAAACGGAAACCACACAAAACCCTTTTTATCTAAACACAATAGCACAATTGATATCTTTCTATTGTCTTTACTTCATTGATAAACAAAATTGTCATTTTACTACTAGATAATACTAGATAGGTATTAGATGTAAATTTAAAGAGAAGAATATATTACTATCTATTATCTATATATATTCAATATTAAAATAAAACCTTAAATATAATATTTTATCACATTCAATGGAAATGGAATTTTTATTATCAATTA
Source organism: Labia minor (assembly GCA_963082975.1). Taxonomy (NCBI): domain Eukaryota; kingdom Metazoa; phylum Arthropoda; class Insecta; order Dermaptera; family Spongiphoridae; genus Labia; species Labia minor. The sequence continues at coordinate 12,680,330 of OY720347.1, read as the reverse complement.
TTTAAATTAAATTATTCATAGACTCATTAAGAGAAGAAAATATTAATTTTCTTCTCTCAATGGAACAGAATTTGAAAATACAATTCACATTTCTAATCTCAAATAAGATAATGAAATTAATAATAAAAAATATACATTATAGATAGGTGGATAAAAGTAAGATTGTGATTTTTTTCAAATGATAATAAATTCTTTAATTTATTGAAAATCGTCGATATTTATTATCAGCATATATTATTCTAATAAATATTTTCAAATAAATTTATATAAAAAAAAAAAACAAAAATTATTTTTAATTACAATTTTATAAATTTTAAATTTAATTTTTTTTTTTAAGTAACTTTTATAAAATATGAAACACACAATACATCAATATCATGCCAAATGTAAAATAAAACTTTTATTTTTATTTATTTATTCATTCATTAGTTTATTCATTGTTTTATTATTATTCATCTAATTTCAGTATTAAATGTTTTAATTAATGCTAATTATTTTGTAATTAATTGCTAAATTTAATTTTTTTTTTATTTTTTTACTAACCCGCCAGAGATAGTATTTCCATCATGAAAATTTTCGATGCCGAGATTTTGATGTTTTTACAAGTTTTGAATGTTCCTCAATCATTTTCACTAAGGTTGAGAAAAATGTCTGTGTATGTGTGTGTGTGTGTATATATATATATGTGTGTGTGTGTGTGTGTGTGTGTGTGTGTGTGTGTGTAGACAAGATTACGCAAAAACGGTTTGAGCTAGAATCATGAAACTTGGTACATGGACATTATTCAAAATTCGTAGTTTTCTATCAACTTTTGAGAAATGTAGCTCAACCGGAAGAGGGTCATTACCTACAACGTTTTGATTTTTTTTCCTCTAAAGTGACCGTAAAAATAAAGATATATGTTTGATAGTTTTTCACATGATTAAAAATTGTATAAAACTGCTATATATAGAATTTCAGCTTGATTGAATCGCTGAGAATACCGGAATTAATTTTTTAACACTGCAAATCACGCGCCAACACGTGACGTGGTGCCATCAACAAGAGCCAAACATGCGTGGTTTATTAAATATCATTTATTAATTTTAATTTATAATTGATAATTTATAATTAATTAAATTTAATTTAAATATAATATATGTTATTTAATCCAATTCAAATTGCGAGATAGTCGAGTGGAGACACTCCAGCTAATTTGTTGTTGTTTTTGAATATTCTTCATTCTAAAAAAAAATACATTAAGATAACTTTCAATAAAACTTGTATATTTTTTTATCTCCTTGAAAGATCCATCCTTGCTTTTTCTATTACGATGTATTACTTATATAATCATTTAAAGAATGAATCTTCTTTTGTTTGATGAAGAATTGAATTTACATTAAATTGAATAAACATTTTCCTAATATTTAGATTAATTACTATCATAGATTGAAACATTTCACTGGTGTGTATTGTGTTGTTAAAGCCAACTGTCAATCAAAAATTCCAAAATGTAATTAAACTTGCCCTTCCTCCTTTTATTATTCTTTTTTATTTTATTTTTATATTTTATATATATATATATATATATTTGACTTTCAACCAATATATGTCAATGGTTCAAACTCACCATTTTATGTTTATAAAGTGGGTTTAGAAACATATGCGCGCAATAACTCCCACGACTGGCAAAAAGCTATTTTTGTATAATGCTTCTCGCAATTTTTTTTTTTTTTAGTCATGTTTATTTTTATTGACACTTTAATTCAAGTATTCAAGACACATTATTCTACTCTATCTCTAACCATTATGAACTATGAATATTTAAAATTAAGATTATTATTTAAAATAAATAATCGAGAATATATATGAAATTTAAAAGAGCATAAATTAAAAAAAAATAGTAATAAAACATACAGCCCTTAAACGTACGTATTAATGCACTGAGAGACAGAAAAGTATAAAAATTATCTCTGGTGTAAATTTCAAAAAATACTTAATTATTAAAAATACAAATATATATACATATATAATTTTTGCTAGTATAATAAGACAAGATATCTAAAATCAATTTATTGAATTGGGGAAATATAAGGAAAGAATTGTAATTTAAAATTTGAAAAAATTATTTAGATTAGAATATAGAGATAAATTATAGTAAATGAGAATCTTAAGAGTGCCTATGTGTATGATTCGATGAACTGATGATCACCAACAAAAGCTAGCGGTTCTGTATTTCTAGAGAATTCGGTTGGAACAGGTCCACTTGTGAAAGTAAGCTGAAGCGCTTATAGAAGCGTAACAAACTAAATATTTACCATCTACTTTTGACAATTCTAATTAAATAATTGTTAGAATAAAAACACCTTGAAGCACTTTTTAGTGATAAACAATAAAAATAAAAATAACATGAAAAACTTATTCAATTGTATAGGCAACTAACAAACTAAGTATAAGTACCAGTAAATTCTAAATTTAATAAAAAAAAACATTGAAGGAAAAATAAAAAACAAACAAATAAAAAAATATTTCTTAAATAATAGTGACATGTGAATTCCCCCCCCCCCCCTAGTGATGAACATTTATTTATTATGTAATATCAATAGCCATTCAATGAATTAACAAATGTTTTCTTTATTTCTAAATTCATTCATTCATTCATCGAATAATTATTGTATTATATCTAAAAGGTCAAAATTTTAAATTGTTGTTAATTTTCTTTTGAGGGTTTTTTTAATTCAATTTACCTCTCTAAAGAACTGTGACTGGGGGATCAATCAAACCTCAATCAAAATTACAAACCCATTAAAATTGATCATTTTTATTTGTGAATTAGGGGGCAGCTAGCCGAGAATGTAGCGTAACAATTTTCTACACAATAAATCGGCGTTCGATTCCAATTAAGAACAAATTTTTCTAATGAAATTTAATTTAATATCAGATGCCTCCGGCTTCAGGAACTGTCAGTTCCTGGTTCTATACATGCGGAAGGCAACGGGAAACCACCGCATTAACATTCCCAAGAAAAGGCTGGGCAGCTTCTAAGGCTGTCCTAGTCATGATGATAGCCAAACTCCGAAAGGGAGACGGCACCTTAAGAAGATTTGTGAATTGTAAATTTGATTTTTAAATATTCTAATATTTTTATATTTTTTTATATAATTCTCTTCCCCTATCTTATTGGAAATGTAATTTGAATAGTTTATTTTGAGATTTTTGAACTTGAATGCATTCATTAAAAAAAAAAAAACCCCAAGTTATAATATAGATCAAGTCAAACTAAAATAACATCAAAACGGATTGCACAAGTCTATTTTACGTAATTTATCTTTAACTTTTTACATCATTAATTAGAAATTATTTTTAATAATATAATAATAATAATAATAGTTTGTTTAAAAATTTTAATCTTTAATTTTTTATCAAAAACTAGATAATGAAAACTACCTTTAATTTTTTTTTCTCTTTATTTTTTTTTTTTTTTTTTTTTATTCGAAATAATTTTTTTCATAATTTTATTATGAATGAAATTCCATTAATTCTCAAGAATGTTTGTCTTATATTTTTTCCTTTTAAAATTGAAAGTTCACTTAACTATTAGATGAGAGAAGAGACAGACACATCAAGAAATCTTAAATTACTATCGACATTAACCCAGTTAAAACCGAGAGGGGAGGGGGCCACAAGATGATTCATTTATATTCAACATTTTATAAATAAATCGATAATTAATTTGATCCAATCTCCAATCCATTGGGGTGGGCCATTCAAAAATAAACTTAATTTTTGTAAGTTTTATATTTGTGTATATTTGTATATTTGTATATGTAATTTTTTTATCACGCCTCTTGGGTCTGCCCAGAAATAGCCGACGCCTTCCTTCAGTAGGCGAGGGCGTGGTTCGTACTTTGATGACAATCGATTCGAAAACCTAATGAGACCCGGATTTAGTCCTCAAAGGATCAAATAGTCAAAATTAAATTATAATAATTGTTTATATTTTAATAAGATTAATAATAATATTTATTTTTTTTTATAACTCTTTGCTAGATCGATAATTTATTAAATTTTAATTTCATGTTTGCAAGGTTTGCTTTGAAATTACTATTTTTTTTACTTTTCAATAGAAAAAAAAATATTCTAAGATTTTTAGTGTAAAGGTATTGTAATCCCGATTGAGACTATCAATTTATATTTTGGTCATTTTTTTTTCATCTCCTTCCCGCATCAATTTATTAATTCCTTAACCAAATAATACTTCTAATTTCTTAATAAATAAAAAATAAAAAAAATGCCTATTGCACACTCCACGAAAGTCGAGGGAAATATAAATGCAAGACATGTCGTAAAGGCTTTCACATTAAATGCGTGATCAACTTTATCATATTATAAGTACCATGGAGAGGTTTTATTTTGAGGACTGGTGTGTTGAGTTAAGTACAGACCTATGCCTACACTTATTAACATATTACCAAAGTGTGTATTTATTCCTAAAATATTATTTATATCTTTGATATTTTAATTATTATACATGTACATATTTTTTATTATATTTTTTTTAAATAAATAAAATTATTTATATATATAAAAGCCATAATCGTCATATGTATGTATCATTTTCACCTATCCTCTTAAGTTGCCCGCAAAGACACACTAGGTGGCGTCTTTCAAAAAAAACAAAATTATTCTATAAATGGTAATTTGATTTTTATGTGTTTGAAAAAAATGTTAATTGAATACTAGAATTCGTATTATATATATGCCTATTTTTTAATCCAATTTCTTCTTGGTGTTTGAATTTGTTGATAAATTAGTTGTTATTAATATATTTATCGATAATTTTTATTTTCAATATTATGTATTAATATCAACTATTATATTATTATATGTTTTATTTGCTATCAAATCATTCATTTTTTAATATCCACGACCAGAACAACATAAAAACAAAAATTAAAGAAAGCTCCGCTCAAGGCAGATTACTAAAAAATGATCATTAGGTATAAGAAAAATATTGTTTTCAAAGAACTTTAATTTTAATTGCTGCCAACCACGATAAATTCATTTTAAACTGAAATTGCTAACACCGATTGCAACGGGTTCAACTATATATATATATAGGTATATATATGTAATTACTAAACTAATGTACATATGTATCAATTGAAGAGTTAAATGAGGGTTAACACAACTGGTTTTATATTAATAAGAATGTTAATTAAAAAAAAAAGAAAAATTGGATAATAAAGAATATATAAATATTGGAAAAATCTCCTTGCTTTTATTTATTAATTTTATTTAATTATATTTTAATTCTATATATATTAGAAAGGTGTCTATTGGCTATTAAAATTCTTCTTTCCATTTACCATTTAAGCAATAAAAAAAATAGTATTTAAAAATAAACAATCCTTGTATTTATGATAATTCAGATTTTATTTTCTTTCTTAATGATAATTTAAAATTCATATCAAATCTATAAATGTAAATATATATTATAAATAAACCTATAAATATACTATACGTGTATGTATTCTGAAAATGTTTTTTTTTTTTTAATTTTACTTTAAATTTATTTCTTTGGTTTAATATTTATAATATTATATCAATTGCAAATAAAAATTATATAATAATGTGTATCTATCAAATATTTGTTTTAATATAATTTTAATATATAATTTTTTTCTAGTGTATATAGATTGATTCATTTAATCAATTTGTTTTTACAATTAAAAATTAGCTGGAGTGTCTTCACTCGACTATCTCGCACTTTTAATTGCATTCTTCTTCTTCGTCGCTTTCTTCTTAACAGAAGTTGCGTGAACTTTAACTCCATGCTCCCACAATTTTTATTTTGTGGAGCACCTTTCTCCATCTGGAGCGATCGCGAGCCTCCACAGTAGCCTTCTGGAGACCAGCGCCAACACCTTCCCCTATTTGATCGGTCCATCTGGCCGGTGACCTGCCCCGTCTTCGTGAACCCTCCACTTTTCCTTGGATCACGATCCGTTCAAACCCATCATTGGAGCGGGTAAGATGACCAAAATAGCTCATGACCCTTGTGAGCACAATACTCGACAGCCGAAGATCAGCCCCTATCTCACCAAGAATCGAGATGTTCGTTCGACGTGCTGTCCAGGGGACTCGTAGCATCCTCCTCCAACACCATAGCTCGAAGGCATCTATTTTTCTGCGACTGACCTGCTTCACTGTCCATGTTTCTGATGCGTACAGCATTACGAGGAAGACCAGCGATTCGACTAAAACTTTTTTTGTATTGGTGGTTAGGCTGTTGTCCTGCCATATTTTTTTTAACTTCGTCATTACTGATCTCCCCATCTGTATACGCCTATTTATCTCAGCATCACAGCCGCCTTTGTTGGTTATCATGGACCCGAGATATATGAAGTGGTCAATCACATTATAATCCCCGATTTTCTTGACGTTAGGTTTATTGTCATTAGCACGGTCGACAATCATGATTTTGGTTTTTCGTTGATTGATCTTTAGTCCAAACTCTTCACTTACTCGTTCAAGTTTTCCAAGTAGCTGAACTAATTCCTCTTCCGAGTTGGCGAGCAGGGCCGTATCATCCGCATATCTTAAATCTGTTATTTTTACCCCTCCCACAGAAACACCCCCATCCCAGCCCCCCAGAACCCTCCGCATGACATATTCCCCGTATATGTTGAAGAGAATCGGCGACAAAATACATCCCTGACGCACACCCTTGCCTACATTAAACTCCTTCGACAGGCTGTTCTCAATCCTAACCACCCCGGAGTTGTTTTCGTATAGACTCTTTATTAATGATATTAAATGTATGGGAACGCCCATGCTTTCCAGAATCATCCAGAGCTTCGGCCATTGTAAGCTGTCAAATGCTTTGCAGTAGTCTACAAAGCAAAAATAAACTGGGTGATAATATTCTCTGGCTTTTTCAATTATGAGTCTTATGTTTAAAATTTGTTCTCGGGTTCCCTTTCCTTTTACAAAACCAGTCTGATTAGGTGGAATCTGCCAGGCAATATAGTGCTTCAGTCTTTCATGAATGATAGAAAGCAACACTTTACTAGCATGAGGTATTAAAGCGATAAGTCTGTAATTATCACAAATGTTTTTGGGTCCTTTTTTATGGAATGGGACAAAAATTGAGCGAACCCAGTCATCAGGCCATTTTCCAGTATCCCACACCCTATTACAAATATCTCCAATTCTTGATATTCCTATGTCTCCCATGCCTTTCAAGATCTCTGATGTAATTTGATCTGAACCGGGAGATTTACCGTTCTTCAGTGAATTTATGGCATGAGACACTTCAGACTCTAAGATACCAGGCTCATTTTCAAAAGATTGTATTGTTGTAGATGGTGGATCCCCCTGATATAATGATTCACAATAGTCCCTCCATATATTGCATGTTTCTCCAATTGAATTGCTATATTTTCCACCAAATTGGAGCGCCCAAGACCCAGGACTAAACTCACGGGTGATTAATTTGATTGTCTTGAAGAGATCTTTAGAATTATTATGCTCAGAATGCTTTTGGACATTTGAGCATAATTCTTTATAATAGTTATTTTTGTCTCTCCGACATGCCGCTTGGATATTCTTGTTCAGTTGTTTGATCATCAATTCATTATTTCCTTTGGATTTTAGGATGCGCCTTTCTTCAATCAATAGCATTGTTCCATCCGTGATCCACGAATTTCTTTTGACATCCCTTGAGGTTATATCTACTGCACTTTTAATAAGTTCTTTTGTAGATGTCCACATCTCATTAGCAGAAGATGAAAGGTTGTATTTGTACTTGGAGTTGTAACAAGTTATTCTCTTTAGAAATTCTGTAGAATCTGAGATCTTGAGTTTCGGATGGACACTCTGGATGTTACATTTTTTCAGTTTCAGACAGAACTCGGCTACAAGTAATTGATGATCGGATCCACAAACCGCTCCCGGGAGCGTCTTCACATTCCGTATTGAAGACCTCCATCTCGTTCTTATGAGAATGTAATCTATCTGGTTTCGATGTAAACCATTAGGGGACGTCCAGGTATAGAGGCGGCGTTTGTGGTGTTGGAATGTTGTATTTGTTATCGTGAAGGAATTATCTACACAGAATTGAATGAGTCTTAAACCTCGTTCATTTCTTTCCCCAAGACCGTATTTTCCTACAACACTCCTTAAATGAAAATCTTCCGTAGTTGTACCTACTTTCGCGTTAAAATCACCCGTTATTGTTATAATTTCCCGATCCGGTATACTTTGAATCACAGACTCCAGCTCATTGTAGAATTCATCAATTACCTCATCTTCAGCATCAGCAGTGGGAGCGTAGATTTGTATGATATTTAAAATGAAAGGAGTAGTATTCATCTTCAACACCAAAATACGGCTGTTTATAGATCTATAAGATATCACGCTTTTAGATAGAGCCGGAGTCACCACGACAGCGACGCCATTCCTCGACAGGGTTTCCTCCCCAGAGAAAAAAACCATGCATCCACTTGAGTCTTTGAAATGTCCGCTCCCCCTCCAGTGGGTTTCAGATAATCCCATAAGAGAGATGCCAACACGCTCCATCTCCATCTCGACTATCCGGAACTTCCCCGGCTGCAGAAGCCCCCTCACGTTCCACGCGCCAATCCTAACTAGATTTCCTATCTCTCTCGTCACAGTTGACCTCCCCGGAGATCCGATCGGAGGTCTTAATCCGGAACATTTAACAGTAACAGGAGCCATAAGTCGTTCTTGGGAGAATTGTCCAAGGTGGTTTCCCATTGCCTTCCTCGGTTTGAAGTCAGCCGCCCCTAACATGGGGAACAGACGCTGTTTGCAGCCGCCCCTAACATGGAGAACAGACGCTGCGATTTCGCCATATCTGGCTACCCTCACTATGTTTAGCCTACAGACCAATGCAGTTGCCCGGGGTGTGGCACGAGGAGCCAATAGTGAGAGTTGGGTACCCTGTGAGGACCAATTACCATTAACCATCTCCTGTCGATGACACTCGATGTGGTCGTCAACGGTAGAAGGTGCTACCACACAGCGTAACCCCTACACCCCTAATTGCATTAAATAACATAATATATTATATTTAAATTAAACTTAATAGATAATATTTATTAAACCAGCGCACATGTTTGGGTCTTTGTTGATGGCACCACGTCACTTGTTGGCGCGTGAGATTTGCAGTGTTAAAAAAATAATTCTGGTACTTTCAGCGATTCAATCAAGCTGAAATGCTATATATAGCAGTTTTATACAATTTTTAATCATGTGGAAAAACTATCAAACATATTTCTTTATTTTTACGGTCACTTTAGAGGAGAAAAAATGAAAACCTTGTAGTAATGACCCGCTTCCGGTTGAGCTACATTTCTCAAAAGTTCATAGAAAACTACGAATTTTGAATAATGCCAGTATACCAAATTTCATGATTCTTGCTCAAACAGTTTTTGCATAATCTTGTCTACATACATACATACACACACACACACACAGACATTTTTCTCAACTTTAGTGAAAATGATTCAGGAACCTTCAAAACGTATAAAAACATCAAAATCTTGACATCGAAAATTTTCGTGATCGCAATACTATCTCTGGCGAGATAGTAAATAGACAAAAATATATATCTATTATATGTATATATTTATTTTTTTACCATTAAAATTGAAATAGTATACTCAAAATTCAATTGAAATGTTAGCCATCATTTATATTTCTTGCACATTTTCTTTTTTATTTATCTCATTTGAATAATATACCATTTTTTTTAACTTCTATTGAATTCTGGAGGCATTAGTCAATGATTAATATTCTTGAATATTTTGAAATGTATCTGTTTTTTTTTCGTTTATAAATGATTTATAAACATTAAGATAGCATAAAATCGTTGAAAATGTAATGTAATGTATATATATATATATATATTATATATATAAAAGTAAAATGAATCTATTTTATTTTTTACACATTTCATTTGGTATATACTTAATATGTTTTTTGTTGCTTTTTTGTTTGATTTTATTTATATTGATTTATTATATTTTGAAAATTTTCTTTGAGATTTCTAACAAGAAATTAAATGTAATTGAATGAAAAGGTCTTTTTGATCATTTTGTCAATTGAATCCATTCACATTCTGTTCAATCTAGTATATAGTAAATCCATTTGCTACTAATAATGTTATTTATTATTTCTTATCTAAAGAAAAAGAATTACATTCTCACAAAAAAAAAACAACTTAATTTTAAATTGTTAAGGTGTCTGTTATTGTACCATTGAAGTAATTTATACTATTTATACTACTTTATATCAATTATGAATAAAATAATAATTTTAAATAAAAAGAAAAAAAAAGAAAGGAAATCTAACACATAAAATAAAATACCTGGTACACCGAATTAACGCTCGACCCTTTTACAAATTTATACAATTTATTATTATAAACATTAAAAATTTCATAATTTTTTAATTATTTATTACAATTGTTAAATGGGTTTTCTAAAAATGACCCATCAAAAACATTAACATTAAATTTACTATTTTAAATTAAGAAATTACTAATAAAGTTGATTTTTCATGAGGCTGAAACCAATACAGATCGATTTTTCTTTTTAAATATTATCTATGGTATGAATTTCAAAAAAAAATTCCTTAGGGCGGTTTAATATTTAAAAAGTATCTGGTACAAATATATATATATATATATATATACAATTTTTGCTAGTATAATATGATAAGATATATCTAACTATATTCATAAAAAAAATAGGTATAAATAATAATAAATAATTCATTTTTAAATTTTAATTATTTATTAAAAATATTTGTGAATTAATTTAAAAATAATTGTTATTTTTGTTATAAAGGATTTCAATAAATTAATTAAATTTTAAATGAAAATTTTTGAATGTTTTATAATTAATTTTTTTTTTTTTCGTTTTTAGGTCCGAGCCTAGCCAGAAGGTGCGTGTATCTTTCTTCGAGAGCTCTCGACCTCAGCAGGTGCCGGGTGACGGTCCCGAGGCGTTTGTGGCGCCGGATGCCCTTCTGCCTTTGCGGCTGGACGCCGCCATGGCTGCCGCCAGTGTAGACCCCAACAATCCCGGACCTATCTACGTGCGTCAAGGAAGGTACAAACCCTTTTTTTAATCTATTTAATGTTTGACAAACTATTTTATTACATTTTCTACATAACTATCATCTTATTATTATTAGTATTATTATTATTATTTTGAAAATTAATTAAAAACATGAGATAATCCATTTTCTAAATCAGTGATTCTCAACCACTGTGCCGCGAGATTTTCAAAAGTCTGCTGCGAGATTATGAAGCTCTTAAACATTTCCGACTTTTTTTCTAAATTTTTTCAATATGGTTCTAAACAAAAAGAAAGGTAAACCATTTTTGGGACCACTTTTTACACTTATTTTTTTCTTTGTGTGCCGCCAAATTTTTAAATCGATAAAAGTGTGCCGCGGTAAAAAAAAAATGGTTGAGAATCACTGTTCTAAATTATACCTACCATATATTATTAATTTATTATAAAGAACAAAATGAATTATCCAACTTTTCATTCTAATTTGTACGGTCGGTAAAAATTCGTGATGCCTGTCAAAAGAATTTAAAATTCAAAATAATTTAATCCTATTTAAGTAAAATAAAAAGTTATTTAAAAGAAAAATTGCTATATAAATAATTAACTTTTCTTTTGTATTAAATTAACAAAAAAAAAAACAAAACAAGAAAAGAAAAGAAAAAAAACAAATGTTCAGACATTAAATATGAAAATATTTAATTATCATAAAATATTTAATAAACTTATAGAAATCCTTATTTACTTTTTTTTTTTGATTAAAATAAATATTGTAATAATAATTGTATTATTGAAAAAAAAATTGATTGATTGATGGTGGTCCTGTCTTTTAAAATAATTTACGAGAAAACTTTATAATTTTAATGTATCTTTTGAACAGCTGATATAAAAAAATATTAAAATTTTGCAACTTAAGATGCATGAGATCAAATCTTAAATTAAATTCAGATTCACCAACTTAATAAAAGGAAAAATTATATTTTTATGTATGAAACAATTTTTATTTTACACTCATTATAATATATATATATATATATATATATATATATCAGTTTTTTTGTATCCCCTACCAATATAATATATGATATAGCAAATGATAAAGTTGCTTGCACAATTTCTTAAAATAAAGGGCATGACGCCATCCCTTTTTCTCAATTACATACTGTGAATTGGATCCTTCGTTTATTAGCGAATTGAACATAATACGGGTTATTTCTTTTAATGCATTTCATAAAATGTAATTAACTGATTTAAATATTGCATTAATTAACGATAAAATCACCATTTTCTTTTCAAATAATGACATTTTTTAAAAAAGAAGAAACTGTTTTAATATTGTAATATAAAATATAATTTAATACGAGTAATTTAATGTGATTGATTATTGATTCCTGTCAAATTTATATTAAACATTTATTTATTTGAATGAACAACCTCTTTAAAGTCATCTCTATATATGAATTTTATGCAAATAATTAAATATTTTTCAAAGTATTTTTGGATTTTATATAAACGAAAAAAAAACTATAAAATTTTAAAGTTTTCATTAATTCATTCATACTTGAGCACCTGGTTCACCGAGCAGCCGTTCAAATAATTTAAAACAACATAAATTAAAAAAAATAGTCATAAAACATACAGCCCTTAAACGTATACATTAATGCAGTGCTCCGAAACCGGTGTGCCGCGGCACACTGGTGTGCCTTAAAGGTGATACAGATGTGCCGCCGCGACCAAATGAAACTTTTAGAAATCCATATAATTTTATATGTAATATATATATATTTCAGCTTTTGATGTGCCGCAAAATCCTAGAAACAATTTTTGTGTGCCGTAGGTAAGAAAAGGTTGCGGAGCACTGCATTAATGCACTGAAAGACAGAAAAGTATGGCCTGTGGATATAACATAATATATATATTTCGCAATTTGAATTTATTTATATCTTTAATATTTTGTATTTAAGGTAGCACTGTCTGACGTAGTTGCTGACGTCATTTAAATTTCCTATTTTAAATTAAGAAATAACTAATTAATGATTTTTCATGAAACCAATACAGTTCGATTTTTCTTTATCCAAGGTGTGAATTTCAAAAAATCCTTCGAGCGGTTTAATCAAAAACACATATTTATATATATATAGAATTTTGGCTAGTATAATAAGATACGATAGTAGAATATATATAAAATTCAAGAAGCTTATGATAAGAGAAAAATAATTAAAAGAGACAATCTCTTTCTTTTTAGTGGTACTGAGATCTTACAAACTTTTGCAGGCGGTCTTTATTATCCTCCTAACTTTGTAATTATATGGTTACCATTTGCGTTTTTCAATCTTTTCCCAATTGGTATCCTTTAAAAGATTTTAGCCATTTTAAATGATACCTAGATGACATACAAGATAAGCAATCACTGTCATTTCCCTATGATTTTATTACTCTTTCTGTCCATAAATTTTAATTACTAGATTTATTTTTGTTTTTACATATATATATCCTTAGATTATCATCTCATAAAATCATTGGTCACACCTCACAACGTTAATCAGTAAAATTATATACTTATAATTTTATAGATTTTTATTTTGATATCATTTATTGATAATAATTTGTAATTAAAATGAACCTCTTTTTTGCATGAATATTTAAGAATTAATTTTAATTAAAAAAAATTAATTTTCTAAGAAGAGTTTGAAATTATATTGCTGAATTAATTTTTTTTATTTGATTGAAATACAAAAACGATCTAAATTCAAAATACTGAAAATAAACTTTAGAAATTTTAAATTTTAATGATATTTTTGTGTCATTTTCATTTTAAGTAAAAAGTTAAAATTATTTTCATATTTCTCTTAAATATAATATATAACTTTATATTTTTATCTGTTTTTCTATGAATGTTTTAATGTATTGCGAAACTTGAAATATTTTCCTGATTAATTAATTTTACTGATTTATTTATTTTTTCTTCATCTTTTAAAAAGTAAAGATAGAAATGTCTTTTTAAATTAAATATTCTTTAAGAATTTCATGAAATGGACAAGTGCTTTTATATATACCAGTTTTATGGCTATTTTATTCTATTTTTTTACCGACCGACGATAGTTTCTCACCAAATTTCACATGTGGAGATTTTTTACATATCTCCACGAATCATCCACTTTGTATTGGTTTTATCCTCAGGAAAAATCATCTTCATTAGTTTTTTCTTAATTTTAAATTATATGACGTCACAGCTAGCGTCTCCTTATATATTATAAATAAAATAAAATTAAAAATATTTATGTTATACCCATATCTGTTTTTATTGCATTAATAGATTTAAAATTATTTGAAATGTTTCTTTAGCTGGAAATTAATTTATTTCAAACCGTCGGTCGGTTCTGTGCCTGACCACAGGTCAACTTATTTTTTTTTTAAATAAATAACATTCTACTTGTATCATTTATTAATATTTATTTATTGAAAATGAAATATTACTTCTCTATTGAGTGAATACAATTTCCACGTAAAATCAAACAAGACTGTTTGCAGTTAAATGGGGGGAAAAGGAAGGGGGGATTGGATAGTAGAGAGAAAGAAAAAGATATATTTAAGAGTATTTTCAAATTACAAGCCATTCGTGACAAAATAGCAGAAAAGTTATTTTTATTAGTCATAAATAAATACATATTAAATAATAAATAAATTAAAGACTACAACTCATTTTGAAATCAAATTTTTAAATAAAAAAATACAAAATAATTGAATTGTTTCATAAAGTTCATTCAATTTGATCTTCATATAAGAGGTTAATATTAATTTAGTATTAATTATTATTATATATATATATATATATATATATATATTGTTAATTTTCATATTATATTTTTATTGTAATTTAGAACATGAAAATTATATTTAAAATTACTTAATTATATTTTTATATGTGTTTTTTGTTTGTTTCATACATTCTTTCATCATTAAATTTTATGTATTTAAATAATGTGTGTGAGTGTGTCCTTGAAATTATAGCTCCTTGTGTGTGTGTGTGTGGTTTGCTTACCTACGTCTCATGTATTTAAACGTGATCCTTCATTAATCAATACGATCCTTTAATTATTATACGATTATTTTTTATGTATTTATGCTCATTTTTTACCTTTTTAACCTAAAAAACATTTTTTTTTTAATTCTATAAACTTCATATTTAAAATATTATATCAAAATATTTATTGAATTGGATTGGAGTTAATCATAATAATTATTTTTGTTATTGTAATTTATAATGTACATACACGAGGTCTGTTCAAAAGAAAAGGTGAATTTTGAATTTTCTTGGGTTGTTCGATTGTCGAATTTTTTTTTTTTTTGTTATGTTGGTACACATATGTTTCTCATATGTTGACATTATCAACCATTTTGAATTAGTAGTTTGTTTTGTCAAGTGAAAAGTTAATCAGGTTTTGTGAGTTCTTCGATTTGTTACTTAAAAAAAATAAGGAATACTACAAGCAAGTTATGCAACGTTTCCGTGAAGCAATATGGCTTAAACAATCGGAATTGTGGAAAAACAAATAATGAATTCTGCATTATGATAATGCACCAGCTCACACATCATTTCTTCTACGAGATTTTTTAGTCATAAACAACACCGTAATCATGCCTCAACCACCGTATTCACCAGATTTGGTTCACTGCGACTATTTCCTATTCGCAAAACTGAAGAGACTAATGAAAGGAAAGCGTTTTGCCACAATTGATGAGATAAAGTCGTAATCGAAGAACGAGCTGATGCCATACCGAAAAACGCATTTCAGAAGTGCTTCGACGATCGAAAGAAGCGCTGGCATACGTGCATTATATCTGAGAGGAATTACTTTGAAGGCGACAAAATGGATATTGATGAAGAAATGATTCAAAATTCATCTTTTCTTTAGAACAGACCTCGTATGCCTTTTAATAAGTTTTAATTTATTTAAATATATATATTTAGATAAATTTACTCATATTATGAATTTTGAATTCTTTCAGTCATCATTTACGTGTAAACTATGCTAACTTTCTTTTCCTACCATCCTAATCAAGTTTTTTTTTTTTTATTTTTCTTTGTAATTTTAAAATGTCAATTTTTGACATTTTCTTATCTAGTAACAAATTCTATAATTACTTTTTTCACTTTTATTATATACATATTATATTCTTGATGATGATATTATTAACCTTATAAAATTAAAGGGTATTTTCAAAGAATTTATTCAATCAATTAATTTTTTTATTGTTCAAAATAAAATTTTTATCTCGTAAACTAGAAGAGACCGAGAAATTTTGCATAAGGAAAGTTTTATTGGAATTAAAAAAGGAATCCACTGCCAAAGTTTCATCCAAATCTCTGAAGCTTCCCGATTTTGTAAACAATTACTAAAATTTCAATGTATATAAATTATTTATTTTCCGAATAAATAATAGATCTAAATTTATACTTCATGTAACATATGCTCTAGAGTGCATGTTTTCAAGTGGAAAGTGACGAATAAAATAGACTTTGAATAACAAACTCCAAAGGGAACTTGAAAGACTCCCTTACTGTGTCTGAGAGTGAAAATTCTCAATTTATTAAATTATGCATGTGAGAGCCGATTGGTCTGCGAGTTATTTCTCTTTACCAAGGGTGCTGCATAATGCTTCCCTTTCTGCAAATTAATTCAGCAACAGGCATCTACGTATATCATTTCTCATTGATTTTCTATTATTCACTATTTCATCAAGAAATTTAAGGTCTAACATAAATATTAATTCTTTTTTATGAACTTTTAAATATTAAACATTAAAAAAAATGTTTGTAAATATGAATCAATGAATAAAGAAGGAAATGACAAAATTTTATTTCTATTTGAGAACTAACTATTTGAGCAAAAATATTTTCAAATTCTTTTCATGTTGGTTCATCTCTTGAAAATTTATTATTTCTATATAACATTTACAATTTTTTTTTTTCTCGAAAATATAAGATTGTAATATAAAGAAAATGTTATTTATTTATTAAGTCAGGAAATCATGAATTTCAAATTTTTATTAAAAAATAAAATAATTCTATGAGAACTTCCACTATTCATGAATGTTGCATATCATTCTATTTAAGTAATGTAAGAAAAATTGACAAGACTTTTTTTTCAAAAAAATAAATAAATAAATACAATTATAGTGTTTAATGTTTTAATGTATTTTCTTATTTCTTCTATGCCAAATATGTTTATTAATCTATATTTAAAAATTATTTAATTTGCTTTATTCATTTAATGAAAATATATTAATAAATTTATTATTAATAATCATTAAATCATTATTCACATTATGTTTTATATTAAAATATTCTTCTACTTCCACTCATTTTGAAATTACAAGATTCATTTCTTAAAAAATATTTATGCAATATTATTGTTATTATTAATATAAAAAAATAATAATTTTTCAATCTATGGATAAATTATGATTTTTTTTTTTTATTTTCAAATCTCATTCCTTCTTGATTCTTATATCTTATTTGGTATTAATATTTTTATTATACATGTTAATTAGATGACACAAAAAAATAAAAATAAATAATAAGCTGGAGTGTCTCCGCTCGAATATCTCGCAATTTGAATTGGTATAAATAACATAAATTATATTTAAATTAAATTTAATTAATTATAAATTAAAATTAATAAATAATATTTATTAAATCAGAGCATGATTGGCTCTTTGTTGATGGCACCACGTCACGTGTTGGCGCATGATTTGCGGAGTTAAAACATTAATTCCGATACTTTCAGCAATTCAATCAAGCTGAAATTCTATATATAGCAGTTTTATACAATTTGTAATCATGTGAAAAATTATCAAACATATATCTTTATTTTTACGGTCACAAAATCAAAACGTTGTAGGTAATGACTCTCTTCCGGTTGAGCTACATTTCTCAAAAGTTGTCAGAAAACTAGGAATTTTGAATAATGCTCGTGAACCAAATTTCATAATTCTAGCTCCAACCGTTTTTGCATAATCTTGTCTACATACATACACACATATACACACACACAAACAGACATTTTTCTCAACCTTAGTGAAAATGATTCTGGAACCTTCAAAGCGTATAAAAACATCAAAATCTCGAAAATTTTCTTTATCTCAATACTAACTCTGGCGAGATAGTAAAAACATAGGAATCTAAATTGAAACTAATCAAATATATCTTTATTTATTTAGAAAAAATTATTCATAAAGAAATAAAATAGATCGTTTGTTGTATTTATATCTGATGTCTATAGCTGATTTGACATCAAAATATATAGGATAAAGTTAAATTATTAAAGCTTTGGTGGCTGTTTTTATTTATAAGGGAATTTTCTAAATAAAACCACATATTGATATTTTTTATTGTTAATTTATTCAAAAAATACAAAGAATACACAACGTTTCGATTGTTAATTCTGCAGAATGTATAATTGCAGAAGTAGCAATCGAAACGTGCAATTATACATTCTGCAGAATTAGCAATCGAAACGTGCAATTATACATTCTGCAGAATTAGCAATCGAAACGTTTTTTGAATAAATTTACAATAAAAAATATCAAAATGTGGTTTTATTTACAAAATTCCCTTATATATAGGATAATGTATTAATACAATATTTTTATACTTATATCTATCTACATATTACTTATGTGTTTAACTGAATAATTGGTTGCATATCCATTAGGCGGATTTTTTTCTAGCCTCAATGTTTTAATTTTAATATTTTCCATATAATTTTTAAATGATAAAAGGACTTGAAAGATGTTGATGGTTGAGTGTCTATTTGCATCCTCATTCTAAAATTGATTTCATTTATGTTTCTAAAATTTATCTCAATATTATTAATAATAAACGTGTTTTTATATACGTACAAGTATTTATTATATATAAATGGAATTTAATTAATCTATTACTTGTTGCTTTCTAATTTTCTATAAAATATATAAAAATAGTTGCTGTTACTAACTGCAATAAATTTAATATATATATATATGTATATATATATATATATTTATTTATATTTATATAACACCTACACCTGTCAAGCTACGTTTCATCTAAATATAATTTAAACGATTTTTTTTCTTTGTTTTATTTAATGGTTAAAAGTATTAATTCACTTGTTTTTATTATCTATTTAGTAAAGAAGCAATTTAAACAATTTTCAATAATCCCCATTAATTTTGGACTAATATAGGTATATGTACAAGAACAAACAATAATAATCAATTCTGTTTTGTTTTTTTTTTTATCTTTTCATTTGATTCACTTTTAATTCTTTCTGATAGAATACCAAAAATATTATTATTAATAATATGAAAATGTTTTTGTAGGATGAGAACGATATGGTAAAGAACTAATTAAGATAATGAATTAATTTTAATTAGAGTTCTTAATGCCATTTAGGCTTTCTCACTTAATAAAATATGTGTATACATTAATAAAACACCGGACTCGGAAATGAGATAAAAAATAATATGGGTTAATTGATTCAGAGAGAGAGAGAGCAAATAAAAAAAATAACGAATTGTAAATATATATAATTCAAAAGTATATTTCAAAACTTAATTAATATGATTGCAAATATTGTTTGCAAGTTTATTATTATTATTATTATTATTCATTTATATATTATATAATATTATATATTTGGTTTTTAATTTAATTTGTAGGAATATCTTTGAATATATAAAATATATTTTTATTTTATAATAAATAATATATACCTAAATATATATAGATAAGAATATTCTATTATATATTATAGGTGTATGACAACAACACATAACAGATGATAGTATATATTTAAAAAAAAATTATTATAATATATTCTTGTCTTAAACATTTTATTTTAATAAAATTAAATTAATTATTTTAATCATAAAGGCGCCATTGGGTGTGCGGGTAGCGAACCTGCTTCACATTCACATTGTCTCTGGTTCAAGTCCCGGGCCTGGCAAGGGAATTTTCCTTGCTGGGGTCTATGGGACGGAGTCAACCCAGCCTCCGGGAACAACATTGGGGAAAAGCTACTTGATAGTGCCTCCGATCAATTAAATCAAGGTAAAGGTTGAGAGGACTCGTTCTACTGATCATAGGACACATCATTGATATAACCGACTTGATAGGCGTTATCCTTACGTAGGACGTACAAAGTCATAGGTTATTTTTTTTTTTTTTTTCATAATTATTATTTTTCATCGAAAATAATTAAATTTCAGTCATTTTCGTCAAAATAATCATTTAATTTATGTACAATTTGTTACATAAGAATTTAACGTTTTCAAAATGATGTCATCATATTTAATTTTCTCTCTCTCTCTCCCCTCCCCCACATACACTCTTATTTACATATAACAATTAGACACTTGAAAATTATTCTGACTAATGTAGGTTCAATTTTGTAGAGTATCAACCTTTGTTTTAAAATTTTCATGGTAATTGTTCAGATTAGTTGTCATGTCATGGATATGTATAAAACTTTGTTAGTGGATTCCTTTTTTAATTCCAAAGAAACTTTCTCGAAATATTTCTCGGTCTCTTCTAGTTTACGAGATAAATAAAGATTTTTTAAGTTTGACAGATTAGTTGATTATGAACGTCGAAATGTGTGTGCAGCCATTAAGTAATATTTTATTGACTAATTCACTAATTATTGACTTATTCAGTAATTTTCGGTTCGGTTTCGATATAGGAATATTATTTAATTAATTATTTTTTTAATTTTTCTATATCCAATTCAAACTAAAATAAAACAGAAAATTAGTAGAGCCCTTTGCCGGTCAAATGGGTAAAACATGGTAGCTAAATAGAATATCAATGGATTTATATTCAAATTTTAATAATTTTTATACAAACCCATGACATGATAACTAATCTTAACTAACAATTACCATTTTCATTTCCACTTCCCACCTTTATTCTGTTTTAATCAGATACAATTTAGCAAAAAAAAATACTTAAATATTTGATTAGATTATCTTTTTATTTTTGTTGCTATTGTATTTTATTCACTAGATATCTATTCTATATTATATATAAGAGTATATACTTTTCATAAATTTATAAGTCAGGCCTGGCCAACCCGCGGCCCATCGTGAAAAATTGTGCGGCCCGCCAGTTAACTTTATATTTCTTTTGTATATTCAAAAACAGAGAATATAACAGAAATAATTATAATTTATTAATAAAGAAAAACAAATTTCACATTAGATAGGACTCCAAATTTAATTGAAACAATAAAGAGTTTATTCGTAAATTACGTATTTTATTTGTTTTACATTTTAAAACGCGGCCCCCGTAGCATTGCTCCTAGTCAAAAGGTCATTTAGGTTGGCCAGGCCTGGTACAAGTCAAAGAAGCTAAAAATATATTTGAAAGTACATTTATATTTATTTATCATTAACTTTCATAAATTTTTGTTGTTTTTTTTTATTTATTTATTTTTTTATATATTTATATGTATTTCCTTTTGCATGGGAGGAAAATAATCATAATAATATGTATCTACTTCGAATAATCCCCCAACATTCATGCATTATATATGTTCACTCATCCAGATACTCTACAGTAACGCTAGGATGATTAAATAGGAATTCTTGTCATAATGCCATCCATGATGGCTGTCCCGACTTTATAATTAAACAATTATCACTCTTATCCTTTCTTCTTCTTTTTTATCCATTATAATGTCCAAAAATAGTAATTGATAATAGAACCCAAAATAAAGAGCAACAAGTGTTACTTTAAAAAAAACACACACACTCCACACGAAGATAACATAAATATTGAAAAAAAAAAATTAAACAAAACGAATCTTCTAATCTAAATTACATTTCATTTATTAATAAAACTTTGAAATTGATATTTATTTATTTTTTTCAAATTACCTTATCCACATTGGATTACATCATTTATTATTAGGATACGATTGAATAGTTTTTTATTTAATCGAATAAATGACGTACACCTACAATTTAAGCCTCACTCACTCTTTTTACTTTCCAGTATAAACACGATCCTATACCATGTATTTATGTATAGGAACGTTAATTCAATGAGTCGCACATCCCGGAAAGTTTGTCAATTGAAAATAAGAACAGTCTGAAAATAGATGATGTTTAACATGAAATGACATAATTTCATCATGGTTGCTTACAGGAAAACGTAATTCATATTTGATTACTAAAGGTGTATTAAATATATATATATATATATAAACCTCTGACTTTGTACGTCCTACGCAAGGACAAAGCCTATCACGTCGGTTATATCAATGAGGTGTCCTATGATCAGTAGAACGGATCCTCTCAACCTTTACCTTGATTTATTTGATCGGAGGCACTATCAAGTAGCTTTTCCCCAATGTTGTTCCCGGAGGCTGGGTTGACTCCGTCCCATAGACCCCAGCTATGGAAATTCCCTTGCCAGGCCCGGGACTTGAACCCGAGACCATGTGAATGTGAGGCAGGTTCGCTACCCGCATACCCAATGGCGCCTTATATTTTTAAAATATGAAATAAAATTATAGACAATTATAATGGTCAACCTTTAAAAAATCACTAAATATTTTTATTTATTGTTTTTTTTTTCTTATTTTGCTAAAAAGGAGTTGTTTTTATAGAATGCTTGAGAGTGAGGGACATGTCAAGGTTTTTAGGTCGGAGGGGGTTGTGAAGTTAGCAGCCTATTTCCTGACACCCAACCCTTATAATGGCGCGCTGGGTAATCGAATACCACAAATTAAACGCAGAGGCCTCGGGTTATTTTTATACGCACTCTCAATTGGAACAGAGAGTTCCATAACTGACAACACTCGGAGCTTTTGCAACTGGAAAATCTCAAGTCCAAGCAAATAAATCGAATCTGTTCCAAATTGTCAATATTCTCTCTCTCTTTGGGGAGAAATGAGCTTATTAACAGATTACCAGTACTCATTTGTATAAGGGTAATAAACTCATTTCAAATGACTATGGATATGACCTATTTTTAGGTTTTCAATTCATTTGTTGTTCATTTTCATTGAAAAGTATGGAAATAATAATATTAGATTAATTTTGTACCAATCATTGAATAGCATGACGGTAACAAAAGGGGGGGGGGGCTAAGGGGCATTAAAAAAAAAATCGATGTTAGCGTTTATATATTATTCTAATGAAAAAAATGATAATATTCAAAATAATTTTTGTATTAATGATAAAAAAAAATAATGAAAAAATTTATCTAATAATAGGAATTTTTTTTTTTTTTTGGCGATTGGGGGGGTCCTGGCCTCATGTGTTTCTTGATGTTGTCCTGCTGAAAATGTTTTTTCAAACAAACAATTATAAAAAATATATTTTATCTATAATCTGATTAATCTACTAAAAATATATATTATATTATAAATCATTTAATAAATAATATCTTTATGGTATAGAAAAAAAGATATTTAAATAATATTGTGATAATTGATTAGATAATTACTTAAATCTATTGTAATCAATTATATTGCTGCGAAATAGTTAAAGATATATTATTAAATATATTGAAGGAATTTCATGGTATTTGAGAATAAAATTAATTTTAATATTTATAACAAATGATTGCACGATCTCTGTGCTTCTTTCATTCCATAATATAATCCTCCGCTCGGTCATTAAAAAAAATATTCCTTATTATCGGGTTAGGCTGGTAATATTAATATCTGGTTCACCGAGCCGCTGTTCAAATAATTTAAAACAACAAATTAAAAAAAATGGTCATAAAACATATAGTCCTTAAACGTATGTATTAATGCACTGAAAGACAGAAAAGTATGGCCTGTGGATATAACATAATATATATTTTGTAATTTGAATTGATTTATATTTATAATATTTTGTATTTTAAGTAAGCACTGTCTGGCGTAGTAGTTGCTGACGTCATTTAAATTTTCTAATTTAAATTACGAAATAACTAACTAATGATTTTTCCCGAGGCTAAAACCAATACAGTTCGATTTTTCAAAAAAATCCTTCGAATGGTTTAATATTTCAAAAATACAAATATATATATACAATTTTTGCTAGTATAATAAGATAAGATATAAAAAGAAATTATAAATTAAACATAATTAATACGTAATCGATTAAATGTTTACGTTTTTATATAAAAAAAACCTCTAGAGAGTTTGTTTTAGTTGTTAATATTTTACATTATTCTCATTCTTCTAGTGGTTTTTATTCTCTTTTAGAAGTGCTCTAGACATTTTTATATTTGTTCCAATGAAAATAAAATTTAGTGTCTTTCGTTATTTATTCACTCTTTATTTATTTAAAACAATATTACAGTTGACTTTATCAAATTTCAAGAATATTAGAAAGTTTTAATCTCATTTGGATTATGAATTGGAATTAATTAATTAATGTTATTGATTGTTATCAATTTTATCATTTGAATGAAATCATTGAAAGAAAGTTTGAGTTTTTATTATTTATATATATATATATACCAAATTTTAAATTGTCAATTTTGACTCTTGAATGTTAATATGTACATTTTTACGAGTATATATGGTAAGTCATAAATCCACAACTTATATGAAAAAAATTAAATTTCAAATACAAATCTCCTCTATCTTTTTAATTTATTTTTCATAATCATAATTAAATCTTTTAGTAATTATGTATTTCGAATATTTAAAAAAAATATTTATTTAAGAGAATTAACTAAAATTCATATAATTAATTCATTTGGATATATAATAACATACGAGAATAACTCGAAATTAACGTTAACTCAAAATAAAATATCAGTTTCAATGAATAAGAAGGGATGGGAAAATCTTTTAAAATACACTATGAATTTCATAGTTTTTAAATCTTGAGTATAAATAACCTCCTTTCTTTTTTACTATCTCGCCAGATATCGAAAATTTTCGATGTCGAGATTTTAATGTTTTTATACGTTTTGAAGGTCCTTGAGTCATTGTCACTAAGGTTGATAAAAATGTCTGTCTCTCTGTGTGTGTGTGTGTGTGTGTGTGTATGTGTATGTTGACAAAATTATGCAAAAACGGTTTGAGCTAGAATCATGAAATTTGGTATACGGGCATTATTCAAAATTCATAGTTTTCTATCAACTTTTGAGAATTGTAGCTCAACTGGAAGAGGGTCATTATCTACGTTTTGATTTTTTTTCCTCTAAAGTGACCGTAAAAATAAAGATATATGTTTGATAGTTTTTCACATGATTAAAAATTGTATAAAACTGCTATATATAGAATTTCAGCTTGATTGAACCTCTGAAAGTACGAGAATTAATTTTTTTACACTGTAAATCTCGCGCCAACACGTGACGTGGTGCCATCAACAAAGAGCCAAACATGCCCTGGTTTAATAAATATATCATTTATTAATTTTAATTTATAATTAATTAAATTTAATTTAAATATAATATATGTTAATTAATCCAATTCAAATTGCGAGATAGTCGAGTGGAGACACTCCAGTTTATTTAATTTACTTCTTCAACATTCTAAGAAATGAAATTAGATTCCAGTGTCACACACTTTGCACAAAGAATTGAAATTTAATCAAGAGTTTAATTTTTAGTTAGTATTTTTTTATATACCTTATTCGTATTATGTCATTAATACCGTCAATTAATAATTCAATGAGATCAAATAACAGATTGAATTCTTTATTTGCATTTTAATTCTGTCTCATCAGTAAAGTAAGTGATTTTTATTTAAATATAAATTTATAAATTATTTTAAATTGTATTATATTATGAAGGCGCCATTGGGTGTGTGGGTAGCGAAACTGCCTCACATTCACATGGTCTCGGGTTCAAGTCCCGGACCTGGCAAGGGAATTTCCATAGCTGGGGTCTATGGGACGGAGTCAACCCAGCCTCCGGGAACAACATTAGGGAAAAGCTACTTGATAGCGCCTCCGATCAAATAAATCAAGGTAAAGGTTGAGAGAATCCGTTCTACTGATCATAGGACACCTCATTGATATAACCGGCTTGATTGTTATTGTCTTTGCTTAGAACGTACAAAGTCAGAAGGATTTTTTTTATTATTATATTATGTATATTTTATTTATCTTACTTTCATCTCTATTATTACTTAAATATAATTTTATTAGAGTATAAATTATTTTAAGAATTAAAAGTAAGTTAATTATTTTTTTTTTTCAATTAAAAAATCAATTAATCAATTTTAAAATAATATTTCAAAATATATAAGTATATATCCTATTATTTCTAAGAGAAACAAGCAAATATATATATATAGATAGATCTTATTAAATCAATACAATTAACATGATTACATCCATTGACCTTGATATTAAATTAGAGTAGTGCATGTGTACTCTGTATATTACAGTGTATCTTCAACACTTGTAGAGAGATAGTCAGTCATTAATGGCTTGCACACAGGCAATTAATTCTAACCCTACTATTTATTAGATTTTTTTACGATTTGTTATAATTATAAACAAAAAGAGACCTAAAATATAACAGATCCAATTCAAGCAATATTTAAGTATTTTTTTTATTATTAATAATTAAAAAAATCTGGAGTGTCTCCACTCGACCATCTCGCAAATTTGAATTGGATTAAAACGTTCCCGCCGGCTCCATAATTTGTCTATTTATTTTATGTGACGGTATGAGCCACCGGTGGTACATGCCGGCGGAAACGTGTTAATTAACATATATTATATTTAAATTTAATTTAATCAATTATAAATTAAAATGAATAAATAATATTTATTAAACCAGCAGATGTTTCGCTTTTTGTTGAATACACCACGTCACGTGCTTGCGCGTGATTGACAGTCAACGTGTTAAAAAATTAAAAAAATTAATTCCGGTACTTTCAGCGATTCAATCGAGCTGAAATTTTCTTGCATACTGAAATCTTGATTTTTTTTTTTATCATTATTCTAATTTTAATTTTGAATTCAACCATGTCATTTAGGGGTTGTATACCTACCCACATTATATTTTGTAAGGGGTACACTTTTTCTTTCCCTTCTTTCATTGGATACGCCTGCTTGGGTTTCGACATGTAAAGTCTTTAAATAAGTGATTCTCAACCACTGTGCCACGGCACTTTTGTGTGCCGCGACATTATCAAAATGTGCCGCCAAATTATTAAATATATTTTTTTAAATAAATTTTTTCAATTTGGTTCTATAAAAAATAGGTAAATCGTTTTTGGGACTAGGCTCTTAAACATTTCCGACTTTTTTTTCTAAATTTTTTTCAATTTGGTTCTAAAAAAAAAGGGTAAACCGTCTTTGGGACCACTTTTTTCAATATGGTAAACTTTTTACAATTATCTTTTTCTTTGTGTCCGCCAAATTTTTAAACCGTTTAAAGTGTGCCGCGGTATAAAAAAGGTTGAGAATCATTGCTTTATCATGGTTACCTATCCAAAGTTCTTTCTTTATGTTTATGTAAGAATTAATGATCACACATTATTTAATTTAGGTACCTACAGGTTTAGCCTAAGTTGAAATTTAGTAAAATTTTATTAAATTAAATAACAAATGTTGTTTTTCATTTGTTTTGAAAATTCTTGTCACTTTGCTACACTTTTTCCATAAAAATTTTATCTAAACTAATAAATTTCAATTTCACATTGTACAAATTTTATTCAAATTAACATATTTGTATATTTTTAATACAAATTGCATATATAGAAATCTTTTTCAAAGAGAGAGAGAAACAAATAAGAGGGCGTATAGGTAGAATATTGAATATTGTTTCAAATCATGACTGACTACCTGTCTGTGTCATGCCTGTCCGGTTTGTGTCATTGTGAACAAACTTGAATTAAATCCTTTTAAATTTAGGTGCCAGATGTGGTAAGCACCTAACAATTCAATTGCTCTTGGCATTTGGATGTTCGTGAGGAGGACATGTCCATTTCAGGAAAGAAACCCTCGTGGTCGTCGTCCACTTCTGAATTTTGAAAGGGTTTTCTCCTCGAGGTTTCGGATGCAATCGATGCCCAGTTCTCGCGCGCAGTCGCAACACCCTGACCTACTCTCTTCAGGAGAAACCTACCCTTCTACCTTTCCTCCCTCCTCCTTCTTCTTTCCGCTTCTCACCCATCCAAGGGGTGCCACTCCTTCTTTCGCTTAATTAACACCAAAACAGGTGAGCTTTTCAAAATCCCAACCACAATCTAAAAAAAACAAAAAAAAAAACAAAAAGAAAAATTCCACTCAAACCAAAAGAGAATCAACGGCCTTCGTCGACCATAAAAACTTTCCTCGCTTCTTGCTGATCAGCAAATCAAACAAACGATGTTTAAAGTTACCAATCGCATCTCAAGACGAATTCTATTTTTAAAATTAGAAGAAAAAAAGAACATTCAAGTTAGAAGAATTTATAAATGATATTTTTGAACGATTATTTTACATCTCAGACAGATCTTTATCTAATAATAATTGTATCATATAATTTTCTCCTTTTTTTATTTTTATATTTAAATAATAACTATTTTTCTAAATTTCTATTATTTTATTTTATTCCTTTTTGTTTTTTATTTAATTTTTATTTTTTTTTCAATGAGTTCAATTGATTCGGTTAGATCAGGTCTTGAAAGAACACTTTAACTTTGTTTAATAATTCTTATTATTATTCTTTTTTTTAATGGTAAGTCTGTGTTAATGAATGAATAAAAACTTTATATTATATTCATATAAATATAATATCTATGTACATATTTTTGTGATAAATTTTTAACATATATTAAAAGATAGATCATTTTTTATTATTGATTTATAATTTATTTATTTATTTTGGAAAAAACATGGTTGTGTGAACTTGAATTATAAATAAAAATATCAAAAATAAGTTGGAGTGTCTCCACTCGGCTATCTCGCTATTTAAATTGGATTAAATAACATATTTAAATTAAATTTAATTAATTATAAATTAAAATTAATAAATAATATTTATTAAACCAGCTCATGTTTGACTCTTTGTTGATGGCACCATGTCACGTATTGGCGCGTGATTTACAGTGTTAAAAAATTAATTCTGATTCTTTCAGCGATTCAATCAAGCTGAAATTCTATATATAGCAGTTTTATACTATTTTTAATCATGTCAAAAACTACTATTATTTTTACAGTCACTTTAGAGCAGTGTTTCTCAACCTTTTTGGTCCAAACGCCCCCTTTGTAAGACCCGCTTCTTAATTCGCCCCCCTATAAATTTTTATAGATAAAAATTTCATGATAATCCCTAATATAAGGTAGGTACACTAGGTGATACTTAGAGCCATATTGAAAAATCGAGTTTCAGAACCTGATTGCAAAATCATTTGACCTTTTTTTAGAACCATATTGAAAAAAAATTGAAAAAAAGAGGAAATGTTTAAAAAGCCTGTTCGCAAATCATCTTACCTTTTTTTTAGAGTTGAAAATGATTTCGCCCCTCAAAAATAACTTATCGACCCCCAAAATCGTATAGTCAAATAATCGCCCCCTTTAAGATGTCGATCGCCCCCCAGGGGGCGATATCGCCCAGGTTGAAAATCACTGCTTTAGAGGAAAAAAAATCAAAACGTTGTAGGTCAGAGGTTCTTAAACTTATGTACTCCGCGGACCCCCACTTGGAGAAATTTTTTTTGACGGACCCCATCCCAACTTTAGGTACTTTACGTCATTTTATTAGTTAATTTCTGGCTTACGATCTCATAAGAACAAGGATATATGTTGAATATTTCTAACAGTGATTGGTGAATAACGATTTTTTTGCATATTGTAGAACACATTTTATTAGATATTATAATATTGAAGAAAGAAAATTCAGCTAAATATGAAGATGGAAACGGTAGCAATAGTTTTCTTGCACATTTCGTTGAATTTGGGTATTTGATCTCTGTTTCCTCACAAAGCCATGCCATACCTCCTTTTATATTAAATAAAGTTTTAACTGACTCATTATTTTCTCGTGCACCTGTACGATGGCTTTGTGGACCCCCAGTAAAGTCTTCGCGGACCCCCAGGGGTCCGCGGACCACAGTTTAAGAACCTCTGTTGTAGGTATTGACCCTCTTCCGGTTGAGCTACATTTCTCAAAAGTTGATAGAAAACTACGAATTTTGAATAATGCCCGAATACCAAATTTCATGATTCTAGCTCAAACCGTTTTTGCGTAATCTTGTTTACATACACATACACATACACACACAGAGAGAGACATTTTTCTCAACTTTAGTGAAAATGATTCAGGAACCTTCAAAACGTATAAAAACATCAAAATCTCGACATCGAAAATTTTCATGATCGCACTACTATCTCTGGCAAGATAGTAATGATTTTTGTTCTTCAATTATGGTGCAAGCAATTGATTCAACATCATAATTGTAATTTTTCGATGTTCAGTTTGATTAATTTTTAAGAGGTTTTATGTTTTCAAAATCATTCCTTATTGTATTTTTTTTTCTATGAATCTATGAATTCTATTTCGATGAATATATGAATACATTTTATTTGAAAATAAATTTGAAGCCGATATCAAATTTGTTAGTTAATTTTTGGAAAAGTTTCATCAATATTTTTTTTTTTTGGAATTTTGGCTGATGAAGAAGCCCCACTTTGGGTTCTTGATTCACTTGGGTGTTTAAATAGTAAACGAGTATACCTATCTGAGGGGCATTTGTATATTTCTCCCCTCGGCGTCTCATCCAGGCGCTGGAGGGGAGGTTCCTGCGGGAACTCTGTCCTCGGCGTCGCCGCCAGTCGCGAAGTCAGTCGCAAGGGGATCGCTACACATCCCACCGGACCCTTCTTTCGTGTATCGTACCTCTTCATCCACGCAAAGTGCTCCCCCCACTTCCCAAATTGATCAGGTGTTTTTCTTCTATTCATTCCCTCCCCTATTTTGGAATTTTTCTATTGCTGAGTGCGTTTTTTTTTTGACATTGCTTTTTTGTAACTCACCTTTTTCTCTGGCCACGTGACATTCTAACGTCATCGTTTAAAAACTTCGATCTCAATTCAACAAAATAATATATATATATATAGTCGAGTTAATGTCGATGGGATCGTTTCCATCCACCATTGATCGTAGATCGATGCAATTAAACGGAATAAACTTGGATGGATTAAATGATTTTTAGCGTCCCTCTAACACAAGTAAAACTATACGTAATTTTTTTTTTTCTGAAGGGAAAAATTAAATTTATCTTCAAGGCTATTTTTAAAATGAAGATGACCGAATTATTATTCAAAGCTCTAAAATAAATAAATAATACAAATAAACCAGGACGTTTTTATATGAATTAAATGGAAAAGTAAAATATTTAGAAATATTTTCATAAATTTTATAAATAATTTGTATTGTTTTTATTTTATTTTAAACTTTTTAAATTATAATTAAATATTTATTAAATGCTTCTTTTTTTTTGTTTAATTTACTTTTTCATATTTAATGATTTTTACTTTTAAATTTGCATGAATTTTAGTAAAAGTTTATGAAATATTAATGCTCGACATTTCCCACCCTACAAAATAGAACTTTTTGTCCTTGGCCAGATGACTTACATATGTACATGTATATTGTAATCAATTTTTTTAAAAAGAAATTTGTTTAATTATAAAAAAACAATCAATATATGATAATTTTTTTTTTTTCAATTAGAATTTAATTATTTCGAAATTTCCAATGTTCACTTTTGGTTTTATTAATTTTAAAAAATTTTAAAGTATGTGAGTAACATTTATTTTATAAGAAAAATTATAAATTCCATTTAAAAATTGTTTGACAACAAATTAATTTGAATCTTTAAACACTTAAATAAATAAATATCATATTTATATAAATTAAAAATATATATAAATAAATTTATTAAAAAATATATTAAATTATTATTATTATTAAAGTTCATATAAGTATTTACATTCAAGTTTATTATATAAAATTATATATTTTAATATTTAAATAAGATTAAAACACAAGAAATATACACCATAGTACAATTAATTAATTCTTTATTAATTTTACCCGAACAAAATTAAAAATAAATCAAATCAAATATTTAATATATATTAGGGTACAATTCACGAACATTTAATAAATTTAACTTATTATATTTTCAAAATTTAAGTGCCGTAAAAGATTTTGAAAAAAAAAATATTCATTCATTTGTTAATTTTTAAAATTCAAAAAGGTTTTTTAATAAATTTTTTCATTTTTTTTTTTAATATATTTTAAAAATTTAATTGAAATATAGTTATTTTTATCAATTTATTATATTATAAGTATATGCTATTTGTTTTTTGTTTTTGTTTTTTTCATATTAAAGATTAAATGTAGAAGTGGCGATATTGAAGTACTTGAATAGAATTCACCTCATTTTTTTTTCTATCAATCGCATTGACACATAATTTGACAATTTAATCTCAATGCAAGTCTAAATAAAGCTTTCAGCAAACATCTGGCGAATTAATTAATCATCCAATTTATGAGAGATCCATTTTATTATCATAATTAAAAAGCAATACCCCGCTTGGCAAACAAAATTAAACCAATAATTAAGATAATATGAAACATCACCCTGACAATAAAATCTCCTAATTTTTTTTTCTTCTTCTTCTAGCCCGCTTGTAATCTTATTGACCCCCCCAATTGAATACTCACACTAAAACAAAAGAAAAAATAAAACAAAAGTTGACTCAACAACCAACCCCTTTTTCTTTTATTAAAACATTTATGTTTCTGCATATAAAAGATATTATTTGATGGTTCAATGGCCTCTATATCTCATGGGGGAGTTCTTTACTACGTCTACAATGTGCAACGTAATCCGACAAGGTGGGTTTCTTTTATAAATAAAGAAACTTTACGACCATTACGGAATATCTTAAAAAAAAGTTAATCTATTTTTATAAATCTTATTTGATTTAAAATTTAATTATATATATATACATTGGACTTTGTTTTACGGGGCCCTCTATGTATTATTTTTAATTATTTGAGTAATTTATCCGTCTCCTATCTTCAAAAGCAATTTGCTTTAAATTTTTTTTGTGAATTGTGGTAGTGATGCGGGGCCCCTTCAAGAGCGCGGGGCCCGATTGGGCTCAATCGCTCCAATCGGCCCAAATCCGGCCCTATATATATATATAAGTATCATCTTTAAATATAATTTTAAAAATAGGAAAAAAAACAATTTTTGAATAATCAAAATTATTTTTCAATTTATTTCCATTTCAAGTAGTTAATTGAAATTTTACAAATTTAATTATATTATTTATATACATATTAATATATTATATTTTTGCAATTAGTATTAAAACAATTTTATTAATTAATAAATATATGAATTATTAAAATTATCAATTTGTAAAATATTATTAAATATGTAAATAAAAATATTTAAATCAATCATTTATGAAATGAACAAAAACCTTAAATAACATTGTTGACCCTTGGATGTCAAAATTATCTTGACATTTTTTTTTATGATTAAAAAAAAATAATATTAATACAATTTTCAATGTATTTTCTAATAGAATATCGTAATTCAACAAACTTTTTTAAAACATCTTAACAATTGTTCCTTTTCAAATTTGTAAATTTTTTTAAATTAATTCTCATTTCCCTCTCATTGTTTTTTGTTTTAAAAGCATAATTTTACGCATCTAAAAAAAAGATTAAATTTTATTTTAGCGGAAAAACAAAAATGAAATAAAATTAAATGATGATAAATATTCTGCTTCTTCATTCTTCTTCATTGCCAATTTTTATTCAATTAGAATATTTAAGTTTTAAAGGATTAATCTGTGGAAAATGAGTTACTATTATATTTTATTGCATTTAATTGAGACAGAATTGAACAATTTAATTTATATAATTAATCTTGTCAAGTTTAATTAATTGAATTATCCTGAAGATATTGAAATAAAAAATATTCGAATCAACATTTTGCAATTATTTTTATTATTATTAAAAACAACTTTTATTATTAAAAGTTAAATATTTTCAACTAAATTGAAACTTTTTTGTTCGTAGGATAAAAATAAAAATGTATAAATGAAATTTTAAATATGGATTGACATTTAAAAGATCCTATTGATGAACTTTTTTTTAAAAAATTGTTAATTAATAAACAAAATAACAATGTTTTTTGTAAAATATATTTGAATGAATGTATTGATAAAATTTTGCCCATTTATCCTCGAATAGTTTTTATTTGATCCATGAAAAATAAAGAACAAATGATTAATTCTATTAGTCTATTATGATAAAAATAATAATAATAATTCTACTTTATATATACGAGGTGTGTCTAAAAAGTTTGGTGAATGGTATGATAAAAACATAAAAAGATAATGTTAATTGTAAATACCTTTATTAACCTGCAAAATACAATCCACTTGCCACAACACACTTCTGACAACGTTCGTATAACGCTTGAAAACTGTTGGAGAAGTCTTGATGTGGAATCGTTCTCCGAATAGCCGCCACAACGTTCAGGCCGGCAATCCACAAGCAGGATACTGAACGTGTACGAGAGATGGTAACAAAAGATCGTCGATTGACTGAGACTAATAGCCGAAGAGTTGGGTATTAGCAAAGACACAGTAAGTAGTCTTTTCTGGTGTCCTGCTTGTGGATTGCCGGCCTGAACGTTGTGACGACTACTCTGAGAACGATTCCACATCAAGACTTCTCCAACAGTTTTCAAGCGTTATACGAACGTTGTCAGAAGTGTGTTGTGGCAAGTGGAGAGTATTTTAAAGGTTAATAAAGGTATTTACAATTAACATTCTCTTTTTATCCTTTATCATACCATTCACCGAACTTTTTAGTCACACCTCGTATATATATAATATACTTTTATAAAAATGAACATTTAAAATTAAAAAAAATTTCCAATTTGATTCTAATAAATGGTTTGTGTTTTGATTTGTTTTAGCACGGATAGTGGTTGGGACAACCCTTTTCGGCCCGATGGTGATTTAAGTCGAGAAGCTGACGAAATTGTTGAATTGATTAAAGGAGGTAAACCGATAACACCGACACCGAATTCGGCCACAGCCGCCGCCCAGGAGGCAGCTACCATTGTTGGGGATGCAACAGATGCTGGTCCCGAGCATAGAAATGGCTCTGCTAAAGTAAATGGCGCGGCTCCGAAAGCAAACGCCAGTCCTCTGGGCTCAGGACCCAACGCCGCATCCGGAAACAGTCCCACCGGTCCTGTCGATGTGCATCGGGCTACATTAGCACCTGCTGGCGATGTCGAGCATGTCGTCCTGAAGAAGAAGCCCAAGTGCAAGTGCTGCGTGATCCAATGAGCGGAGGTCATCACGCCCAAGAAAGACCTTAATACCTAATTCCTACACTTAAACATACACTTCTAGGGGCTTGTCTATCGCTTGTGCTCTACTACGCCATCAAGAAACTATGCATTAACATCTATGTACAAAAATAAAAGAAACTCGATCGCTTCTAATTGTGGAGGAAATATTCAATTTAGGATTTAGTTAATTTTCTGTCAAATATATATATATATATATATTTAAACCAAATGTGGGTATAATATTATTGAGTTTCATGTCATGTAATTTATTTCTCTCGCTATAATCTAAATGAAAAAAATACTCTTTTCATTAATATTTGTAATCCAAGAGATATTTAGAAAAACGATTATAAATAGACAGATCACGGAAATCACAGCTCCCGTGATTCATCTATTCTCAAGATATGTTAACCATGATTTAGTTGTTATGATTCCCAAGAATTGTGATTAAAATAAAATCAAAGTAGAAGATAATCCTTCTAAGGTGCGTGTGTGCCGCGATGTGGTCCAAATTAAACAAAATGAGTAAAAGAAAAAAAAAAACCCTAACAAATTTAGAGATGTGAAATTTGAAATAAATTTTATTTTCTCGGCTTACTAAATAATAAAACAGTTAATACTGTTGTTCTATTTTGTAAAAAATAAAAACTGCTAAGATTTAAGGAAATCTTGATTAAAAAATCATGGAGATATTCAAAATGTTCAATCAATGTAATTAGACATATTTTTAAAATCCTGTGGGAAAAATTTTATTATATTAATTTATTTTATGCATTTGTAACTATATTAAAGAATATTGAAATATAATCTTATCAATTATTTTAAATTTTTACTTTGTTAATTTTATTTTTTTTTTATTATTATTAATTTATTTTTTAATATCTATGGTTTAAAATAAAAAAAAAATAAATAAAAAGTCAAGATTGAAATAACTCTAGTATTTATTTATTTTATTTTTAAATATATATATAAATTTTAATCTATTAATTGTTTTTGATTTATGACATCATTCAATAATGGAAGAGGAGTCATTCTTCTTTCATCGGTACCCCAGTGTCGAATAAGAACGTCACGTGCTGCCATTTCTTTCGCTTCTTCAATCGAATCCCCAAATCCTTAAAATTAAAAGAATTTTATATTATTATTTGTTAACTAGAACATTCAATTAAATTAAATTATACATTTTTTAAAAAATTAAATTAAAATAAATTTATTGTGACTAACAAATGAGAAATATTTAAATTATCCAGAGGTAATAATTTAAATTCTTCAATAAATAATAATCAAATATTTAATATAACAAATATCAAAATTAGATTAAATCTTTACATTTATTAGGGCAATGACGAAATTTACAGGAAAAAATGAATTTTCTCTTTGGTAAGTAACTTAATCTAATATAATTTTTTTAATATGTTATTTTTTTTTAATTGTCAAAAGTTAAAATTGAATTTAACAATTGATTAATAAATCAAATGTTAATTAATAAATATATAAAAATTAAATAAATAATTAAAAGCAATACTTTGTTTAACTATAGAGAAAGCTTAGAAATTTAGAAAGAATTAATATTATTTTTTATTATCTATTATTATGATTACATATTATATTATCTATTTATTAACACTTATCAGTAATAGCGTAAAAATATTTTTAGACGGGGGTGGAGCTAAAAATCTAACTTTCAAAATGTATGTACTTTTTATGCTGTTTTTAAAATAAAATCAATGCTTATATGACTGATTTTTTTCAATTGCAAAACGTTTTCAATGATAAATTTTCAAATTTTAATTTGGAACGAATTTGCTCCTGAAAATTAGATAAACGATATATAATAATATCGCTGTCAGAAAGCACTCCATCCTATTTTCATAAAGTATTTTATTTACAATAAAATTGCATTTCAATGTGATAAACAAATAAATGATAGTGAATTAAGGCACTCACCCTGGCC
This sequence comes from Labia minor, assembly GCA_963082975.1. Taxonomy (NCBI): domain Eukaryota; kingdom Metazoa; phylum Arthropoda; class Insecta; order Dermaptera; family Spongiphoridae; genus Labia; species Labia minor. The sequence goes on along the minus strand of OY720347.1, from coordinate 12,642,957 downwards.
GACGAATTTTTTATCCACATAGAGACCCACAACAAATGAAGACTCTAAAGTGTGTTGACCAGTACTTGCAATTAATCTAGCTTCAGGTTCAGATCCCAAAATCGTTGAAGCTTCTTCAAATGGATCTGACACAGGAATAAATTTGTTGAGGTCTAAACCTACAAAAAGAAAAATTAGTATCTAACTATTCTATTTAAGTAATCTTACAACTATATTAAAATAACAGAATTTGAATTTAGGGAGGTTTGAAGTATATACAATTGTTTCAACATTTATGCGGATGTACCCTTAAACTCAAGAATTTATGAATCGAAAATGAGAATGTTTTCATAATTGCTTAGCTTCCATGAATCACCGAATTTAGGAAGAATTCATTAATTTAAGTAGGGCACTTGATAAAGGAATGGATATTGAAAAATATGGGTATAGGAAATCAAGTATCAGTCGAGAAAGCAATCGGGAGAAATGTAAAAAAATAATATAAGTGGAATTTGTACAACATTGAAAAATTGGAAGAATCTAAACTGCTGTGCAAAATTATCGCATCACTCTAATAATTATATTAAAATATGAAATAAATAAACTTTGTATTATAAAATATTACAAAATAATTACAAAATAATAATAAAATACTCAAATAACAAAAATAAATTAAATTAAATGTTATCTTTTATTGAAATAAAATCATTTAAACTTATTAGTTCTCTAAAGTTTATTTTAAGCATAATTTTAAAAACAATACAAAAAATTTTTTTTTTCATTATCAATTACTTTAATTTTCATAAAATAATCACATATTAATTTCTATTAAATAAAAATGAATCGAAATTACCATTTATTGGAACATGACTCTGTTAGGATCATAACATTATCTGAAGAAGGGAGGAGCCAATGGGAAATTGGAAGACGCTTAGAAATTATTCAATCAAGGGTTCAATCCAGAGTTCTTCAAGGTTTTAGAGAGACTGAAAATCATTCAAGAAGACCAGGTCAAGGCCCCCCAAGCCCCCCAAGAAGTACAATTCAGTGGGATGAGAGGAATGGGCCAACATCTCACAAGAAGAAATAAAAAATTTAATTCTATCAATGCCAAAAAGAATCAAAGAAGTAATAAGAGCAAGAGGAGGAGTTACAAGTTATTACTAAACTGTTTTTTGATGAAAACATTTAATAGAATTAATTAAATTTCATTTTTTTTAATTTCCTTCTTTTTCACCAAATGTAATTAATTTAAAGTTTTCCCTTTTTACCGACCGACGATAGTAAGGGAGGTATTGTTTATTTTTATTTATTAAATGATAAAGATACTTTTATAAATTTGAGTATTTATTATTTTTTATTAAGTTTTATTAATTTAATATGAAATACAATACAAGTTTATTGGACTTGCATGTACCTTCAGGATTTTATTAGATATAGATAAATTTCTATTTCCTTAATATATATTAATAAAATTACGAGTTACAGAATTAGAAATCAATTCATATTTCTATGTTGTTACTCTTAAGTTCTAGATTGATAAAATTCCAATTCTGTTTATCCTTAATATAAGGCCAAACAGAATTAGAGGGAATATTTATAAATAAAACTTGTTTGTATTATAAATAAATAAATCTTTTACTAAATTCTAAATTTTTGAAATTTTATACCTTCTGTAAGTTGTGTAAGAACAAAATCTCGGATAAAAAGGAATGTTCTTTCTTGTCCTGAACTTTCATTTAATGCCCCAATGATGGCTTCAAATGTTTTAGCTAAAGTTGATGGTAAAACTGGAAAATCCTTAAAAATAATTTTAGAAATTTAAAAATATATAAAAATAATTAGAAAAAAAACAATTTACATACTGAGCATAAGATTAAATCCTTTGTTCCAAGATTTAAAGAAATATTTGAAAGAGTTTCTTCACTTAATAAATGTTTTGTTATGTTACTGTAAAATTAAAATGAATGAATCATTATATTTTCTTACAAGACAATTAATTAATAAAACATATAATAAAATTGAGATTGAAAAATTCAAAGTTAATTAAATAATTAATTAGTAAATAATAGAATATCAAAATGTATGAAGTATAAGAAGGATATGTTTTTAAAATGTAATTAAATAAATAAGAATATATAACGTTTTTCAAACTGGGAGACGGGTGTCCATAGTGGTGGTAATCTCATCAATAACCCATTTCATTAAATTAATTTTTCATATTATGTATTTTATTATATATTATTATATTATGTATTTTTTAAAACAAAAAATGTGTTATTTTATTACATTAGAAGATAGGTGTAATAATTATATATATATTTTCAAGGAGAATAGTTAGGAAACATCTGACTAACAGGGCCTAACTTTGTCTTTTTTAGGCTCTTGTCAAATCATAAACTTACAAATTTATTAATTATCCCTTATAAGTTTCCTAGGCTAGAGCCTATAGAGCCTAGTGGAATGCTCTGCTGACTTAATTCATGAATCATTAAATGAAGTTATAAATCATTGTAAATTTCAATAAGGAAATTTTACAACAAAAATAAATAATATATTTACTCAATTCCGATTTGTGGAAGTGATGGCCAAACTCTTTTTATATATGCAGGTATGTATTCTTGTAAAAGAGATTTACCAATTTGTGAAAGATTATCATTATTTATCAAACCAAGGTCAGGATTTGAAATTCCTAATGCTTTCTGTTTTTCTTCTTCTTCCTGAATATATGATTGATTAGTGAATGCAGTTGAAAGAAGGCTTTCGTTAAAATTCTCTTGTAGCCGCATTCCAAAGGAATATAATTCTGCTTTATGATTCCATTCTAAAAATGTATTTCTCTTCTCTAGTGGTTGTTGGTTCATTCTTTCTTTTCTTCCATACAACGAGTTATAAGTTGGTCGAATAAATCTTTTTATGAATCTTTTTTCTAAAATAAAATTGTATAACATTCAAATCCATCAACCAATCAGAGCAATGAAAAATATTTTTTATAATTAAAAAAATAATAGAAATCTAAATAAATAAATGATATTTTCTATATTAATTAGCAAGAATTATTATTTGATAATTTGTCAGATATCTGTAATTATTGTATTTAAAATATTTTAAAATAATGACATTTGTATCTTATTTTTTATAATACCTTGATATTGTAAAGAATAAGAAATAGGTTGTCTCTTTAAGAGATTTAATGTAAGATTTCTTAAACAATTCATTATAATATATATAAAAGTGATGCTCTGTGGTATTAGTTTTGTGATTTTTTTAAAAATTTATAAATACTGAGAGGTTATTTCCATCAAGTTAAATTTATGTGTTACCAACACTTGTAAACTAAATTCAACTAAATTTCAAAATTAGATAAAAGTTTATTTAAAGAAAAAAATAATAATAGATACAATTTTTAAAACCTGTTAATAGAAAAAATATTATCTTAAACTATTTAATTTTTAAATTTATATTAATATAATAGTGTATAAAATAGATTAGGCGAAGTGTAAATAGACAATTTGTTTCTTGGTTTCATGGTCTGTGGTTCACATTGAATTTTTAATATAAAAACATAAATTTGACATTTTTTTCCTGTAATCAAAAATGCCCTTTATTTATTTATAAAGTTTATTTTTTAATTTATCCTTTCATTTTAATTTAAAGCAATTTTTATTTTAAATTAAAACATTATAATGAATCCGAATAAAAAGTGAGTAAAAAGTACCTTTTTTCTTTTAATTATTATCTATAAATTTATTTTATTTTTTTAGATATGGTCTACAAATGCCACAAAAATTTGTCCCTGGTCAAATGAAACCTAAACTTTCAATATTTAATGAAGAAAGTTCTGACTCTGAAACTGAAGGAACAACAACTGCTGCTTTTAATAAGGCTTTAAAGGTATCATCATTTATTTATTAAAGATTTTTCTAATACACAATATTAATTATGTGGTGAATTCAAATGTTAGCTTAATTTTTAAAATCATTACCGACAAAAATTGTAATAATATATAAATATCATAGATTAATTAATTTATGTTATAATGCTCAAAGTAATATGTTCATTAAGAAAAGTTAATATAATTTTTTAGAAAAATTCTTTAAAAACATATGAAAAAAAACAAACAAAACTAGATATTGCACGTGCTTTGAAAGAAGATCCAACTGTTTATCAATATGATGAATTATACGATGAGATGGATAAAAAAAGAGTCGAGGTTAAAGAAAAACATAAAGAGGAACGCAAGGTATGATTTATAATTTAAATACACTTATTCTTGTTATTATACTCGTTATTTAAATATAATTTAAATTTCTTTTAGCCAAAATACATTCATTCTTTATTAAAACAAGCAGAAAGACGAAAGAGAGAACAAGAAAGAAGAACTGAACGTCAAGTTCAAAAGGAAAGAGAAGCAGAAGGAGAACAATTTAGAGATAAGGAATCATTTGTAACATCTGCTTATCGTGAAAAATTGGAAGAATTTAAAAAAATGGAAGAAGAAGAACGATATCAAGACCAATTAGAAGGTATACTATATAATATAATAATGGAATTATAGAATGGATTTTTAAATAATTATTATTATTATTATTCATTTTTAGATCTAACAGATGTATCCAAACAGAAAGACTTAAGTGGCTTTTATAGACATTTATATAGACAAACCATTAGTGGGGAAAATAATAAGCCAACAATGGAAAATGCAGAAAAATCCTCTCAAATTGAAAAAGACATATCAGAGAATGAAGTAAATTCAGAATCAGATGACAATAAAACAAAATCAGACAATGAAGAAAATTTTAAATTTACTAAAGGAAAGCGAAAATATCGAGAAAGGAAAAGCTCCTCTTCTGAAAGTGAAGAAGATCATGACAAAACTTTGGATAGTGATTCTTCCAGTTCTAGCTTAAGTAGTTCTGATTCAGAAGATGAAAAACTAACAGAAGGAAATCAAGATGAAATAAAAGATAAAAAAGAAAAAATAAATGATAAAGAAATAAAAGTAAAAGTTAATAACAAAAAGGATAACAAAGAGAATAATTCAGAAGAAAATGAACTCAAAAAACCTAAAGAGAAAATAAATATTTGGAAAAAAAGATGCATAGGAGAAAGTTTACAAATTGCCTTGGAAAGATATTATGAAAGAAAAAAAATAATTTTAAAAGAATTAGAAATAGCTGGTACTTTACAAGATTCACCGTATTTTAATCCAGAAAAATATAAATATTTTTAAATTTTTTTTTTATTTTTATACATAAATATATATAATGTACATATAATATAATAAAGTAAAAATATGAATGACAATGACAAAAACTTAGTTTTTATCCATAATTTATTATCCTAGTCAGTGTTTTAACCTCCATGTAATGTCGAAATAAACATAATATTATCACCGTCTTGAATATTATATTCTAATTGACCCTAAAATAAAAATATTCATAATATTAATTATTAAATAGTTAGCAAAAAATTTATTACTTTTATATTTACCAACAATTCCCAATCTGAATCGTTCACTAGAACTAAAATTCCTGGTCGACTGAAATTAAAAATAAAAATCTGATTAGATTAAAAGGAAATTTGTAGATTAGTTTTTCATAAAACATGTTTTATGTTAAAATATTATCAGTAAATTTTTGGTTTAGGATGAGGTGTGTTTTTGGGAAATAAATTAATTTAAAAGTAGGAGGTGATTAATATCAAACATTGTTTGAGAATTGTTTATTTAAAAATTAAATAATCTCGAATGATTTAATGAATACTTACACTGAATCACCTTGTACAAATAATTCTGGTCTTTCTGTAAGAAGATGGTTTTTTATCCAATGAATTAATTTTCTTATTGTCCCTATAATATAATAAAAAAAAATTATTTTTAAAAATTAGAGGAATATTTATAGTTTTCCTTACAAGATTCTGCCTCGATGGGGAGTTGAATATCATGTTTTTTTATTTTTTTAAAAAGTAATTCTGCACCACCCCTAGAAAGTAAATTTGGATTAAATTTTTTCATTTGGATAAGAAAATATATATTAAATAATACCCAAATTCTAAAGTTATCTTAGGATTTTGATTTGACATTATATATTATATATATTATGAAAAATAAAAACAAAAGTTTCAGACAAAATAATCCAACTTCCCGCTGACATGTAGAATGTTTTTGACATTAATATATTTGGCGGAATATTTAAATTAATTCTGGGATATTTGAAAATGTAATTTCTTGTTTTTTACTGTTCAGTTCTTCAACTATACTTTATCCAAAAATTAAGTTCAATTTAATAAAGTATGATAATAATTTAATGATAATTTAAAGATTTTTTTGAAAATATCTTAAATTTGAATTTAAATAATAAAACATAAACTTAATGATAGATTTAACAAATATTAATTTAGGTTAACAAACAATATATTCAATAGAAATGATAATTGGAAAATTTAAAAATATTAATGCACTCATCGTCCCACATGAGAATGGCTAGTTGAGCTCAGTCAGGGGTTCCGATGTCATATCGAAAACAGATGGGATTCCTTAAAAATTATCTACCTTTCTAGAGGTCATGTTTCAATTGAAACCGTTATTGTGACGTAAGAAAATTATAACAATGGCATTCTAAGAATAAATAAATATAAAAAAACTTTTTAAATATACTTTTAATTAAATGCACTAAAAAGGAGAAAATAATTTCTCCATACACACCACAATTAATCATATCTAAAAAATGAAAGATTGGGCGCCAAACATACAGGGAAAGGAAAAGAATACGAAGGACATTTCATTATATATGCACAAACCTTTCTGTTTTTTTTTTCTTTGCCACTATACTTGATAACTATGGCTATTTGAAGTAGAATTTGCGTTTTTCCCATAGGGGACTGATTATTATTATTATTATTATATTATTGATTTATATTATTATATACATTGCAAGATTTGATGACAGGACACGATGTGAAACTAAATAAAAGCGTGTAATAAAAAGAAAACAACAGGTTTTTGGTTGCCAGCACGTGACTTGGTGCCATCAACAAAGAGCCAAACTGGGCCAAACACTCGCTGGTTTAATAAATATTATTTATTAATTTTAATTAATAATGTAATTAATTAAAAATTGAATTTAAATATAATATATGTTAATTAATCCAACTCAAATTTGCGAGATAGTCGAGTGGAGACATTCCAGATTTTTCCTTTCATGCCCCACCTCCAGCTTGAACAGGCAAGTGGAAGGGGAAAGATAGGAAAAGAGGAATTTTATACTCCAACATACCCATACATAAATTAACAAAAAATTTTTTTTTTTAAATTTCTTTAATTAAAATAAAATATATCAATTTTAGAATTATAGAAATAAAAAGTAACTATACTAAAAAAAATAAATATTAAATTAATTCTAGGTTTTATCAAGCCACCTCAATTTTGGTGAGTCTCACTACTTGTCGACGAATTGATTCTGTCGGTGATTGCAAATGGCTGATCTCTGCTGTCAAAAGAAACATCTACAATCATGGTTTATAACAGCGGTTCCCAAAATTATTTGACCAAGCGCCCCCTTTCCTGAAAATAATTTACTCAGCGCCCCCTTGGAAATTAACTTTTTTTAATTTTAATAGCAATTAAACAGAAAGATAAATGTACTTATTTGCAAAATATTATAAATAAAGGAGTAAATTAGAAAGATTAAATTTATGTATTTATTTATTGATCTCAGAATAGAAAAGTAATAAACAAGTAATTTTCCCTAAATGCACCTGTGGCCATCACCGCCCCCCTGGATAGCTCCAGCGCCCACTTTGGGAATCACTGGTTTATAAAGTAAATATAATTTGATTATTTAGAAAATTATATATTATATGTACATATATTTAAATAATTATGTAATATTAAAATATATAATTTGGTTTTTTCCAGATCTACTTGGTCTCCCATTTGGTAAAATGCTTAAATACTGTCTGTCGCCTTCACTTTGAAGACCACGATTTTTGTACAGTGGAGAAGAAAAGATTACTCCCTGTAACGCTGCCCCAGAATGTACATCAAGATGGTATGTTTTGTGGAAAATTACGTGGGTTGTTAAGTGAAAAATTAAATACAATATGTAAAAAATGTATGTTTAATAGTGAGATCATGACAAATTTTGTAATTAGTATTTTGTAATTTTAATTTATTTTCAAATAAATATTATATATTAGATAGAACATTATTCGTTTCTTAGTTGCAGCACACCATCTAAGGGATCTACTTTGAGAAATAAAAAAAATCTGTTACTATTTCGAGTGACCTCTCAGAATATTCCAATTCATTTGGGTTATAGAATTCAGGTGAATCATAAGGTTGAGAAACGAACATATTATTATACCAATTTAATTTATTGCAAATGCGTTTAAATAATAGATAAATAATTATAATTAATGAATAAAATAATATAATTTTTAATATTAATATGATTAACAAATAAGGATTTACTTGTGTGTAATGATGGTTTTTTTAAATAAAAATTAAATATTTATTATTTCAAAAATTATTTTTAATAATTATTAAAATAATATTTATTTTATTTATATCATATACAATATATGAATAAGCTTTTGCATATAAAATTAAAAACAAATAAAATAATCTTATTTGATTTTTATTATAAATTATTATAATTCTAAAGGAATAATAATAAATTAAAAAGTATATAAAAATTATATATATTGTATATAAATATTAGACTTGTAAAAATAGTATAAATAAATCAAAAATTTGTTTATAATTTTTAAAACATTTTGTTTCATCAATAATATAAAATATAAATTAAATTAATTAAAATTTAAAAAAATTGTTTGGAAAAAAATAATGAATAAGAAAAATTCAATTTAATAACACGTTATTTGTACAGATCTAAGTTTAATAAAGGAAAGTTTTTAATCATAGTCTTGAAAGAATATTCCAATACCTTCTTTTGTCTTTCGTGATTTGGTACCTGGGTGATTTGGAACTTCAAATAAACTTGTTGGGAGTGGTGTGCAATGTGATGATTTATAATCCTTCATGTACTTTCTTGCCTAAAATGTATATAAATAAAAATATATTATTTGCCTTACTTACACGATATATATTTACAAGATATAAGTTTTCATCATATACATATTTCTAGAATAGTTAATATAGAATCAAAAATTAAAATCAGGATGCGACAACGAAACTTATTTGAAAAGTGAATAAAACAAAAAAAAATTTAACATTTTAATTAATATATTGTAATTATGCATATTAGGTATTTCCACATATTCATAAATTTAAAATGAAACTTTTTGATATGTAATATCAGGCATATGAAGTTCTTCTTTGTTAAACATCAAGTTACTAAATTTCTAAAGTTTAGCGTTGTGTAATCTGACTTTTATTCAAGCGCATTAAAAAGTTTTATCGCATAAAATCCAATACAATTTGCCATTTAAAAAAGGAACCTCTATAAAAACGCACAGTTTCATCAGCCATTGAATTTCGCTATTGAAGTTGATGATAAACAAACTTCATCTTCAAATAAGATTATTAATACCCTGGACCTAACACAATTTCTTTCAAAACACTCTTCAAATTAGTCAATTTTAATTAAAATCGTAAGAAAAAATAAATAAAATTGTCTTTTAAAAATTCCGGATTGTCCTCCCCTAGACTTTCCCGCATATAAATAGGTAATTAGGTTATTATTATTATGTTTTAACAACAATAAAAATTAACAAACTAATTAATTTAAATTATAAAGTAAAATGGTTTAACACTATTATATATATTTATAATTTACACCTAACGCTACTTGTATAGGTAAAATGTCACTTCCGGTAGTCAGATCATGATGAAATTTGCTATCTGAATTTTTTTCATATTTTTAAATCTATATACAAAATATGAAGCAAATATCTCGAAGCAAACTGGTACTTTACTTGAAAGGTAAACGCAACCAGTGTAGGTAAAGTACCACTTCCGGTTAACCGATTTTGACGAAATTTTGATAGAAATCTACAAACTGTGAATAATATCGGTGTACCAAATTTCGAAGTCCTAGCTTGATTAGTTTTTGAGTAAATTTGCTTACAGACATTACATACATACATACATACATACATACACACACTCAGACATAATTCGAAAAATGGTATTTTCCGACTCAGGGAGGTCTAAAACGTCAAGATCTATCGAAATCTCGAAGTCGAAATTTTTGACGATTCCAATACTTCCCTTATACGAAGTATGCGGGAAAGTAAAAAAGGGAAGTTAATAAAAAGCGTATAAAAATAAAAAGAACGTACCAAATAAACGATCATTTTATTCTTTAATTCTTGATTCATTGCATCTCCAAATTTCGATGGATAAGAAACTCCATATTCTTCGTTGTATGACAACATAGAAGTATCTCCATAGTCCATATCAACATCAAGAGATTCCAGGTAAGAATCTAAAAAAAAACAAATGTAATAAAAAAACATCTTTAAAAATTAATTGGAAAATAATACCTTGATTGGATGGATCTGTTCCTAGCCATTCTTCTAGAATCGACAGACTTTCATTGTTGCAAATTTTAGGATACCTATATTTTAAAAGTTTAATTAGCAAAAAATTTCCACGATTGCTTCTCAGCTCTCCTTCCCTGAAAATAAGAAAAATGAAGATGAAAATAAATATAATTTTTTCAATTGATCAAAATAGATTAAATATAAATTAAATGAATTAATTTAATTTACTCAGTACAAATTATTTCATCTTGAGTACGTCGAATCAGAGATATGGGTCCATTATATTGTACTAATTGTTCTGCGTTTACCAAATTAATATGTTCCCGGATAGTTCGTCGAACAATAGGTTCTAAGGATGATGGCATTCTTAGAATAGCCAGAGGCACCACATCATCAAAAGTAGCGTCTAAAATCTTAAAACATAGAAATTTTTCTTAATAAATATATTTTTATATAAATATATAAATATATATTTTTATATATTATAATAAACCTAACAAAGTTACTTTTTATAATTTCTAATCTTTATAAAGTAATTCGATAAATATTTTCTCATAATTCTAATTCCAATAAAGCAAAAACTACTAAAATGCTCTTTAACGAAAGTTCACTTTGAGTATTAGTATTAATCGTATATAAATTGAGTTGCATAAGAAATATTTTTTTATAAATTTATGATTAATTTTCAAGAATTGAGTTTAAAGGAGAAATATTTAAAATATAACATATTGATTAAAATCTTACCACTGCTTTGACATTAGGATAATTCATAGCAGCCCAGGTGGTAGGAAATCCTCCAATACTCCAACCAAATAAAATAATTTCCTCAGGTTTAAATCCCAAATGGTCAATAGCAAATTGCATTATACAATCCATACCATTCAGTACTTGAGAGGGATAAGGCATTCCCTAAATATTTTGGTAAATAAATAAATAAATAATTCATATTAAAATTAGATTCAATGAAAATACTCACAGAACTTTCTGCAAATCCAGGGTGATTCCATCCAAGAACAGAAAATCTAGCTTCATTTGGCGTAGACATAATTCCAACCTCATAAAACCCAGCATTGCCTTCACTGCAAATAACTAAAGTCTCTCCCTTCCCCCCTTTCCTAAAAATTATGAATAAATAAATATGCAATACGTATAAATGTATGTATTATATAATTATTATAATATGTTTTTACCTTTATAAGGGAATTTTGTAAATAAAACCACATATTGATATTTGTTATTGTAAATTTATTCAAAAAATAGTGCAGTCGCTTGATAACGATTGCAGAAGTAGCAATGGAAACGTTGTGTATATTTTTTGTATTTTTTGAATAAATTTACAATAACATATATCAATATGTGGTTTTATTTACAAAATTCCCTTATAAATAAAATCAGCCACCAAAGCTTTAATAATTTAAAATCTACAAATTATGGTAAGGACATTTCCAGACGTTTTTACCTTCTTTTATCGATAAACATTACATCAAGATGATTATTGTCTTTAGTACGAAGTTTAAACCTTTCTCCATTTTCTTCTAAAAGAAGTTTCATTCTTCCTTGTAAAAGCATTGAAGCTAAAAAAATTAATAATAAACATTTTAAATAAAATAATAATATATTGTTTTATACATTGTTTAATTATTAACATACACATCATATAATTTACAATTCCAATAGATCCTGGATACACCAAACGTATTCCTAATGTATGAGCAATAATATAACTGACAATTTCACAAGGTACTGTAATTAAATAATCCAAACTAAATCTTCTTCTTGAAGGTCGTGTAATATATTTTTTTGAACTAAAAAAAAAGCATAGTAAAAATAAAAATAAATTAAATGAAAATAAAGTAAAATATTGAATATGTTATTGATTATTTTGTATACAGGTATATAAATTTAAATTTAAGATTGTATAAATTAATATATAAATTTATCAAAGAAATATAAATTTATTTACCCAGAATTATTTGCCGTAAATTCGATTGGCCAAGCAAAGAACTCGAATTCATATTTGGATAGTTGTTTCTGAAAATAATTTTAAGTATATTTAATTGAAAAAGATTTACTTAAATGTGAATAACATGAAATATTTTTGTTTTTTAAAAAAAATAATGAAATTTTGGATAGTTATATTTAAAAATAAAAAACAAAAGTATTACTTAAATGTCAAGTTTAACTTTGTTTTATATATATTTAATATTGACATTTGAAAATTGACAACTAATTACTATTCTAATATTGTGACTATTAATTGTTATTTATAATTAATGAATTAACAAATAAGTATTTTTTTTATAAATCATAAAATTAATTTTTAAAAATAATTTGTTCAATTCTATTATATAAGTTATAATTGTATATTTACAGAAACAATTTATTTTACTTTATTTGATGGAGAGAGATCTTTTTGAGCATCATTAAGAACATTAGTAAAAGTGGTATAGGTAGAATTCGTGCAACGACTCAGTCCTCGAAGAAAATAAGAAACAGCCATAATTAAACCAACTCCCGAGACTATTTTAGTAAAATTATTCATATAATCGGTGGATATTAATCCTCTTCTATATACATACACAGCCAAAAGTGGGGATGAATATATACCACATGTCCAGAGAAAATAAATCTAAAAAAAAATAATTAATAAATAGATTCAGATGTGAAAAAATAATTAAATTGACCATCAAATAAAAACTTACTGTTATTATAATTTTATCACTAATTCTTTCTAAATGACCAGCTTCATAATTAGACTAAAAAAAATATAGGTTGGTAATTATTTTTAATCAGATATATTATAATATTTAAAATTATATAAAAAAATCATACTTCAGTCCGGCTTTCTGTGAATATTTTAAATAATCTTGGGCTGGAAATAAAATTAAAGAAAAATTGTAATGCTGACATTCTACTATAGAATTTCGGTGAAAAATAAATAGTATAAATTATGATTATGCATTAAATTTAGTTAGTTCATTAGTTATAGAGAATAGATAAGTATATTTTCTTCATTAACATAATCAAAGACATTAGAATAAGGAGCACCGATTTTTAGGTCAGCACAGCGCCTCAAGTACTTTACAATTCAGAATATCAATTCAATTCAATATACTTCTCTAATCAAATTAATGAGAAGGATTTATGTTTTGAAAAGATCAATTCAAAATTATTAAAATGAAATAAATTAACTATAAATGAAAATTGTAATTATATATATATATATATATATATTACATTAATATAATATTATATAATATAATATTCTTTTTCATTTTAAAAATCAAATATTTTGAATGATAATAATTAAAAATGTTTATCTTTATTTATAAATAAATATAAATTAATTGAATATTTATATTTAATAAAACCTTTAATTACAAGAGAAAATGCGCGGTTGATTTAAATATATAAATGTTTAAAGATCTATTATATTTCATTAAAATTTAGGATAATATCTAAAAATTTATTTAGAAATGAAAAATCCATAATAATATATTAAGTGGTCCTTGTATACTGTTTTTTATTATCTAAATAAAGTAGTTTTAATTTTAGCTAAAAATATTGGTAAAATTACCGATATGAGCATACAGCAAAAACAAATTTTGAACTTAAACGATGGTAATTTAAATTATAAATGTTTATTTTTTAAAAGATTAATTTTAATGTATGAATTAAAATCAAATATTAATGTAAAAACACAATTAAAACTAGTAAATGAATAAAAATATATTACTTAAAAGTTAAGAACAAAAATAAATGCGAATTATTTAATCAGATTAAAATGAAATTTAATCAACATTTAAATAAATTTTTATTATTAACGAAAATGAATTAAAATCACAGTGTGCTTGATTTTTATTTCATCAAAGATAAATAAAAATAACCGAATAAGATACACATGTTCGATTGTTTTTATTCGGTAAATTTAAAAAATCTATAAATTTATAAAATATTTTATATATAAAAAGTAAGAATGAAATATTTAACTTTTGGTATTAATTTATTATAAATTTATTGTTAATTTTATATAATAATTAAATTTTTCAGTTAATCATGTCTGATGAAGAAAATGTTAATGAGGTATGATAATTTTGGTATGATAATTTTAGTAAACAAAATAAAAATAATTTTATTTTACAGACGGAGGAATCTGGAGGTATTATCTTGATCCAAATTGACATTTGTTTTAGTTTTTTTTTTTAATATTTTAAATAAATTATTTTTAAGGGAAGTAAATTATTAAGTATCAATTTTTTTATCTTCTTTTTTCTCTTTAAACAATTTTATAATTTTTCATTTATATATATATACAGGGTCCATGTAACATCTTTTTTTTAAAATGCAATAAAACAAAAACGGTTGGATGAATTTTTCAAATTTATTTTTTCATAGTGAAGTATAGACCTTCCGATTATTTATGAAATACTATTTCATTCAAATGGCTGCCTCGGCTGGGCCTGCAATCAGCTTGAAGGAGACACCGATTTTGGCCAAAAAAAACATCTCTTCGGATGAGGCGCATTACCATATTGGCGGATACGTCAACAAACAAAATTGCCGCATCTGGGGGACGGAAAAACCCACACGTTATCTTGGAGAATACAATGCATCCTTAGAGAGCGACGGTTTGGTGCGGATTTTGACTGGCGGCATCATTGGGCCATTTTTCTTTGAAAATGATACAGGAGCCGCCGTAATGGCGACCGCTATCTGATTGGTTGTTCCCGAAACTTGAAGAGGAAGACTTGGACATTTGGTTCCAACAAGACGGAGCTCCATGTCACACAGCTAAACTTACAATCGATCTTTTGCGCACTGTCTTCGGAGACCGAATTATCAGCAGAAATTCTGATGTCGTTTGGCCGCCTCGGAGCTGCGATTTCCGTTAGACTATTATTTGTGGGGGCTGTCAAAGACAAATGTTATGCAAACAAACCAGAGACAATTCAAGCTTTGAAGGACAACATTCGTGCAGCCATAGCTAAAATAGAGCCGTATACTATCACAAATGTACTCAAAAATTTGGACCGACCGTATGGCGTACTGCAAGGCCAGCCGAGACAGCCATTTGAATGAAATAGTATTTCATAAATAATCGGAAGGTCTATACTTCATGAAAAAATGAAAAAATAAATTTGAAAATTCATCCAACCGTTTTTGTTTTATAGCATTTAAAAAAAATGTTACATGGCGGACCCTGTATATATATATATGGACTTTTTATATTTATAAATGTATTATATAAAACTCAATTTATGACAATTTAATGATTAGATGAACCCCATGACACTACAGAAGATGAGGGAAAAGAAGGTAGTGGGGATGTCGGACCGACTGAATCGATCATATCAAGCATTCCTATTACTGATTCAAATATTTTGAAACAATTAAAAGAAGCGGATGATGAAGCATGCAAAACTGCCCTTATTATTGATTCCATGAAGAGATCAATATTAAATTTGCAAAAGGTTTAACAATATTTTATTAGAACAATTGTCTAAAAATATTTTTTATTATTTCTTCTAAACCAAATGGACGCAAAAATATCATAGAATATACTAGAATTAACTTATTAACGGTGGCATCATTTTAAATTTTACTTGGGGGGGGCAAATTTTTTTCTTAAAATTACCAAAAAATTAAGTTATAAAAATATATCTTTATAGTAACAAACTAGAATGTAGTTATCATAATTTTTAATATTTTAATTAGAATAAGATAAAATTTTTTTAAAAAAATCATACGAATCGAAAAGGACGTTATTTATTTTTTTTAAAAAGGATCAGACCCCCCCCCCCCCAATGACACCACTGCTTATTAATAGAAATATTTCATATCAAGTTAAATTGAAGTTATTTTGATCAAATTATTATATTTGAATTGTAATTATATATATATATGTATAATTTATATTAGTCAAAATTTTATAAATATTTAATATTAATAATATTAAAATCAATTTTTTTAACTTGATTTTCTTTATAGCTTGATTAAATTAAATAAATTTTACATTTATAAATGTTAATTATTAAATTTTCTTTGTAGAAACCACATTTAGATGAAACAGATGCAAAAATTTTAAAAGAAAAACAATCTACATTAATGCAAAAATTAGAAGAATTCGAAAAAATTACATTCAAAGTTCAGGAATTAGTTGGTCTGAAGCCGGTATATAAAATTTAACTTTTATATTTAAAATTGTATTGTCTATATTTTTTGATAATTGCTATTGAACTATTATAATATGTTGCTTAGGACTTAGAATCACTTGAAGAATATGCTGATAGAGCAGCGGAATTTGAATTAGAAGTGGAAGGGATTAAAGATGAATTAAGTGCCATGGATGCGAAAAAATGCAGAATACCTGATATTGCCGTTTTAGACCGAATAGGTGAGGGTGGCTTGGGTCCGGGAGGAAGGCCCTTTCCTGCCTGTCCAATTACTGATAAAACATTATCAATGCCGACGCGACATGAATGCCTCCCAAAAGTAAGTTTTATTTCGAATTGATTATTACATTTTATTTTTTTTTAAAAAAAAAATTATTGTAATCATTAAAAGCAATTGATTTATATTCATATTTTATATAATAATAATATTATCTACAATATATGTGGTTTAATTTACAAAATTCCGTTATTATTATCTACTATATTTTAGTAGAAATAAATACAGGCAGTCCTCGAGTTACGTCGTTCCGAGTTACGTCAAACAATATTTTGATACCATTCCTAAAACTTAAGTCACAAGTTTCGAGATACGCCCGTTTTTTTAACGTTTTTTTTTTTAATTAGTACTCTGCATGTGGCAAGAGATGGATAATATTTCTTCTGACATTGTTGATTTAGCCAATGCCTTACCCAATATTGAAGTCTCTACTGACGATATTGAAGATTTGTTAGATTCTCATGCAGAAGAACTTACTGATAATGATCTTATTGAAATGGCAGCCCACAAAAACACAGAGGAGTCTCAGTTATCGTCTGTAGCTACCATAGAAACGGGGCTTTCTTTCAAAAACTTATCAGTTTACAGCAAGCAATGAATATTTTTGAGGAAAATGATCCAAATTTAGAAAGTAGTGTTAGTATTAATTCGCAACTTAAAACGGCATATCAGTGTTACAGAGACATGTATGAAGCAAAGAAAAAAGAAGCAAAACAAACTAAAATTGATAGTTTTTTCAAACCAAAAGTTTAGTTTAGTTATTAATAGTACCTACAATTAATAAAGATAATATATTATTAAAAATCAGTTTCATTTTTCATGAAAATTTCTTGCGGAACGTAACCTTTCATTTTGTATGGAAACATATGGAAATGGTTCTTCGAGTTACGTCGTTTCGATTTATGTCACATATTTTCGGAACCTAACCTGCAGTAACTACGAGGACTGCCTGTATATATAAATAGATCTTCTATTTTGTTTTTTGTTTTTTA
This sequence comes from Labia minor, assembly GCA_963082975.1. Taxonomy (NCBI): domain Eukaryota; kingdom Metazoa; phylum Arthropoda; class Insecta; order Dermaptera; family Spongiphoridae; genus Labia; species Labia minor. The sequence goes on along the minus strand of OY720347.1, from coordinate 12,625,027 downwards.
AATTATTAATTTATTAATTAATTATTTGATTTAATTAGAAACATTTTAGTAATCCATGCAAAATTAAATATCAAATTTTGTGAAAAAAGAAAATTATCTTCATTTTAGGTAATTGTTTGTGGATCTGAACAACGTGTTCCTCGAGTGATAGTTTGTGAACCAGTAAAAAAATTGGACAATCCACGGTGTTATCCCCGAGGATGTGCCGAATTGCCAGATTTCATGTTGACGCTCACTGGCAGACTTAGTGAAAGTTACTTAATGCAAGAAAAATTAGCTAAGGAAAACGCCACTTTGGAAGCTCAATGGTTGCTTTAATCTATAATTGATATTATTAATATAGATACATTATATAATAGTTCTTCTCCAAAAAAGTTGGCTAGTTTAGATAAGCTTTTAAAAATTGAGCAGTTAAATTATACCGAATATATAAAGAAAAGATTTTTCTACAAGAAATTATTATATTTAATCTTGAGTTTATATTCTTAATTATTTTAAAATTATTTTTTTTTTTTTGTATAATTTTAATTTAATTAATTTCTCAAATGAACATTAAATATCATGGTACTATAAATGTAAATTTGAAAGAATTATAAATAAGTAATTAATATAAGGGTGACTTTTAGAAATGGATTAGACAAAATCACATTCAAATAATTTTAAAAAAATAGATAAACAGTTGGTAAAATAAAGGATAATAAATTTACAGTGGTCAACTTAAACAAGAAGTAATCGGTCAAGATAATGCAGTTGATAATCTGCAAAAACAAATTGCTTCTCTACAAGCGGAAATGCGTCTTGTTACCAGAGAAAATATGGTATTAAATGATAGAATCGAAAAAATTAACCCTCAGGTATTTGATACAAATTATTAGTGTATTATTATATTTTATTTCTAATTTCTTTTACCTTAGGGTAAGCAAGGAGGAGCCTGTCCACCTTCTGCAAATATTTGTCCAGAATCAAATGACCCTATGGTAATTATTTTATTAAATCAATTTTCACATAATCAATATTTTTAATTACAATTCTTAAAAAACAATTTTACAAGTTGAGATAAATCCTGATATAATATAATTATTTATGAAATGATGTTAAAATATTCAGAAATATCAGTATATCATGTCTGTTCAAAACTACACAAAGATTTTCTCCTCATTTTTTTGCTCAAATGAATTAGAAATTAATAAAAATAAGTTGACCTGTGGCCAGGCACAGAACCGACCGACGGTTTGAAATAAATTAAGTTCCAGCTACAGAAACAATTTCAATTAATTTAAATGTATCTATTAATGCAATAAAAAACAGATATGGATATAAAATAAATATTTTTAATTTTATTTTATTTATAATATATAAGGAGGCGCTGGCTGTGACGACATGAAGGGCTGGGTGACGTCATATAATCTTAAATTAAGAAAAAACTAATGAAGATGATTTTTTCCGAGGATAATACCAATATAAAGTGCATGATTCGTGCAGATATGTAAAAAATCTCCTCACGTTAAATTTGGTGTGAAAATAACACTATCGTCGATCGGTAATACTACCACTTCCGGTTTCCGAATATACACCAAAAGTTGATCAATTCATCATACTGATGCATTAAGTAAATATACCAAATTTTATCAAAATCCGTTAAGTCGTTCAAGCTGTACACGTCACACAAAATGGACAGACGGTAAATACTAATACATTTTTATGTTAAAAAAATGCATGATTCGTGAAGATATGTAAAAATCTCCACATGTGAAATTTGGTTTGAAAACAATACCTTCCCTTACTATCGTCGGTCGGTAATAACAGTCTATATTATTGTTATTATGATAACTACGTATATTTATTTATAATTAATAAAGCGATAAAGTTACATTTGATTATTTACATGCAATTATTCAACTATTTCGTGTTTCAGAACTTTTGATATTATAAAATTATCTTAAATCTTTTTGTAGACTTCCCAATTGGTAAATCTTGAAAATGAAGTGAAAAATATGCAAAGTGAACTAATGACTATTCAGCGTGAACGAATGGAGGTCCAACAAGCTCGTAATAATCTCAGGTAATTTTATTATTTACATGTCAATTATTTAACTAGAAAATCAAAAGTTGATAAAAAATCGAATTTAATAACTAATAATAATTTAATAGGTAATAACCGACCGACTGTTTCAAATAAATTAATTTCCAGTTACAGAAACAATTTCAAATAATTTAAATGTATCTATTAATACAATAAAAAACAGAAATGAATATAACATTAATATTTTTAATTTTATTTTATTTATAATATTATAATATATATTGAGGCACTGGCTGTGTTGTTATGAAGGGCTGGGTGACATCATATAATTTTAAATTAAGAAAAAACTAATGAAGATGATTTTTCCCGAGAATAAATCTAATACAAAGTGGAGATATGTAAAAAATTTCCTCATGTGAAATTTGGTGTGAAAATAACCCTTTCTTTCCTATCGTCGATTGGTAATACTACCACTTCCGGTTTCCGGATATACACCAAAAGTTGATCAATTCATCATACTGATGGATTAAATAAATATACCAAATTTCATCAAAATCCGTTGAGCCGTTCAAGCTGTACACATCTATACGGACGGAAGGACAGACGGACAGACGGATGGACGGACGGACGGACATCATGCTAAAAATACTTTTTTCTGTTAACAAAATGCATGATTCGTGAAGATATGTAAAAATCTCCACATGTGAAATTTGGTGTGAAAACAATACCTCTCTTACTATCGTCGGTCGGTAAAAATGTAATAAAATTATATTTATTTTCGTTTATTGTAATATTTTTCTCCGATTCACTATTTTATTTATTTTTTTCTTTTCTTGTTAAACTACCGTGCCGAAATGTTGAAATATTAGTATTAATTTGAAAAAAAAATAATATTAATAAAATCATGATATTTAATCAAACACATTAATTTTCAGAGGGGCATTTAATGAAGAAGAAGAATGTCATCAGCCTCCTTGTGCTCCAAGCTCTCCCACTCATCCCATCAAGGTAATATTATTTTTAAATTTGTTTAAAAAAAAACATAATTCCATTTAAAAAGAATATTACTACAAATTTATATAATTTAAAACTTGAGCATTTATTAAAAATATTAAACAGTAATATAAAAACTTTAAAAAAAAAAATTATGAATATATTTAATTTTTTTTAAAAAATTTTAAATCAACTCCATCTTTAAAGCCCACCGATTCTTTCAATATTACAAACTGATATTTTATTTAATAAAAATTGGATGTAAATTAATCCGTTAAATGTTTTTGCGATCAGGCTCTTAAACATTTTCGGCTTTTTTTTCAATATGGTAAATAAGTAAATAACTTTTACACTTATCTTTTTCTTTGTGAGCCGTCAAATTTTTTAACCGTTAAAAGTGTGCCGCGGTAAAAAAAAGGTTGAGAATCACTGTTCTAAGGTAATCTATCTATATTTATCGTTGTGACTATGGAACTCGAACTAATATTAAAATTAAATATTAATTAATACTATTATTAAAGAAGTAATATAATTTTGAAATAGTTAAGAGTAAATAATTTAGAAAGCGTTAATCTTAATTTTTTTTTTCAAATGATTTTGACATATATATTTTCAATTGCATCAAATTTTTTTATGAATTAGATCAAATTTATTTTAACTTTTGAACTGTTTACAAATTTCAATAATAAAATAATATTAATAATAAAAATTAATTAAAAAAATATTTGTTTTGGAAAAATTATTTTTTTTTTTATATATAAAATTTAAAGAAACCTTAAAATATATCTTAAAAATTGTATTAATTACTTAATTGTACGGTTATCAGGAGTCATGAATTTGAAATTTTACTATTCTCATAATTAATAAGCATTAATAAAAAAATTTCATTATTTTTTTGTATTTTATTTGTTTTTAAATATAAATATTTCGAATTTTTTTTTCATTATAATCTTAATTGTGTAATTCCTCAATTTCATGTTAGTAAAGAGTTGGAAATGATTCAGCAAATAACCTGATGTTTATGTAATGACCAATTATAATGATTCTTTATTCCTGAAGAATATATGTATATCCAAATGTAATACTTGACGTTATTTCCTAAATGTAAATTTTATTCTATTAAGAGAAAATAATTAATTCATATATTATATTTTGAATTAAAAAAATGGTTTGATTAATTTTTCTATGTAGGCCTTTTATTATAAAAGTATAATAAGCTGGAGTGTCTCCACTCAACTATATGAATTGGATTATATAACATATAATAAGATTAAATTAAATTTAATTAAATTTAATTAATTATAAATTAAAATTAATAAATAATATTTATTAAACCAATGCATGTTTGGCTCTTTGTTGATGGAACCACGTCACTTGTTGGCGCGTGAGATTTGCAGTGTTAAAAAATTAATTCTGATACATTCAGCGATTCAATCAAGCTGAAATTCTATATATAGCAATTGTATAAAATTTTTAATCATGTGAAAAATTATCAAACCTATAGCTTTATTTTTACGGTCACTGTAGAGGAAAAAAAATCAAAACGTTGTAGGTAATGACCCTCTTCTGGTTGAGCTACATTTCTCAAAAGTTGATAGAAAACTACGAATTTTGAATAATGCCCATGTACTAAATTTCATGATTCTAGCTCTAACCGTTTTTGCGTAATCTTGTCTACATACAGACACACATACACACACACACACACACTTATATATATTATCAAACATATATCTTTATTTTTACGGTCACTTTAGAGGAAAAAAATTTTATATATATATATATACAGACATTATTCTCAACCTTAGTGAAAATGATTCAGGAACCTTCAAAACGTATAAAATCATCAAAATCTCGACATCGAAAATTTTCATGATCGCAATACTATCTCTGGCGAGATAGTAAAAATGGTTTCATTAATTTTCTTATGTAGGCCTTTTATTATAAAAGTATAAAAATTTAATTAAATCATTTTATGTAAAAAAAGTATTAATAATCAACTTTATAATAAAATTAATATCCTTTTATTTATTAATGTTCTACAATGGTAGAGATACACCTATATTTTATGGTAGATCTTTTATATTAAAAGGGTAACCTCTTTTACCCAACTTTAAAATTTATTTTTATTCTAAGTTCTAAGGCAGTGATTCTCAACTACTTTGCCGCGGCACTTTTGTGTGCCACGAGATTTTTAAAATGTGCGGCAAAATTTTACAAATGTAAAGTTCAAATTAAGAAAAAGTACTTATTTATTTTATATGTATGTAAAAAAGTTGAAATGTTTTTTGGGATCAGGCTTTTTTTCAATTTTTTCAATATGGTTCTAAAAAAAAGTGAAATGTTTATGCGATCAGGCTCTTAAACGTTTTCGACTTTTTTTCAATTTTTTCAATAGGGTAAATAAGTAAATAACTTTTACTTTGTGAGCCGCTGAATATTTTAACCGTTAAAAGTTTGCCGCGGTAAAAAAAAGGTTGAGAATCATTGTTCTAAGGTAATCTATCTATATTTATCGTTGTGACTTTATGGAACTCGAAAGTTATTGGCCGTAGCAACCACATTTCACCAAGAGTTCCTATCATGTCCTACACCCATCCTTCATCCCTTCCTAAATTGTCCACCCACCTCGTCCTTGGTCTCCCCATAAATATATTTTTCGCCAGTCTTTCCTCTCCCATTCTTGCCACGTGTCTTGCTAAACTGCTCGCTTTTAATACTCTACATCTGGAGATGCATAGTCATCCAATTTCTCGTTACGCTATTCACCAGTAACCTTTTTTTCGCTTATATATGTCCCGAAGAATCCTATTTTCAAATACTCTAAATCTACTCTCGTCTCCCAAGGTCATAGAACACTCCTCAAATCCGTATAAAAAAACATCTGGAAATGCTAGAAAGCATTACTATCAACGAACTTTTATTCATATTTATCACAAAATTGCATAAATAATTCCAATTTATATGATCTTAATATATTGTGAGAATTAGATAAATAATGTAGAAAGCAAAAAACTGACTAAACATTTTTTCTTTACAATTTTACATTATAATAACACTAATTACTGTAGTTATAATATATGAGAAATTTTCAACTTTGACCGCCGATTTGTCCATGTTCCCAACCGAATTTTAAAAAACCAAGACCACTTTACATTTACACTTTTTTAAACTCTATTCGAATCCAAAATCAAAATATAAGAAATCGAAAATTTTTGGCGACAGACACACAGACACACAGACATATAGATTTATAAACGAACTAAAAGTTCGTTGAAAAACCTGCAAATTAATTTTGTTCCCTAATAATTTTGATGATGTTATCACAGTTCATAAAAGTAAAATTGATAAAAACGTTGTAAAATGATAATAGAGCTGATATGATCTCTCAAGTGTATATAAGGTTAGAATTTTGTTTTACTATAAAAATGATACCTTCTTTTCATAAAAAAAAAACTAAAATGATTTCACCTGTTGTTGTTCGGAAGCAACAACACCATTATTCCAATCAAGCGGAAAAATAGCTTCATATTATTAATTCAATGGGTGTTTAAAAAAACTAAAAAACATTGAATAGAGACAAATACACAAGCAGTATAGGATAGCAGTAAATATATTGCGGGGTGAGGAGTATAAAAAGAGGTTTGAATTACGTATATTACGTCATTTCAATACATTTCTTTAAGCTCTCTTTCAACTAAAGGAAATAAATATTTTTATACACCTAATTGCTGAAATTAATAAATATTAACTGAATTAATAAATATTTTAAAATTATTTATAGATTAATTAGATAATAAATATTAATTACTTGTAAAGTTTTTAATTAAATTACAGTATGAAAAAAGCTGGAGTGTCTCCACTCGACTATCTCGCAATTTAAATTGGATTAATTAACATATATTATATTTAAATTAAATTTAATTAATTATAAATTAAAATTAATAAATAATATTTATTAAATCAACCCGTGTTTGGCTCTTTGTTGATGGCACCACGTCACGTGTTGGCGCGTGATTTGCAGTGTTAAAAAATTAATTCGTGTACTTTCAGTCATTCAATCAAGCTGAAATTCTATATATAACAGTATTATACAATTTTTAATCATATGAAAAACTATCAAACATATTTCTTTATTTTTACGGTAACTTTAGAGGAAAAAAAATCAAAATGTTATAGGTAATGACCCTCTTCCGGATGAGCTACATTTCTCAAAAGTTAATAGAAAACTACGAATTTTGAATAATGCACATGTACCAAATTTCATGATTCTAGCTCAAACCTTTTTTGTGTAATCTTGTCTACATACACACACACACACACACACACACACAGATATACATACATTTTAGTGAAGATGACTTAGGGACCTTCAAAACGTATAAAAACATCAAAATCTTGACATCGAAAATTTTCGTGATCGCAATACTATCTCTGACGAGATAGTAAAAAATATCGATTTTTTCATTGGCCATATATTTTTATAATTATATATTTTATATATCAGAAACATAATAAATTGACCACAATTTATCAGAAGTTCTTTATCGATAGCAAACATTTTTTTTTAATATCAATATAAAACGTTTTTGAATATTTTCTTATAATAATCAAAATATATTGAAAATAAATTAATATCGATTAAAAAAATTAAATATGATGGAATGAAATTTGATTTACCTAAACTAAAGTTTCTAAACTCATATTAGAAACTTAGAAAATAAATTAGAAAAATAAGCAAATGATTTACATACAATATACATTTGTTCGACATGAAAATCAATAAACATTTTTAAACGTACTTTGTAAAACTTAAATAATTATTTTTAAAAGATTATAAAATAATGCATTTAGAGGATAAAAATTAAAACGTTGGACGTAATGACCCTCTTCCGGTTGAGCTACATTTGTCAAAAGTTGATAGAAAACTACAAATTTTGAATAATGCTTGTATACCAAATTTCATGATTCTAGCTTAAACCGTTTTTGCGTAATCTTGTCTACACACATACATACACACACACAGAGACATTTTTCTCAACCTTAGAGAAAATGATTCAGGAATCTTCAAAACGTATAAAAACATCAAAATCTCGACATCGAAAATTTTTGTCTCTGGCGAGATAATAATGAAGGTAAAGGTTTTAAATTTAAATTTAATACATGTTAATTAATTAATTTAATTGAATAACAATACTATACTCTAAATGATTTTTTTAAAATTAATTAATTAATCCAATTCAATTATACTTAATTTAAATATAATATATCTTAATTAATCCAATTCAGATTTGCGAGATAGTCGAGTGGAAATACCAATTGTTTTATTCCCCTTTTAAATACTCCTTTTTAATTAAAATAAAATTGTATACTCTGAAATATAGTCCAGAATTTAATTTTGTATCTAATTTGTTCAATGGGCTTATGTGACAGATTTCTTGTGGCTTGGCGCCATCGGAGAGCCTCCGTCGGAATTACGACCAACTGGCCGATCAATTTCGTGCAAAACTTAATGAAGTTGGACAAATTCGAGATGCAATTGGCAAAACCAGAAAAGAAATTGTGAAAAATCGAGTCCAAACTCCGAATAAATTTAATTGTCGTTCACCTAAACCGATAAATACCGATTCATTCCCATTGTATGAATAATAAAAAAATAAAAGATTATTAATTAAATAAAATCAGAGTCGGCTTAAATCAGAATTTATTATTTTGAAGAATTTTTTTTATGTGACTAACTTAGAAATTGCTGCTTAGAAGTTCCTGCTATTAATTTTTATATAAATTTCGTAGTAATATTTTTTTTCATTTTATATTTCTGTTGAAATCAAATTTAAATTAAAATTGTCTCATGTAAATTATTTCAATAAAATATTTGAATTAAAGTTAAGTTATTAATGTATATATAAATTTTAACTTTAAAAAACTTTTAAAAAATATAAAATAATTTAATATTATTTAGAATAAATTATATCTGATATATTCTATTATATCTTTATAATTATAATTGAATAAATCAGAATTGATATGATATTTAATTTCCCATAATAATGGACAGATGTAAAAATTTCTTTGGAAAATAAAAAAAAAAATTATAATAAAAATGAATTTCAGATACAATTGAAACATATTTTATAATTAATTAATTCAAAGGAAAATATGAAATTGTTTACTGATTAGACACTTAAAATTTGTTATACTATTACAGTGAAATTAGAACGCTTGTATATACATGCTGTCTCCAAGTTTTGTCACCTGATTTTGATAAAACTTCTTTCATGGCTGTGAGCGAAAGAAAAGTCTTTTCCTATAGTCGAGGAGGTAAAAGTTGGTGCATGAGGGGTGGCGGTCAGAAAATTCAGAGTGATTTCCCCTCCACAGTCTTCTACTCTCTTAAACGTTCCAGGTGATTAAAAAAATAATTTTGACAAAGATTTTTATTTATTTTTTTTTTTTTAATTAGACATCTCATTAGTTGAGATTCACCCACCTCTTACAATATTTATCTAGGTTAGGTTAGGTTAGGTTTTGTAGGAATGGGGGGTAGGGGCAAGCGCGGGAACTGTTTGGCTGAGGGTGGGGATCGGCTCATGCACCAACTCTTACCTCCTCGACTATAGTGTATACTTACAAGTGCTCTTAATGTTCAGAATTATTTATAGAAAATTGAATTTCCATTCTTCAATTTTTCTGTTTCTAGCTAATTGGTTCAGAAACGAATTGTCCTTTTAAAAAATTTGAAGGTTATTGCCCTCCTGCACCCTTTCCATGTGAAGGATCACCTGATGAATTGGTAAACGAGTTATTAATTTAGTAAATAATTAATTAATAAACATGAGAATATTTTCTTTTCTAGTTAAAACTTTGGTTACGTTGTGATAACGAAATGAAACGAATGCAAAAAGAATTAGAAAAAATTGAAAAAGAACGAAATAAATTAAAAAACGAAAGTCCAAGGTAATCTCAAGAAATTATAAATAATGATTAGTTTTTTTTTGAATATATTCATATTGAAATTTAATATATTATAAATACAGTTGCACTTCTCCAAATGGGCCTCCCTATGAATGTGCCAAATATCAACCTCCTTGTCCTCCACCGCCACCGACTCCACCACCACCCCCGAAAATTCCCTGTGCACCTTACTACCCAAAATGTGTTACTCCAACTTCCCCTTGTTTACCGCGATTATGTGGATCGACTTATGAACCTGGAAAGCCATGCAAACCAAATTCATGTGCTCCTGGATTAAACATTGAACAGGTAACTCAGAGACATTAGTAAAATTATAAACTTAAATATTATGCGCGCTATACAGGAAAATTAGATTATTGAAAAAATAATTTTTTCACCTATACAAAAATTTATTTCACTAAAAAAATTCAAATAATCTATAAATTTATGCTATTTATAAAAAATAATATATTTAACACTAGAAATTTAAAACATTTTTTTCAAAGACATTTATATGTCCCACAACATTATCAATTTTATATAATTATCTCAATTTACGATTATGACTATAAATGAAAAATAAGTTTTATCGAAAACAAAAAAAATTATAATTTAAGTTAAATAAATGTATAGATTAATTAAAAATAATAAATATTCTTCCAAATTTTTAGTATGCTTTAAGTATGGCAAAAAAATTTAACCTTTGAAGAAAATAAAATTAAAAAAAAATTATTATATTTATGAAAAATAAATTCTAAAATAAATGTATTTTTATATGAAATAAACTATAAAACAATATTTTTTTTTGTTTTATTATAATATTTACTAATTACCTATTAATTAAATATCTTAAATTTTGATTGATTCCACATACACATATCCGTTGATTAACAATTCTTTTTAATTTATACCAGGGATGTCCAACTCGCGGCCCGCGGGCCGCATTGCGGCCCACTCAAAGTTTTGATGCGGCCCACTATCGACTCATTTTGGAGTTAAATTTTAAAGAATTCACAGTCCGGCAAGCGACCTATAACTTCGAGGCTATAAATAAAAGGCTGCAACGTTCAAAAACAAAAAACCATCTCTATCCCCAAAAATCTCCATAAGAGACATTCACTAGCTAGGCTTAACATATTCTGGTAATTTTGCGGCTCAGTTAAATATTTAAGTTTGCGATGTGGCCCATTAAATTAAAAGGTTGGACATCCCTGATTTATCCATACCTATTGTATAGTTATTAATAATAATAATATTAATATATTAATAATATTTATTTTTTAATCTAAATTTCTAAATTTTACTACATTAATTAAATTTTCAAGAAATTTGCATTAATATAAATAATCTTAGTCGACATAATTTTTATCTGTTTGACAATCTTGAATTTCAATCATGTGAGAAAAAATTATTAAAAAAAAACGATTAAATATCATTATTAATTTTTATTATTATAATTTATTTATTATTAACAAAATAATCAGAAATAATTAAACAGAATTTTATAACAAGAAAATAAATATATTTTAGTTAAATAATATCAATGAAAAATTAATAGATCAACAGTAAACAGAAGATAGATAAAAGAAAGTTGATCAAGGATGAGGATAAATGATGAGATGAATTTGATTTCGGGAACCATTCACTTTTCACTTCATCTAATTCATTTGCACTTTCAGTTAAGCCATCTGAATTGGTAAAAGATTTATCATCATTGGAAATAATTGGCCATTCCGTTCCTAAAATAAAATTTCCAATTTTATGAATGATATTTGTTTATAAAAAAATATTAAATTTGTTATAAATAATTTTTCAAATTTTAATTTTTTTCACATTAAGAATAAAAAGTATTGACAATTTTAAAATAATATAAAAAAATACATTTTTATTTTTGATAAAGACAGTCTAATAAGAATATAAAATATTTAGCTTTGAGAATTTTTATATTTTAAAAGAAATAATTAGTGTTATTCTTTTGTATTAATCTTAGATAGAGTAAAGTAAATTTAAAATACCTTTTTTGCGATAAAGAGTTCGTTCGTAACCACTTTTTTCACTACTTTCAGCTTTAGAACTTTTATGTGTATATTCATGAATTTTTTCCTATGAACAAATGTTAATTTTAAAATTTTTAATATTCAAAACTTAATTCTAATTAAAATCAATATTTCACATTTGTAATTATAATTGCACATATAATATTTGCTTAATCGAGTCCGACAACAATCAAAAGACCAGCCTCACTTAGAAAGATCTTACATAAATTTTACATTTTGTTATTTAAAAATTCCTACAGTGTCTCTCGTAGTCTCATTGTAAATCTAGGCTAGAATATAAAGATTAAAGATTGATATTCAAAATTTATTTATATAAATCAAGAAAATATACATATCCACAATTTTAAATTAAATACCTACTCGTAATGGATGTGTGATTTTGTCATGTTATGTTGTTACCATTTAAATGCATTATTTTTATTTATAAAAGCAAAATTCATTATATTGAAAATACCTCAAATCCACTTTCTGTATTTCCTCCAATATATACCGTGGGTGGGCCCTTGTCATCGTTATTATTATTAGTAATTGAATTCGAAGGAATATCATAAGACGATGTTACAAAAGGTTTATCATCACTATCATCAGGATATGTAGAACCAGTAATTCCATTATTTTCATTTTCCGTATCATCAATTTCATCAAATATTTCTGGCTCTTCTCCTTCAGCGACATTAGAATGTTCCACAATCTCTTTAATTACTTCCTAGAAAAGAAAAGAAAAATGTAAATATTTTTTTAAAACAAAAGTAAATTGAAAATTTCAAATTATTTATTTATTATACTTTCCTGTTTTTTGGTTTTTTCAATTTCAAAGTTTTTTTTATCTTTAATATCCATTTTTTCTATTAAGGAAGTAAAATTTTGTTCTTTAGTATCCGCATTTATTGTCCCTAATGAAAATAAAATTATAAATATAAATAAATTAAATAAACGATGAATAAAAATATATTTAATGAAGAATTTCAATTTAATTTTCAAGGGATTATTTCTATGTAAAATCAAAACTTACATGTAGAAAAATAAATTATATAAAGAAAAAGTATAGATTTCTGAAAAGAAAAATATTTTGAATAAAGTACAGATTTATATTACGTTTTGAGATAAAAATTCGGCACTAACCATGATAGAAATGAAATTTCGAATGTTCTATCAAAAGATCTAATTGTACAATGCAAATATAATTAAATCTAGTTTCAATCTTGATTTTCACTAATCGGTTCAATGCTTCCTATCGTAAGACGATGACAAGCCAATTAAACGGGCATAACGATATTGCTCTTCTCTTATGTAAACAATATTTCTAAATAAACTAATAATAAAAAAGAAATTAATCAAATTATAAATATATTATTTATTTTTCAATTGTTATATTAATATTTTTTTGTAGTTTAGTTGAAAGAAATATAACAATAACATGTCAGAATAATAAATTATTATTATAAGAAAGTTTATTTTAAAGAATCTTATTTTCAAAGAAAATTAATAAAAAGTTCTTTGCATTTATTTTTTAAATATTTATTGTTCATATACACTTATGATAAATAAATACGAAAACTATAATATTTATAAAAAATAATTAAATTAATGATTAGTTAGCACTTTAGTTCTAAAAATCCGACAAAACATATATTAACACAAATTCACTTTTAAAAATTGTTACACATATTTGAAAGAAATATTTCATATAGTTGAAAATTAGACTAAAAATTATATTTATCACTTATTATTTAGCCAATAAAATTAGAAATAATAGAAATATATAAAAATGATTAATAAATGATAATTTGGAATAAAAAAACTTAATATCTTAATATATATATAATTCAATAATATTGGTAAATATTAAATAAACTTTGAATTTATTTTAAAAATTATATTTCTCACTCTGACCAAATCCAATAAATTTGAAACTATAAAATATAAATGAAAATAATTAATAAAAGTTTAATTATGATTTCCCGAAATTCGAAGCAGTTTATCTGTGATTCTGCTTTCCTGTGGTGTTATACGCTCGTATTTTTAACGTTTCAAACATTTGTTGGCGTTATTGTAAGTATAAATTTATATAATATAACGATTGATTTACTGACAAATACACTCTCTCACAAGCTCAGAAATGGAATGACCATATTCTTGCGAAAGTGTTTGAAAGTGAGTGATAGTAATTTTTGCCAAAACGATTTAAATAGAATTAATTTAATCAAATAATATCTCTTATAACCAGCTAAAGTGTTATCATTACTTTGTATAAAAAATAATAATAATAAATATTCAGTATGTTTATCATTTTACATTTTATTTTAAATAATTAAACATGATACTTTTTGAAAAATATATTTAAAATGTCTAATAACTAATAATAAAACATAAGAATTATAATTAAAGGAATGAAAAGAGAGTGATTCTATTTCTTTACTCGTGAGTGATTATGATTTTTAGTTCTTATCATGTAGTGCAAGTGATTAGAACAGCGGTTTCCAACCTGTGGGGCGCGCCCCCTTGGGGGCAAAGGTATTAGATCCAATTTCAAGTGTTCAAGTGCCCGCGAAGGTAATTCAAGTGCCTGCAAACTTTTGAAAATTTTCGATTTTTTTTCAATTTTTTTCCAATATGGTTCTAAAAAAAGGTCAGATTATTTTGCGATGGTCTGAACCATGGCCCACCCCAGTTATATTATTTCAGAAATGCGCCCGACTATTGAAAAAGGAATTTAGATTATTACAAAAATTAAGGGGGCACAAGAATTTTTTTTAGAAAAAGGGGGCGCCGGTACCGAAAGGTTGGAAACCACTGGACTAGAAGAATAGATTCTGGTGAACGTCAATTTCAAATTGATGCTACATTGAATTTAACAACTTAACAATAAGGACTATACTTAAAAAAAAAGAAAAAATACAGCCATCGGACACTCTGGGCGCGCTCCTTTTGAAGTTCAAGGTAAAAAGTGGTTTTATAGTTTTAACTAGGGAATATACAATCCCGGGAATCGACTACCCGGGTATTCCGAGTAATATACCCAGATATTGGCAGCATTTACCCTGGTACTCAATTCCGAGTCTTTAATTCTTATTATATATTATTAGTTGGAAGAATTTTTTCGAAGATTTGATTATTTCCGAAGGAACTATGATTTTCGTTTTCAATAAACTTAAAAAAATTGACACTTGGAACAATGATACAAACCACTTTTTACTATTAAGTACATCAGTGGATTGTGAAAGGATTTTTTCTATTGTCGGAAATTTTTCTACAAAAATACTTCCAGATTGACTGCCTAAACTCTCAGGAGTTTAGTGTTTTTACTATCTCACCAGAGATAGTATTGCGATCACGAAAATTTTCGATGTCGAGATTTTGATGTTTTTATACGTTTTGAAGGTTCCTGAATCATTTTCACTAATGTTGAGAATAATGTCTCTGTGTGTGTATGTGTGTGTGTGTGTATGTCTGTATGTATGTAGACAAGATTACTCAAAAACGGTTCGAGCTAGAATCATGAAACAGGAATTATTCAAAATTCGTATTTTTCTATCAACTTTTGAGAAATGTAGCTCAACCGGAAGAGGGTCATTACCTACAACGTTTTGATTTTTTTCCTCTAAAGTGACCGTAAAAATAAAGATATATGTTTGATAGTCTTTCACATGGTTAAATTGTATAAAACTGCTATATATAGAATTTAAGAATCGCTGAAAGTAACGGAATTAATTTTTTAACACTGCAAATCACGCGCCAACACGTGACGTGGTGCCATCAACAAAGAGCCAAACATGCGCTGATTTAATAAATATTATTTAGTAATTTTAATTTATAATTAATTAAATTTAATTTAAATATAATATATATTAATTAATCCAATTCAAATTTGCGAGATAGTTGAGTGAAGACCCTCCAGCTTTTTAAAGTATTATTATAAAGAATCCTAACTTAACTGTTCAATTATTTACTAAAATAACTACATATTAAAACAAAATCTTCCTATAATGAAAACTGATCTAATATTAACTATTTATAATACACAAAAATATATTTATTATCTTATTTTTGTATAGTTTGATTTTCTTTTCCAACAATTACACGGGTAACCCGGATAGATCAAAATTAAAGCGTCGAGTATCCGGGTAATAAAATTCTCGAGTAATTGTATTCCCTAGCCAAAACACATGGGTTCTTCTCTCGTTGCTTTGTTTGGGAATAAAGATGGCCTTGATAAGTAAATTCAACCTAAGTTAAAGATATTTGAGATATTTAAAGCAAATATTAGACTATCTGTGGATTATTTTTATTGCATCTTTTATTATAGTTGACATGTTAAGTTACAGGAAACATTAAAATAATTTGTATCATAAAATTCTTGACAGTATCTGTTTAAATTTGCAAATAATAAATTTAAAATTGTAGATTAAATTTTTTCAAATAAATAAAGAATATAATGAACAAAATATTTTTGTTTTTATTTTTTAAAAATTTAAAAAACTTATTTTCAAATAATCGCGCTCTTTAAATATTCATTCCTGTTTTCAGGTCTGTGATTTTATCTAAAGTTTGACGAATTTGAGAGATTGATTCTTAAAATTCAACTTACAATTATTGAGAGAAATTAAAGTAAGAATTAATATAATCACAGAGCATCCATATGATTTCGTGATTTTTGGACAATTAAAAACCAGGCGGGGGACACGTAAATCAGACTTCTGAAAACCTTGGATGCTCTGTGTTTGTGAGTCTGTGATTAAAACAAATTTAGAAAACCTACATGTTACATATTACATCACAAATTTGAAGTAACAATGGAAGAACAAAATTTAAATATAAATCCTATGGAAGAATTCCTGAAAATAAAATGGTAAGTTTTATTTTTTATTTCAAATGAATTATAATTATTATAATATAATCAATCCTTGTTTTTCCAATAAAGGGCAGATTTTTCAGAAATGTCGCAAAAAACTTTTTTAAATAAAGAAAATCAAAATTCATATGTTGAAAATTTGTTAGACAATTGTCTTGAAACTCCTTATACTTCCAGTGAATCAGAATTCGAAGAAATGGATAGAGATGATGCGCAAGTAATAAAAAAAATTATTATTTTTAAATTATAATTTCATAATTATTTATTTATAATGAATATTCTTCTATTTTAGTTTTCACAAAGAAATAAGTCTGATGCAAAAAAAAATAATAGTTGGTATTTGAATCAAGATATTTTAAATAAAATAAACTCATTTCCTAAGTCGGTAATGAATTCTGAACAACATACATTTTATTTTTCCATACTTTTAAAAAATCTTTCAAAATCAAAAGATGTTTTAAAAGAAGAAGAGAAAATTAAATTTGAGGTAATTCATTATTATAGTGACAGAAAAATAAATAAACCATCAAAGAAATACCCTCATTATATTTATACTTTACATTTCATTATATTATATTTACATATAAATTCATTATATTATGTAAAAATACTAGCTTTACAATTGAATTATTAATTTTTGTTATTTAAATTTATATTTTTTATAGAATCTAGCATTAATTGTTATACAAGAACAAAGACGTTTTCAAGAATTTGCAAAAACTACCAATTGTAGTAAAACATTTACAATTCCAACAGAAATTAAAGAGTACATTCACAATGCTTTAAAGGTATATATATATATATATATATAATTAGTTTATCTCGTAAAAACTAATTTCAATATTTTCATTTATTTCAGCATAGATTTCTTCGAATAAAAAATTACCCTCAATATTATTTGTCATTAAATAATAACATTTCAATGTATGGTGAAGGGAAATCATCGGTTAAAATGGAAATGATAAAATATTTACTTCATATGGTAAATATATTATAGTTATGAAAAAAAAAATATTTTCAAATCTAAATGCTAAATTTTTCTATTTTTATACACTTACATACCGATTGTTATTTAAATTTTTTACTACTTATAAATAAAAATATATTAGTACTTCTTAATATTTTTAAAAATAATATTTCAACTTTTAGATTGTTGAAGCAATAAACGTTTTACATTAAAAAACAACAATATTTTAATTTTGGAAAATTACAGGGAAACGTTCCGGCGATTATTCTTCCTAATTTAAAACAGCGTTTTAAAATTACAAATTCTCGTGTTATAGCAGAAAAAAAATTTCCATCTGAATGTGACAATTTAGTAGAAAATAAAAATATTCCTTTCAAGATTCCTGGTAAATTTATATAAAAAAAAATTATCTCTTATTTAAAAATTTTTAAATTTTTATCTCTTTGAATTTTAGTATCTGAAGATAAAAACGCAAGTATTTTAGCATCTGAGAACGATGTGGATATTGTAATTTCATCATCAGGCATTCGCACTTTAATTGAAAGTCACATCAATTTTCAAAACGAATGGAACATTCCTATAATTGTAAAAAGTTTAATAAATTGTAAGTTTATACAATATTTAATTCTTTAATGATAGTAGTTAATTAATATCTTTTTAATAAAGCAAATAAATTGTTTAATAGCTTATTGTTTTTAAATAAATAAAATTCAAATTTAATTGTTTTCATATTTGGTTATACAATTGGGTTTTTTGTGCATAACAAAACTGTTTATTTTCATTATCTTTTCTGAACATTTTTTATTTAGTATTTTTAATATAAATTAAATTCTCAATCTTTACTAAATCATTTAATATATTAAGAAATCAAGATAAATTTTTATTATTTTTAATATTCTTTTATTATTCTTTTATTTTAATAGTTTTATTTTTAATAGTGAGATAGAATAAATTTAAAACAAAAAAAATATTTTTTTAATGAGGGCAACTCTAAAATTTTGAAATATCGTATCAGATAATTAGATTTTAACATATTTTTACAAAACTGTTTTCATTTAAAAAAATCACTCATATCAGTATCTCGTATCATTTAATTATCGTGAATTTTTTAGTTCTTTTTAATTTAATATAATTAACAAACGATAAATTGTTTGCATGAAACATAAATATAATAAATGTTTAATAAATTTATTTATTATTTTAGCAACTACTGGTACCAAGAAAGCAGTTGTATTTGTTGATAAACCATGGACATCACTTTCTATGACATCAATAAATCAATATAAATGGTATATTAAATTGGCAGCCAAATCTGCTCTATGTCACAAAAAACATATGAAAGCAAAGTAAGGAAAATAAATTATTATTAAATTTTCATAATTTTGATAATTATGGTTTTACAGAAATTACCCAGCTCCAAGTTGTTTTTGTTTGTCTGAAAACACTTCTGAAAATCAAGAAACAGAAGATGACTTGGACAAGAATTGTAATTGTGAAAATAGATTAATTTCTCCATTAAAACATGATAATGTTGTCTACTCATTATGGAATATGTCATCAGAAAATAAGGTTAAAGTTTCTGATTTAAAAATTCTTATACGAAATCGAGTAGATGGATTTTATGTAAGTAATGAAATAAAAATTTTGAACAAAATAAATAAATAATATAATATATATTCTAATCTATTTTATATTATTACGTTTTTAGAACAATACTTTTATGTCTATAAGACCAAAGATTGAAACACAGATAGAAATGGGGTGTGAAATTTTAAGTCCTCAGGAGCTCACTGAAATCTGGGCAGCATTGTATTTTAAACCAAAAACGGATTTATTGAATGGTATATAATAGTTAAAACTTTATTTCATTGAATGAATTTTTAAATTTATTTAAACAAAAATTTCATATTTAATTATTATAAAAAAATTAAATTACTCGTAAAAATACAATTTTTAGGCCTAATTTTATATTTAATATTATTTTTAGTACGTGTTGACATGATGACAAATGAATTAATTGCAATTGATAAAATTGAATTGAAAGACCTAAGTTTTAATCATACACCATTTATTGAAACATTATTTTCTATTTTAAATAACTTAAAAGATTTACAAGAAGGGGAATATTTACTCTCTCATACCCAAGGAAACTTTTGTCAATTATATAAAGCTTCAAATATAAATGAAGGGTAAATATATTTAAGTTTTTTATTAGAAAGACAATATTCTATTGATTATATTTTTTTTAGTGAAGATAAACATATATTATATGAGAATCAACCAAAAACAACTAATTTTCCAGAATTTGGTTTTGTTCCTTGGACTCCGATTGACCTAAATATTATTACAAATTATCATAAAAATTATTCTAGAATTCCTGGTACCTTTCCGCCGAGTTTTAAACCCAAAAATAATAAACGTCGAAAAAATAAACAATTTTTCCACAAGAAATAATCGAATTTAGATTTTTAAATTAATAATATTATTGGAATGATTTATCACATATTTTTATTTAATCACTTAGAATTATAAATAATTATAATTTATTAAATCAAATTGTATACAATAATAACCCAGTTGAGTTTCTGTATAATATTTCAATTTTATATTATATTTTTGAAATTGAGTAAATTTATTAAGTTGAAATTAATTTATATTTTTTTATATATCAACTTTTATTTTAAATTTTTTTTTAATATATTAATAGCCACAATATGTTAAAAAAACACTCACCGACAAAAAAGTGGATTAATTAAAAATTTAGAGAAAATTGAAATTTAATATCAAGAATATTCAAATATAATTTTATTTGATTTTAAAGTTTAAATAAAATAAACATTAACTGTTTCAAAAAATATTAAAATGTCCACAAAATAACATTTAAACCGATCTTTCTAAACATTCTGTCAATGTAACATGTGTAAAACATTTTCCCAATATTTCAATCACTTTTTAAAAATATTAGCAATTATGGGAAATTGGGAAAAATGCCCATGAAATTATTCGCAAGGTAATTTCCTCTATTGCTTGTAAAGTCAATTTGGCTCTTAAAAAAGTTGTTAGATTTACTTAAAAATATGGTACATATGTAAACGTGTGCTTTTCAATTCCTTTTAGAATTATTGCAAACTGCGTGATAATGTCTATTTTTAATTTATATATATATTAAAGATAGAGGTGGTTATGTTTTAGAGAAAAATTAAAAAATTAATTTATTTTAAATAATTTTTTTTTTTATATTTAATGTGGGGTCGCAACTGTCTTTATTTTAAATAATTATTTTTTTTGTTTTTTTTTATGCATAATGCAACTGCCTAGTCGATATCGAAATAAGCATATTCTGTCTTTCTTATTTCACCACCCCTACCCTACATAATTTTTACCGACCGACGATAGTAAGAGGTATTGTTTTCACACCAAATTTCACATGTGGAGATTTTTACATATCTCCACGAATCATGCATTTTCTTAACAGAAAAAAGTATTTTAAGTATAGTAAGTATCATCCCGATAGTAAGGGAAGTATTGTTTAAGTGACTTGGTATTTTTACGCTGAGTGAATTTAATTTTTTCTTCAAATATTTTTATCAGATAAAATCTAATCTAATCTAAGACTTATATAATATCTCAGATTTTAAGAAATCAATTTATTTATATATTTTATTCAATTTATTTAAAGAATTCTATTCTTTAATTTTGAATTAGGTATAAAGTAGATTTTAGGGAATTTTGTTTATAAATTGGTAAATATACATTTTATTTATATAGTCTCTTTAAAATCTTAAAATGACATGGACATAGTATTACTATCACAGACCACTCAAATTGTAACTTTAATATTTTTTTTTCAATTTTTATAGAACATTGGAAATATATTTGATTTAATTATCCAAAATGAATAAACGAGATAAATACCATCCATTATTAAAAACTTTGTTAGAAACTGATGAAAGGATGACAAATAATTTTTGTTATTTGTGTAATAAAATAACATTTACACGTACAATAAAGAATCATTCTAAAATGCTTGAGGTAAACTACATTTTTTAAACATACTAATCGGCATATTGAAATAATTTAAGATTTCAGGAAATGGAATTTTATGGTTAGTTTCTTTACTTGCTTCAATTTGGATTTGTGATTCGGTCTCTCTTTATTCTTTGCAAGTCAATTTATTCTTTGGTAAATATATAAACATTTTTTTGATTATATCTGTTTAATTTGTATATTAAGTTTGAAAACTTAAATTTTAAATTATTCGAATAGTTTTGTTATATTATTTAATTGATTTAATTAATATTAATATCTTTGATAATTATTATTATTATAATATTACGTAACGTTAACGTTTTTTATGCAAATCATATTTTTAGTTATTGAAAATAATAATTAAAATCTAGTACAAAGTTTTTGTTAAAGATTATTATATTATAGGAAAATCTTTACATTTAGTATGTTTATATTTTAGAATTTACCTATCCTTACAATATTTAATTTGAATTTTATAAAAATGACTATCTCTAATAATTATTAATTATAAGATCTAATAGTCTATATATACTGAGTCTATATATACTGAAACTAATTTCCAAATTATTCATAAATTTACTTTATGTAACTAAGATATCTCTTAATATTTATCTTAAAAATAAATTATATTTAACAAATATAAATGTTGTTTGTTTATTTAAATGTAATTTATTTTATTTTCCAGCTTTAATTTTAGATATAATATTTGTGGGATTGATCAAAGCTTGTATTAAAAGACGAAGACCTATAGGGAACAAGAATGATACAACTTTTATTGGGCCCGATTTATTCTCTTTTCCCTCTGGCCATGCCAGTAGAGCTTCAATGGTTGTTTACTTTTTTATGCATCTTTGGCCCATACAATTTTTATTTATTGGTCCAATAATAGTTTGGGCTTTTAGTATTTCTTTATCTCGAATTGTTATGCAGCGACATCATTTGTTAGATGTCTTAGCTGGAATTTTGCTTGGTATCTTTGAAGGAATATTAATTGGCCTATTGTGGATATCAGATGAAAATTCTGCTTGGTTTATATCATTTATATCAGATGAAAAGCGTGATGGTGGTGAATATCATATATAAAATTTTGAATGTAAATATAATAATTAATTGTTAATTTACTGATGTTATATTTTAATATTTAAAATCGAAATAAAACTATATTTTATTTTAACTTTGACTTATTTAATTATAATAATAAATCAACTAATTTGAGCATATAGTTCATTGATTTATATCTTTAAAGCTAACAGACATATCTATATATTTAAAAGACAGTTCTATTACGTACTCCTAAACGACTTATGCGATTTGGGCCATTCCATTGCCATATGATAGCCCTCGGGCTAATCTATTAATAGGAAATTCATTGGAAAACAATAAATACTTTTTGAGAAAAGTGAAAAAATAATTTTTATCTTACTTTTTATTTTTGACGTCACATTCAGTGCCTCTTATATCTTATATATTTCAATCTTTTGCGTTTCAATTTCTTTGCGTGTGAGGGCTCTCACACTGGTCCGCTAATATATAATTAATTTACTGATTAAATTAAAATAAATTTTAAATAAGAACATAAAAAGAAATGAATGTTTTATGTAATATACGGATTGAAACAAAATAGATGAAAACCTTTTACTACTTTCAACCAAATAGTATGTACTACTCGGCGGGTACAGGGAGCCGCCATCTAGGTGTGAAGAGCGCCTTCGGCTAGTTATACTTATAATTATACTCTTAATTTTTATACGAAGTGTGTCTTAAAAAGTTCGGTGAATGATATGATAAAAACATAAGCCCTCACAACGTTCAGGCCGACAATCCACAAGCAGGACACCAGAAAACACTACTTACTGAGTCTTTGCTAATACCTAATACCCAATTCTTCGGCTATTAGTCGCAGAGTCAATCGCCGATCTTTTGTTAGCATCTCTCGTACACGTTCAGTGTTTTCTGGTGTCCTGCTTGTGGATTGCCGGCCTGAGCGTTGTGACAGCTATTCTGAGAACGCTTCTCCAACAGTTTTCAAGCGTTATACGAACGTTGTCAGAAGTGGGTTGTGGCTAGTGGAGAGTATTTTGAAGGTTAATAAAGGTATTTACAATTAACATTCTCTTTTTAATGTTTTTATCATACCATTCACCGAACTTTTTAAGACACCTCGTATTTTCTTATAAAGAATGGATGATTTTTTACCTTCTTGTCACTTGAGTAGATGTTGTGATAAGGAATACATTTTGAGAATTTTAAAATAAAAAATATCATTAGATCGCTAAGCTTTTATTTCAATCACAATATATAAATTAATATCACAGATGCAAAAAATTTATATTGCACTCTATGATTAAAACAAATGGTAACAAATAATAATATATTCCAAAAAGTTATTTATTATCCATAAACATCACATCTTTCTTAAATTACTTAATTGATATATTATATGGAAATATCTATTTAAATAAAAATGTTTATTAAAAAACATTTGTAAAAGATAAGTTGCAATGAAATATCTTTATAACAATGAGACGTGAATGATATGTTACAAAAGTTCTAAATAGTAAAATTTATGAGGAAAATAATTTCTGAAAGTTAAAATAGAAATAATGAATTAGAGAACAAAGATTTTATGAAATTGTTAAGAAAAATTAATATCGGCTTAAAACATTAAAATTAGGTCTTTTTGATTAAATGATTTCATATTATCTGGATATTGAAATGAAGCACTATAAAAGTAATTTCGATTCAACACAAAGAGGTCCAGTATTTACATGAAATCATTTCTTGCTTGGTTTTTTTTATTCCTCTCAATATGTCAACATAATCATCTCATAACAACGCAAGATTCGAATCATGGATGTAGCCGAGATTACATCAAAAAGAACTAATATTAGGGGTTTAAGCTTTAAGAAATATTAAACTATTGAAATGAGATATCCTTAACATATTTAAACAATAATATTATGAATGAATAGACAAATAAATATCTTTTGATCAACAAATATTATAAATATTTTAAATATATTTACACAAAGAAAAAAATATAACAATATTCAATAATAATACTGGCATTATATAACATTAATGAGTTGATTTTAAATAAATATCTATTGACAAATGATATGAGAAAATGGAGTTTTTTTTTTTTTGTTGAAATGAGATGATTTGAGCATTTAAATATTATATATCTGACAAATACTTTGATTTATAATTTGATTTTTTTAAAATCTTGAATTAGTCAGGTACTTAAAAAATTATTTTCAAAACATCCACACATTCGAACAATTTATGAAAAAAATTGATTTTCGAACATCCTTTATTAGATACAGAGACGTCTTTAAGAGCAATTCAGGCCCCTCGTAAAGTAAATACCGTTTATTAACGACAATTTAGGAAATTTTTTTAGAATAAATCTAAAAAATTGTTTCGAAATTTATATATTAAAAAAAGTAAATATAATTTTAAAAATATTATAATAGAAAAATTAATGTTTGTAATAAACGTTTTGTTTTGTAATGTAATAAACATTTTTCAAGTATATTTCATATTACCAAAAAATGTAATGTATACTAAATTTATTAATATATTCCTATATTTATTAATAATTCAAGATTAATTTAGCACAGGACCTTTGTGATCATGAAATAAGACGGCTCTGTATTCTCACTAATCAACTGAAAATTAATACTTATAATAATATAAGTAATTCAGAAATAATTTCTTAATTCATTAAATAAACTACTAAAATTTTGTTTTCTTATAAAAATCGAAAATTTCGACAAAATAACATTTAGCATTAGAATAAAATTTTGTATCTAATCTAAATAAGCAAAAATAATGTATGCTTTATTTAGTTTTATTTGTTTTTGAGTAGTTATTAAATGGTTTATTAGAAATATAAAAAAAAGCTATAGAATTTTTCAGTAGTAAGGCAAACTTAAATTAATTCGTGCTTATTTTGTGCGAAGGCGATTCTTGTATATAAGTTGTCATGAAATTTTACCACAAAGGTGAATGATAAAATTTAAGATCCCGATGTTCACCACCCCCAGTGGCCGCTACATGATCTTGTTGACAGCTGGCTGTTGGGGAAGGGGTAGCTGGTGGGGTCTTGGGTGGTGGAGTACTCTCATTAGGTACTGAATTTTGGGGAGATACTGCTTCCTCGGGTAGCAACGGTGATGGCTCATCAGGCATTTGCTGAGGAGAGTCTGCCTCGGCAGTATGAAGAGAGTCCATTGATTCAGCAGGCGACGTAGTTCGTGGAGTCGACATGGTGCTTGATTTTGGAGTGATAGCTCCTCCCGCATTCGTACTGTGATAGTTTTTAAATTTTGGAGTTGGAAGTAATGGGGATTTAGAATTTGTACAGTGCAGGTGATAAACAGAATACATGCAAAAATAAAATTCACTTATAAATTTGTCTAATTATAAATTTGAAATTTCTTTTATTATAAAATAAATTATATTTCATTTTTAAATTCCAGTATTATAGAGTTAAATTTTATTAAATTTTAATTATTAATTTATTAAAAAAATTAATATACCATTTAAAAATGAATACTTAAAGAACTCTGAATATTAATCAAATGAATTAATAGAAGTATTTAGAATTTTTTGTTAAATTAAATTATATTAATAGAAACGAAAAATTTCAATATTATTTCCAAATTTTGTAACTTAATCGAAATAAAGAAAGCAGTAATATCAGTTTTAATATTAATTTATAACTTCTATGAAGTATATTTAATTTAACAAATGTAAAGATATTTATAAGGTAAATAATATAAATATTTATTGTGAATATAGATAGTAGTTTGGATTTTTGATTGAATAAACTTTTCTAATATAAATTTACGTTAGAAGAAAGCTAATGTTTTTTAATAAATAAGTAACACTTCTATAATAATTAAATTATAAGTGAATCAAATGAAGTAAGAAGTTTAATGAAAATTATTTAGTATATTTTTTAATTAACCATAATGATTAAATATATTTTCCACAATATTGCTTATAGATTATAAATTTTTATTATATAAAATCGGAAAAAAAAATTATTAAATAAGTGAAAGTCTAAATCTAATCATTTAGGATTCATTTTCTATAAGTAAAATATAATTTTGAAAAATTTGTTTATTTATTAAGATATTTAAGAAATAATTGGGAAAATTGGAGTTAAATTAGGAAAATATTTTATTTTGATTATTATATTTGTTAGAGAAAAATTGAAACAAATTAGTTTAAATTTTGAAAAATTGATTTCTATTATAGTAAAATATACAACCTGAATAGAGAAATAAGGTAATAAATAAATAAAATGTTGATAAAAAATAATTATAGCAAAATACTTTTACTGTAGTTTATTTTGAAAAAAATATTTATCTTATTTCCTTTTTTAATTTTTTAAAAATCTTTACTTGTATTCTAAGGAATTATTACAACATTCTAAAGAAGGGGCATGTCGAACAATAATTTTTAATTTAGTGATTGTAAAAAGAAGAAAAAGAAAATATAGAATTAAATTAAATATATTCGAAAATTGAATCACGTGAATATTATATGAGCTAAAGGGATTTAAACTAGTATGTTAAATTGTAATTATTTCCAAAAGAATGTACATTTTGTAAAATCTATTAAATAAAAAATTTTCACAATACAAATACAAATTTGGGATAATTGATTTTTGAGAATAATTTGATTATAATTTTGTTCCTAATGAATTTTTAAAAATGAAGGATGAAAAATAGTGGAAATATATGAGATCATTATGTTTTTTTGTTTAAATAAAGGATGAAAAAAAGATTGTTTATTGTTACCTTATTGGACGGGTGTCATTGGATCCATGACCAAGCAACTGAAATCAACGATAAAAAACATATTCGTCATAATGACTTTGTGAACTTGACAACTTTCTCAAAGACCGAGTATCACCTTTCCAATGGTGTCTGGATGTTTGTGGGCAGCATGTCGTCCATACTGGTTCATAGCCGATGGACCATTTGCAGAGAGGGTGACATTCTTGGGCCTTGATACCGGCGATCCTCCTTGACTCCTGGCAGAGGTTGAACCACGCCGAGAATTTTCAGGAGCTAACATTTTTGAAATCAATCAATTATTAATTAATCCCTCAAGGCGGGAACCCGAGTACGTACTCGCGCGACAAAATCTATCGTAACGGCAGGACCCCGAGTCCGTACTCGCCGGCTTCCAGCGTTTATATAAAGATGCATTTCTCTGTCATATCTCGATCAATTTTGAAAATTTTTGTACTTTTTAAAACTATAATAATTACACTTTCTCTTTTTTCTACTTTTTTTTATTGTTTTTTTTTCGAACACATGTTTTTTCAAAGAAAAAACTTTTTTTCCGAGAGTCTTCAAAACTCAATTTTTAGGTAAGCTAAGCTGATAAAATTTTTTGTATACAAAGAAACATCTTCCCTTGACATCTCTTGAAAATTTCCCAAATTTATATTGTGTAGTTTATGAGATATTAATTATTTTAGGCATGCTTTGAATCCAATTGCTTCAAAATTTATCATATTTATCACACAGAACTCAATTTCTGGGTAAGCTAAGCTGATTTTTGTAAAGAAAGAAACATCTTCCATTGACAACTCTTGAAAATTTCCCAAATTTATATTGAGTAGTTTATGAGATATTAATTATTTTAGGTACGAGTGCAAGAAAGTGCATTTTTCGCTCATTTAATTCCCACCGGAAAATTTAATTCCCGGCTTGAGGGGTTAATTAATGATTAAAACTTAAAATGCCATTAAAAATTAAAAATAAAAAATTAAAAATTCCATTTAGTATTATAATAGAAAGTGGAGTGAATTGCCAAGACTTTTTTTTACAAATCAACATTAAAAATTATATTAACCGAGATAAAACTAAAACAAAAAATTAATGTTATAAAGAAGTATCACCTGTTGCCATATCATCAAAAAATTCTTCATATAGAATGTAATTATTGGTTTGTGGAATAAGTTTATTAAGTCCGTAATGTTTGTGCATAAACCCCAAAAATTTCTCAGAAGGTTTATCTATTGCCAGTTTTGCTGGTTTCACATTTTCAACCTGAAACATATACAAATATTTATATATCGATATTAAAAAGAAATTAGGATAATAGTTTCGAAGCACCGTTATAATACTTACCTTCAGCATATATTCATATAGATATTTTCCACATCCCATTCGCTGTCTCGATTCGTGAATATAAAAATCAAGCACGCATAAAGCATTGACTTCACGCGGAGCGCCTGTCGCATCGAACACGAACAGATGTTTATTGCCTACTTTCAGAAGACCAATCACTGATCCCTTCCCACTAAAATCATTTCAATAAAGATTCAATTCAATGATTTGAATTAAAAAAAAAAAAATTTAAACTGTTATCATACATTACCATTCAGAAAAATAATTATCATATGAAAAGAATTTTACTTTTAGTTTTAGTAATTTTTTTTAAGGAAATATTTTTATTTAGGTTTCGGTGGGCCCCTCGGGCTGGTGGGACCCGGGCGGCCGCCCGGTCCGCCCGGCGTTTAATCCGCCTCTCTCTCTCTCTATATATATATATATATAGGGTGACCATATTTCAAAAACACCAAACGGGGACATTTGTAAAAAAAAATTTACCTGTTTTTTAAGTGCCATATTAAATGAAAAATCGAAGGGTCAAATCGGTAAAAAATTTTACCTTTTTTTTGTTTTGTTTTTTTAAGAGCCATATTGAATGAAAAAAGGAAGATCGAAAATAAGACCCAACTGATTTTAAGAAAACGTTCGTCGGGCCTAAATATTTAAAAACCGGGACAATAGACTGTCCCGAAGACATTTTTCGGGACACCGGGACAATCCCGAAAAACTGGGAAGTTTGGTCAGCCTATATATATATATATATATATATATATTCTAGAAAAAATCTTAATTTAATAATTGAAATGAATATAATTTTATTAAAAATATAAAGAACCAATTTGTTTTGCACTTTTTATAGTATTAAAATTGTAGGTTTTTAATATATAGTTTAAAAGCAATACAAATTAGTTCTTTATATTGTTAATAAAATTATATTCATTTCAATTATTAAATTAAGATTTTTTCTAGAATATATTATATATATAAGCAATAATTATAATCAAGTGCCTTACAAGGTATGATTTTATAATTAGTGTTGTTATACATTTAGATTTATAGAATAGTATGTTTTAGAACATTATAAGTTAAAATGGGGACAATGTTCATGCAGGAGTTTGATACAAAATTTTTATATTCAAAGATTTTCGGTCTCTTAATAAATCCTCCTATATCTTAAACGTTGTCCCCATTTTTAAGTGTTTTTTTTATAATTAACGCTTGAACATATATATATATATATGTCGTAGGTAAATGGCAAAATAGCAATTTTAAGAAAATAGCATTTGCCTGACCAAATAGCTTCAACTATATTATTTCTTTACAATTTGACTAGGCAAAAGCCATTAGGCTAAATCTTTGTTGGACAAAGAGCTTTAACTATTACAGTAGCCAATTACAAAATTATTCAACAAATTTTTTGTTCTTTATTGTATATTTATCTAAATCAGCTTGCTATAACTTTAGTTGTTGATTTGTAAATAATTTTTTAGCCTACGATTCACTATGAATGACAAGGATGAAAAATATAAATCCATAACTGTAAACAAATCAAGGAATTCTGACAAAATAGAAGAAATTATAACGCTTTTAAAACAGTGTCAACAAAAGTGTCTTCGGTCGATAAATACTAATCATCCAAATATGGTCTTCTAAAAATTGCTGGCAAAACAAAAATTATATTAAAAACAAAGACTACAATAATAGTTAAAGCTATTTGCCCAACAAAGATTTAGCCAAGTGGCTTTTGCTTAGGGAAATGCTATTTTCCTAAAATTGCCATTTGTCTACGACATACTTATATTTTTGAGAAAAAATTTAAAATACGGTTTTTCAATAAAATATATAGGATGTAATTTTGTTTAATAATATGTTTACTTTTCTCTCTCTCTCTCTCTCTATATATATATATATATATATATCGTCGGTTCGTAAGTGTACATAAATGTTATGTATTTAAATAAATACAATTAAATATAATTGACGAAGTTTATTAATCGAATTAAATGAATACAATAATAATAATAATATGTTTTAATAAACAACAATTACGTCAGCTTTATAAGCCTTCTTGACAACAAAATATAAGTAAACTAACTTCTGTAAGATTTAAAAGATTAATTTAAAAAGATACTTTACAATAAATTACAAATTATTAGTCGAAATCTAAGTTTAAAATGCCTCTCAATTATATGTAGAGGCGTTTGTTTCTATTATTTATTCCTGTAAAGATAGAATTGTTTTAATATTTTACAAATTTTGAAATGCCTTTCCTGGAAATTATTCATTTTGAGTTGTGACGGTATTCTTCCAAACCGACGATATATATATATATATGAGCCTGTTATTTTGAAAGTGGCCCTAACTCCGTTTTTTATTTTTTTGCCAGTTACAATGGGTACAAGTACAACTTCATGTTATTTATCAGTGAAGTATTTCAGGTTGTTTTTATTCCAAGCAAATACGATAAATTTTTGACACATAAGTTTTCAGAATTATTATTCAATAACTAAACCGTGTAGTTTGAAAGTGGCATCAAGATTTTTACGTGGTGAAAATGTCATTAAAAAAAATAATATACTGTTCGTTCCCCAAAATGATTACAAGATTATTAAAAAGTGCCGGAAAGGTAATAATTTTATTGTAAATGAAATGCGATAAGATTTTGTATCGACAAAATAATTAGAAGACGCAATTTTTAAACGGGCAAAGATTTCTGATGGAGAATCAGTAAACTGGTTAAATATGTTGGAAGCGTTTTGCCAGAAATGAACCGTAATAAAATTTTCTATAAAACATCAATGAATGAGAATGCAAATTTTCAAGTCCTGAATTTATTTCCACACCAAATTTTGTATTGACATCACTCTATAAAAATATCCAAGACTAATTACAACAGCCAAATTCAATTTTATATACCACCGGAATATTATGATTTCTTCAAATCCCTTTCACACGCGCAAAATGTAAATGAATTGTTTTCTAATAAATTTGTTTGTAATTTTGTTTGTTAGGTAATTAAAAAATGTTATGAATCACATAAATTATGTTTCCTAAGATATGTAAAATAAATTCAGTATTGTTTTTTTTCAATTTGAAGCATCTTAAATTATGATAAATGGACTTGGGCACCTTCAAATTTTATAATAAATGATTGTTAATTTTGGCCCAACTCCTTCTTGATAAGAAAACGCAAATTATTCACTTAATAATTGACACTATTTTAATAGGAACTATAAATTGAACACCCTTCGATACACTTAAGCAGTAAGACTAATTAGGATCCTATACGTATATTTTTAAATTCATTGAAACGCAAACCCTTAAATATCTCGATTTGAAGATAAATGGAGTTAGGCCACTTTCAAAAGAAACGGCTCATATATATATATATATAATTATAATTCAGTTTATATTAAAATTTGTTTAAAAAAATAATAAATAATACTTCTTATAAAAATTACATTTCATTTCATTTCCCGTATGCAAATGAGTCGATTACTTAACCGATGACGCATCGTAAAAAAATAAACTTGCCAACATAATTTTAAATATTTATTTGCTTATTAGATGAAATTATCCAACTATGAATTTATATAAATTAATTAGTACTGTAGAGAAATTGAATTGTAATGTAATTGTAATTTTTATGGAATTATATATTTATAAGATTATACTTTGTAGATATTTGTATTTAAATAAAATTTAAATATTAAAATGTATTATATTATATAAATATAATGTATACTTTTATTTCTCAAAATTTTAGCAAACCACTTCAAGTTCAAGGCTATAATAATCACTGTGGCATAAAAAAAGTTGTTCTACTGCGACATTCGCGCTTCTTAATCATCCCATCAATTTACTTAAATCAAATCCATTTTTTTTTTTATTATTTTTAAAAAAAATAATTTTTATTTATTTATGTTATAATCCCAAAAAAATTCATTTCATTACTATATTTGGTCCTTAAATACAATTTTTAAGCTAAATTGAAAATAAAAAAAATAGTATAATTAAAACATATTGATATGTTTTTGTATTTTTTTGAATAAATTTACAATAAAAAATATCAATATGTGGTTTTATTTACAAAATTCCCTTATAAATAAAAACAGCCACCAAAGCTTTAATAATTTAGTATAAGCAAAAGGTTGTAAAAAAAAATGATGGGAACTTACTCATTAGCTGATGGATCAATAAATAAATATAAAATATGATCAGAATTCTTTAATTTGGCGGCATTTGTGATGGATTTCTTGAGGCCCTGGGCCTTTGCAGAGGCCTCGCCCATTTCCTCCAGAACACTCTCCATATACCTTTTGCATTCACTAATAAAAATACAAAATTAGAACAGGTGCAATGAAATGAATTTAAAATTAGTAAAAATAGATCAATCAGTAGAAAGATTATAAAAAGAATATAAAATAAAATATTTTTTTTTAATTAGAAGTAATAAAGAAAAATTATTTTGTTGTATATTAAAATAATAATAATAATAATAATAAGATAAAATTTAAAATTTAAATTTATTTATTATTTAAATTTATAAAAAAAAACAAACTAATTCATTTAATATTCAAATATTATAAATAATTTCATTTCAAGAAAATATTTTGTTATATATTAAAATAATAATAATAATAAGAAAAAAATTAAAATTTAATGTATTTATAAATTATTTATTATTTGATTAAAAAAAAACAAAACTAATTCATTTTATATTCAAATATCATAAATAATTTCATTTCAAGAAAAATCAATAAAATAAAAATTGTTGAACAACAAAAAAATCGATTTAAAGGGAATGAACGCAACATATGACCAAAAATGGTCTGCTTGAAGAAATAACCTCAATGGAAAGGGTGTAAAAAAAAGGTAATTAATTGATTGATTGATATACTTGACGGCTTGACGATCACCACGGAATCCTTCCGGGACCATATCGTTGTTCACTTTAACAATCTCCGAATGAATGTACTTGTTGAGATCAAAACGAAATTCCATTTTGGCTGTTGTTGATTGACTTGCTTGCTGTGAGCTCCAAGCAGACTGAGCGAGACTGAGCCTCGCTGTTTGCTGTTGGTTGTCAAGTCGCTCCTAGGAGCAGTGACTGGAGTGACGTCACCATCCTCTCTCTCTCTCTCTCTCTTACTCACACACACACACACACAAACAACCCCCGCGCGCAGACTGCATCGAGCAGAAACAATCAAGATTCACCCAATAATATGCTAGTTACCCCTTTGTTTCCAAATTGTTTCTACGGAACAAAATCAAGACTGCCAGGCACGACAAAATCAACATCTATTTTTATATTTCTCTTACTCATATCATTTTATTAGAGTCTCCCCTCCTACCTTTATATATTCAGCAAATCTACTTTATTTATACTTAATTTAACATCCATTGAAACTTAAAAATAATTCATTATCCCATTAGTTGTTTAATATAGAAGTTAGAAAATTTAGAAATAAACATATATTTTATATACACTAAATTTCATAATTTCAAACTTTGCCATATTTTCCAAAAAAAAAAAAAAAAAACTTAACAAAAAAAAACTTAAGAAAAAAAAAAACAAATTAAGTAATAATAAAAAATCAACTTATTTTAATCAAAATAACTTTTAAAAATTTATACCATAAAATAAACCATAATTAAAAAAAAGTTCAACTCGAATCCAATCAAATTAAGATTTGTATATACGAGAGTTGTTAAAAAAAATGGTTTCACCGATTTCTAAGGAGTTGGGGGGGGGGGGGCTGGGTATGGCCATCAGTTCGTTCTTCGATTCCGACTTTATCTCATCCATTGTGGCAAAACACTTTCCTTTCTTTGGTCTCTTCAGTTTTGGGAATTGGAAAAAGTCGCAGGGAGTCAAATCTGGTGAATACGGTGGTTGAGGCATGATTACCGTGTTGTTTTTGGCCAAAAAATCACGAACAAGCAATGATGTGTGAGCTGCTGCATTATCATGATACAGAATCCATGATTCCATGATCTATATTTCTATAATAATAAAAATATTTCAACTTTATCTTTATTAGTTTTATTAGTTATTATTATAATTATAATTTTAAAGAAATATATATTTTTTTATAATTTCAAATAAGTAATAACAAATGTTTGTTTATTATTATATAATATTTTTGTATAATTTTCAACCTATATTTATTTTATCAATTCTTTTTGAACTTGTATGTTCAATTCTTAATAAAAGACATACGAATTAACATTTTTTTTATTCTATCATCAGTTTTATTAATAAATTTAAAAAAAATCTTAATTGCCAGCCAGTATGTCTTCTTATTATCTCTTTTGATAATGTTACTATTATTAGAAAAATAAATGTATTGTGCGGGTGGTAAATAAATGAATATTGTATAAATACTTACTTATATACTATAATTTATCTAACTATTGGAAACATGAAGTTCAAAGACCTGTTCGTATTAAATAATCGATCAGCTTCATTTGCTATTATAAATTCCAAGGGATGTTTAACTTATAATTAATCACATGAAAATAAGCAATAAATTATAAATATAAAAAATATATTAGATTTACTTCTAAATCTAGAATATTATTTTTTTACTACAATAAATCTTATGTTATTATTATGATTATTATTATTAATAATATAATTATCATAACTATATAGATATAAGTATTATTTTTTATTTAAATTCCGCAATGCGTCGCATCTCTGGTCAATTTCTTTATTTATTTTCAAATAAATCATTTTTTAAATTGAATGGATATATTATCATAATATCACTTATATATTTAGATTAAAATGGTTTAATTCATGCAATTTGGTTGTCTAAACTCTAGGAGATTATAATTTAAATAAAGGAAGAAATTCATTATTCTATAAATATAATACTTCCTCTAAACTTACTATATGTCATGTCATAATATATACATTATTATTTCATTTGAGCTCAAACTTAATTACTAATTAATATACAATAAATTAATTAGGTAGTGATTTATTGACTTTATTGGTTGACAATCATTCTCATTAGAATTGGACTAATAATTGATAACGTATATAAACTGCTATGCAAAATTCTCTCATCACTCTAATAATTTGATTAAAATATGAAATAAATAAACTTTGTATTACAAAATATTACAAAATAATTACAAAGTAATAATAAAATCATCATAATCTTTAAAATCATTTAAACTAAAGTTTATTTTAAGCATAATTTTAAAAACAATACTTTTTCTTCAAAAAAATTTTTTTTCATTATCAATTACTTTAATTTTCATAAAATAATCACATATTGATTTCTATCAAAAAATAAAAATGAATCGAAATTACCATTTATTGGAACATGACTTTGTTAGGATCATAACATTATCTGAAAAAGGGAGGAGCCTAAGGGAAATTGCAAGACGCCTAGAAATTAATCAATCAACTGTATCCAGAGTTCTTCAAAGGTTTAGAGAGACTGAAAATCATTCAAGATGACCAGGTCAAGGCCGCCCAAGAAGTACAAATCAGTGGGATGACCGATTTATTCATCTTGCTGCTCTAAAAAATCGCTTTTTCTCAAGCAACCAGATGAGTGGCATGTTGGAAAATGCTCGGAACACTAAAATTTCTGATTCCACAGTAAGAAGACGTCTGCATCAAGATGAGTCTAGGTTTGCCCTACACACTCCTGATGGAAGGAAAAGAGTATGGACAAGACCAGCAGAAAGATATGCAGAGTGGAACATATCATCAAGAGTAAGTTTTGGGGGAGGTTCTATCATGGTATGGGGAGCGATAAATTTTGATGTTCGTACGGAACTTCACAGAATAACTTGAGGATACTGACAGGTACATAAGAGAAATTCTAGAGCAATATGTAATGCCTTTTGCAACTGTAATTGGAGAAAGATTTCTTTTTTTACAAGATAATGCTCGTCCTCATACTGCCCATTCAGTAAAAGAATACTTGAAAGTTGTCGGTATATCTGTTCTGTCATTTCCTGCAAGAAGTCCTGACCACAATCCTATGGGACATAATGGGGAGACGTCTAAGAGGGCGAAGTCAAACCAATTGGACACTTGGAGAATTAGAAAATGCATCAATTGAAGAATGGGCCAACATCTCCCAAGAAGAAATAAAAATTTAATTCTATCAATGCCAAAAAGAATCAAAGAAGTAATAAGAGCAAGAGGAGGAGTTACAAGTTATTACTAAACTGTTTTTTGATGAAAACATTTAATAGAATTAATTAAATTTCATTTTTTTAATTTCCTTCTTTTTCACCAAATGTAATTAATTTAAAGTTTTCCCTTTTTTTTATTTTTATTTATTAAATGATAAAGATACTGTTATAAATGTGAGTATTTATTAAGTTTTATTAATTTAATATGAAATACAATACAAGTTTATTGGGTTTATTAGTAAATTTAATAGTGATGCGATAATTTTGCACAGCAGTTTATAAAGATAAGTATTTGATATTGTTTGTTCACTTATACAAAGTCAATTGGATCAATTAAAAAAAAAATAATAATATATGTAATTGATTAAAAATAGTCATTTCAGGATTTTAAAAGTTCATAAAAATGAAATTTGTTTCCGTAAAAAAACTGTTTAGGAATTGTTTTTTCACTCATTCAATTTCTAATTTATCGTTTAAGTCCTAAAATAAGATGAAAGTGTTGAAGTATTTATTACATATAAAATGATTCTTTCACTTATTTAGTACTATCCAGTTATCCGATATGGTATATATATATATGACCATTTATAGAAAGAAACTTTTATATATATAATTTCTCTATCTATCTAGAAACTAAATAATTTTCTAATTATTTTAACAATAAATAAATAAAAAAAAATAAAGTTTTTTGTATAATGAGCGATAAATGTAAGGAGTTGTTATACAAATTTATTTTTTTAATTAATTTCCAAGTTTTATATTTTTCAAAAATTAAAAATATAATGTCATTTAATAAACTTAAAGAATAAATAAAAATGCATTACAATACAGATGCAAAAATAAAAAACGACCTCTAGCCACGATTATTTTTTATACAAGAATTGAGAAGAAATCAGATACACTAAGATAATATTTCAACAAGATATCTAGTAATAAGTAAATTCATGGACTTTTAAATCTTTTTCAGAGATCATTTCTCAGGAAACTTGAGAAATTCTTCTTTAGTATTTTTGAAAGGTTTATACACCATTTTATCGGTAATCTACAACATTCTTGTCCAAATCACATTATTTTCTAGGGCCTGGAAAATTTTTAACTTTTAATAATTGTTATATATGCAAGATGATGTCATTTATTAAAAATAAAATGTATGTTTTTTTACTTCTTCTGATTGATTTATTCTTTTATAATTATATAGCCATATGAATTGGATCGCTTTTCGGTTCTAGACCACCTTTGTTGATGCTAAAAGTTACAAAAAAGTTTGTATCAAATTTCTTAATAAATAATAAATAAATAAATACTACTACTAATAATAATAATCTAGTCATATGAATCGAAATGTTGATTCATGACATAAAATAAACAATATATTTAATTTTATTTTATTTAGCACATGATTAATTTTTACATTTTTATATTATTATTATAAGATCAAAAATGTTAATTTTACTTTTATAAATTGTCTCAAGTCTCTTACTTAAATTTATCTTAAATTTCAATAATTTAATCTATCTATCTCTGTGGCTCTACGGGACTAGAGAGTTCTTGGCCGTAGCAACCATACTTCTCCAAGTGTCCCTATCCTGACCTATAACCATCCAATCCCTACCCTCTCCCATCTATCTTATGTCCCTTCCCATATTATCCACCCACCGGTCTTCCAAGCGGACGTTTCCCACTCGCCAATATATTCTTCGCCATTCTTTCCTCTTCAATAATTTAATTAAAATAAAATATCAAAAAATGAAAAAATTAAGAAATATTATACTCTATTATAACATATACAATAAAATATATAAATTGATGGGGAGACTGATTGGGAAACGTCCGCTTAGAAAATCAAGGACGCGGTGGGTAGACAATGTAGAAAGGGACGTGAGAGAGATGGGAGAGTGTAGGAATTAGATGGTTATAGGTCAGGATAGGGACACTTGGAGAAATGTGGTTGCTGCGGCCAAATAAGAACCCAAAAAAATGAATGTTGTAAAATACTGATTAAAAAAAATGAATGAATGAAAACCTTTTGCATAGACTTTCAGCCAGATACTATGAATCACTACGGGGGTACAGGGGGCTGAGCGACTTGTCTAGGTGAGAAGAGTGCCTAAGGCGGTCTGATCAGCTAGTATATATTTATATATTGGTATACATATTAAACATTATTAGTAGAATTCATCTTTAATCATTTTTAAAAGCCAATCTTTTAATTTAATTTAATTTGTCATTTGATTTACTGCAAATGCCTTTAGTTATTAGCAACATTATTATTATTAAT
Source organism: Labia minor (assembly GCA_963082975.1). NCBI lineage: Eukaryota > Metazoa > Arthropoda > Insecta > Dermaptera > Spongiphoridae > Labia > Labia minor. The sequence goes on along the minus strand of OY720347.1, from coordinate 12,585,563 downwards.
CTTAATCGCGATCCAAAGATATTTTTCAATATTTATATATATTATATATAAATAAAAACCTATAAACGGAGATTGGTGAAACGTATCACCTTATATAGGAACTGATTGATCATAAACATCCTATTAATATCAATCGTTGTTGTTTCTCGGTCGTGCGATTCCTCTTGAATAATTTATTTGGTGGCCAAGTAAAAAGCGAGGTCAAGAATGGCAAGAGGAACAATCAAGATTGAGACCGCGCCTTGACTTTGAACTTAACTATCAAGAAACTTGGCATAAGAAACACCTCTTTCTTTCGGTTGAGATTTGCTTGGCCTGTTTTTTTGGCCACCTTGCGGAACGAAGCACGCCAGAAAAAGAGGAAGTGCAACGTCGTTGGTTCTCACTCCCAAAGCAGAAAGAATACGAGACAATCGAGAAGGCAGGCTTCCCTGAGACCGGACGAGAACTGTTCTCGGGTCGTTGGCTCTCACCATTTCCCGTTGTTCTTGAATCTGAATCCATTCCATTTGAACGCGATGATGGTGGCCTCTTGTTCATCAACACAAATTCTTAAGAAAGACATCGTTTACTAGAAAAAGAGAAAACATTCAAAGAAAAGTTGTTGTTTTTTTTTTCTAATCGTTTTGCACCAATTCAGTAGCAAGCATGAACGGCTAAGGAATAAAAAGACATTACCTATCTCCTCTTTATTTATGTTTATAATTATTTTTACTGATTTGGTATTTAGCACACATTACAGAAATATTTTTTTTTAATGAACAGATTTTTGCTAGTAGAACATTACACACTCATAATAAATAAAAATATTTATTAATATCTCGACAGAGATAGTATTGGGATCACGAAAATTTAAAAAAAAAATAATAATAAAAAGATAATTCACACTAATAAAATTGATATTTATGCAAAAATTTATATTTATATTTATCAATTTTTTGACTTTTTACTATCTCGCCAGAGATACATTTGCGATCATGAAAATTTTCGATGTCGAGATTTTGATGTTTTTATACGTTTTGAAGGTTACTGAATCATTTTCACTAAGGTTGAGAAAAATGTCTGTGTATGTATGTGTGTATGTATGTAGACAAGATAACGCAAAAACGGTTTAAGCTAGAATAATGAAATTTGGTACAGAGGAATTATTCAAAATTGGTAGTTTTCTATCAACTTTTGAGAAATGTAACTCAACCGGAGGAGGGTCATTACCTACAACGTTTTGATTTAAAGTGACCGTAAAAAAAAGATATATGTTTGATAATTTTTCACATGATTAAAAATTGTATAAAACTGATATATATAGAATTTCAGCTTGATTGAATCGCTGAAAGTACCAGAATTAATTTTTTAATACTGCAAATCACGCGCCAACACGTGACGTGGTGCCATTAACAAAGAGCCAATCATGCGCTGATTTAATAAATATTATTTATTAATTTTAATTTATAATTATAATTAATTAAATTTAATTTAAATATAATATATGTTAATTAATCCAATTCAAATTTGCGAGATAGTCGAGTCTATATTCTATATGAAAACAAATAAAAGATTTATATATAAATATTAACATTTTATTATTTACAATATTAATATTTTAAAAAATCAAATTCATTGAAAATTACTTCAATTCAAAAACAATGATTACATTTGTTGTGTTCTTGTTTGTTCTTATAAACCGATTTCGATTCTAAATTAAGGGTTGTCACCTGTCAAATGGCCAATAACTAACAGCCTTGTGAAAGTAAAATTAGCCTGGTTCAATTCGACTTGGAATAAATCTGTGAATGCCTTAGGAATTGGAGTCCTTGTATTTGAATTCATTGACATTCTCTTATAAGTATTTGTCAAAATACCAAGATAGAGAAATACATAAATAAAAAATAACATAGAAATTTTATAAGGTAGCATAAACTTAATCTAATTGAATTATTTAATTTAATTAAAATGGTAAAGTTCAAAAAGGATAAAGATAAGTTTAAGAACTAAATAAAAAAATAAATATTTAATTATTTATTTATTTAGAATTTAAAATTGATTTAGAAATAAAATATGTTGTAGTTTTATTTTTTTTTTTTTTTATTCCATTATTTTTGGAAATATATATTAAAAAAACACTTCCTTATATATATATATATATATAGATAGATAGATAGATAGATAGAGAGAGAGAGAGAAAGATAAAAAGTAAAAACATTTAAGATTTAATTATTAAAGATATTCTATATAAAAATATAAGAGTAAAGAAATTAATCTTCAATTAATTTTTATTGACTTGAAATTTTTTTTAAATTTTAAATTTATTTAAATAATATTTAAGGAAAAAAAAACAAATAAATATTTTTATATATTTTTTTTTTATTTTTGTAAAAATTTACTGTTATTTTTCTTGATTCTACTATGGATAAAACTTTTTTAGTATCCGTTTGGATTATTGATTGAATTCTATTGATGTTATTTGAATTCACAAGACAAAAGATATCCAATTTCATTCAGGAAATGAAATTAATTAATTTATTAATTTATCTTTTTTCTTTTTTATTTTTATTGGCATTTGTTAAATTAAACAAGTAAGAAAAAAATTTTTAACTTGATTTGAAAATTGAAATTTAAGAATGGCATTCTGTGTGTATATTTATCATGTATACTCCTTTAATCATTATAAATTAAAACATTCATTATGAAATTTGACTTTTAAATTGAAATTATAACAGGAATGAATTAAATTATGAATAGAGGTATATAGTTTAATATGTATATCAAAAAATTATTTTTTCACACCAAAATAAGATAAAATTTACTGCTAACATAAGTATATTCTATAATTTTTTTTAAAGTATTAATACATATTCATGAAAATATTAATATTCAGTTAAAACACCTCGGGTAAATCAGATAATTATGTGATACTATAAAGATTTTTGTCCCTAAAATTTTATTCCTATCAATTAAGTGTAAAAATAATGTTTTATTCAAATTTTTCTTTTTTTTTTGAAAAAAATCAACATTAATCAATTAATTAACATATGACAGTACATAAATCTTATAGGCCTACTTAGCTTATTAAATAAATTTTCATAATTCTCATTAAATATTTATTTAATTTATTTCATATACATAACATTTTGGGGTATATACTCGTATATATATATTAAAAAATAAAAAATAATTTCAATCCTTTCCTCTTTTAAATCATAGGACCAAGTTTAGTTAAAAATTTCTAAATTTCTAAAAATTTACTTTCTTATTTTGTTGTTTATAAAAGTATTTTTTTAATACTCTTTAATCAACTTTAATTAACTTGAAAACATTATTTTTTTTAAAAAAAATTATTGTTACATTAGTTTTGATGAAATGAATTAAAAATATTTAATTATATAAAAAAAAAGTACAAAAAAATATCCAAATAATGAATCTATCAACTAAATTGATTGATAGATAATTTTATTAAAATTAATTAGATTTAAATATATATATATTTTAATCCGTTAATCAATCATACTCGTACAGATGGTATCTATACTTGCGTAAAAAAAGTGTGTCTGTTAACATATGGTTACCCTAGAATTGTTTTACAAACCATAATTAATATTTAATTACTTAACAATTAATTTTTCTTTAATCAAGTCCTATAAAATAAATTTTAATAAATTTTTATTTCTATGATTAATAATCAATAATAATTTTTCTGTTGAATTAATACCACAATCATACAAATCAGACCCTCTTTAAAATATTGTGAAGAAATTTTATTTATCACTTGTAAAGTTTATATATATATAATAAAGGAATGTTTAAAACATTTTAATTAAGAATTAAAAAAGTGAAAATTTATTAATACAGAAATAAATAAATAATTAAAAAGATAAAAATAATTGCATTCGATTGTGGGTTGTTTGAATTAAAGTTATTAATATAAATAAAATAAAGAAGGATTGATATTCATATGAATAGAAACATCATTTCTTCTCTCATGCAAAGAAAATTATTTTATAAATGTGAAATTAAATTTAAATAAAAGAAAGAAATTAATTACCAACCGCTCAGGTGTTTTTTTTTTGTTTTTTGTTTTTGTTTATAGAGCAAGGACAGTGGAATAGAGTCCATGGAAGGTAAATAATATAAAATGTAAAAAAATATAAAATGACAAAAACAAAGCGAAATAGAACCAGTTGAGCTGTGGCCAGGAACCGAATTGAAATAAATTAATATGGGCATGTAAGTTACTCTCTGTCTCTGAAATATAGAATATAGAATAGATTTCATTTCTCTACATTGAATTTACAAAAAAATCAATCAATTTATCTAAAATATATGCAATCTGTTATTAGATAATTCTATTTCATATTATTCCAAAAAAATTTTTCCAAAAAAAAAATACTAATATAAATATATTCAATGTTTAAATAAGAATATAGATAGAGTGTGTTTTTAATAAATCAAAATTGTGTAAAACTAATTTACTAAAGTCAAATTAATTTTTCAAAGGATCAATCAAATGATATTATTGAAAATTAAAATGTAATGAAATAATTAAAGTTAATAAATTTTAATTATACTTTTAGAATGTATTTATTATTATTATTATTATTATTTAGAAAAATGAAGTTGAAGTAATTTTATGGGCAAGTGTGTCAAGAAGGTATTAAAAGAAGAGTTATGTGTTAATAGTGTTTGACTTTTTCACTCTCTTTTCTATAATATTGCAATCTGTACAATCACAATAATCTGAAATTTATTTTACTAGTTAAAATATAAACAGAGATAAGCTTGAGGAAGGAATTGAATTTATAATAAAAATAAAAAACTGATTAATGGTGCTGATGGTTTCCGAATTTGTTATTTAAAATTATTGTATAATATAGATAATAAATAAAGAAAGAAAATATATTTTATGTTAATTTTTAAATCATATAAACGGTGATGCTTTTATGTTTTTAAATTGAATTTTTACTATCTCGTCATCATGCGATCACGAAAATTTTCGATGAGGAGATTTTGATGTTTTTATACCTTTTGAAGGTTCCTTAATCATTTACACTAAGGTTGAGAAAATTGTATATATGTGTGTATGTATGTAGACAAGATTACGCAAAAACCGTTTGAGCTAGAATCATGAAATTTGGTGTACGGTGTAGTTTTCTATCAACTTTTGAGAAATGTAGTTCAACCCGAAGAGTTTTGATTTTTTTTCCTCTAAAGTGACCGTAAAAATAAAGATATATGTTTGATATTTTTTTCACATGATTAAAAATTGTATAAAACTGCTATATATAGAATTTCAGCTTGATTGATTCGCTGAAAGTACCGGAATTATTAATTTTTAACATTGCAAATCACGCGCCAACACGTGACGTGGTGCCATCAACAAAGAGCCAAACATGCGCTGATTTAATAAATATTATTTATTAATTTTAATTTATAATTAATTAAATTTAATTTAAATATAATATATGCTAATTAAACGAATTCAAATTCGCGAGATAGTCGAGTGGAGACACTCCAGCTTATTATTTTTACTGTCAACCATCAAAATAATTTTTATTTTCTTTAATTTATTTTAAATTCTTTCTTCTCCTTAGTTTTAATTGAAAAGAAGCAGAGTTTCTTTAAATTGATCTGCATTTTTTGATTAATTTGCAATCCTTGATGCTTTTTCTTCTTTTCCCCTCCCCCTTCCCCCATTTATTGTAATATGCCATCTACCAGAATATACCCTTTGCCTGTTGATTTGTCAGCGATGATGTTTTTTTTTTGTTTTGTTTCTCTGATTGAAGAGGGGAGAGGGGGAGGGCATAAGACTAAATCAGAGGTGAATGCATGCGTCGGTCGTCGTGTGGTCAATGAACGAGATCCGTGTTAGTTTAAAGGAGCGCAGAAGCAGCCAAAGCAGACATTCACCCCGGGGTGCTCCGCTTCCGGCATCGATCGCTCGCCACCCGTTGCCCCTAAACACTTTCACCTTCTCTATCAGCATCGATTACATTCAGTCTTCAGGGAAAGCACAACACAATTCTTAGTAAGAAAAGAAAGGAACAAACCATATGGTTATGCGAGAAAACGGCAAAATGTTCAGGATTTATCCATCAACTGGAAAAAATCACTCAACTTGAACAACAAAGCATAAAAGATGTATTATCTGACCTATAATTATTTTAAAAAAAATTATCCAACCATTTTCATATATTAAAAATAATATATCCTTATTATAACTATGATAGAGAGATTTCTTTAAAAAATAAAAAAAAGTAAAAAAATTGATAAATTGATATAAATTTTTGCATAGATATCAATATTATTAGTGTGAATTATCTTTTTATTATCTCGCCAGAGATAGTATTGCGATCACGAAAATTTTCGATGTTGAGATTTTTATGTTTTTATACGTTTTGAAGGTTCCTGAATCATTTTCACTAAGGTTGAGAAAAATGACTGTGTGTATGTGTGTATGTATGTAGACAAGATTACGCAAAAACGGTTTGAGCTAGAATCATGAAATTTGGTACATGGTCATTATTCAAAATTCGTAGTTTTCTATCAATTTTTGAGAAATGTAGCTCAACTGGAAGAGGGTCATTACCTACAACGTTTTTATATTTTTTCCTCTAAAGTGTCCGTAAAAATAAAGATATATGTTTGATAGTTTTTCACATGATTAAAAATTGTATAAAACTGATATATATAGAATTTCAGCTTGATTGAATCGCTGAAAGTACCAGAATTAATTTTTTAACACTACAAATCTCACTCGCCAACACGTGACGTGGTGCCATTAACAAAGAGCCAAACATGCGCTGATTTAATAAATATTATTTATTAATTTTAATTTATTATTATAATTATAATTAATAAATTTAATTTAAATATAATATATTATGTTAATTAAATCCAATTCAAATTTGCGAGATAGTTGAGTGGAGACACTCCAGCTTATTATTATTTCTTTTTTTCGTTTTTTGTAAAAAATATAAATCATCTATGACAAATTATACAATTTAAATGCAAAGCAATGATTACGTATAAACAATTTCTAGAAATTACAATTGATTCTAGGACCGTTATCTAGTATAGAGGTTGTCCCCATATCTACTTTTTTTTTTATAAACTGTAATTTTATTTATTCATTATCATTCGGTATGACTTAAAAATACAATTTTCCTATTTATTTATTTTTACAAATTCTTATAAATATATATATTTATTCTTATCTTTTTTTCAATCAGATATTTTTATTCAATTTATAAAGAAAAAAAAATTAATGTTTATATTTCAAGAATAAATGACATTATTCTTACCATAAAATTAATTTAAAAAAAATAATAATGAATTTTAGAAATATTTTGTAAATCAATATATAGACATAATATATAATATCAAAAATTTCATATACATTATAAATAAAATTAGTTTTTTTTTCGTTTTTTTTTAATGCTTGCTTTCTTTAAACACGAACATTTCATATAAAATAAAAATTTATAGCTGTTATTTTTTTATATCTCAATATAATTTGCATAAAATATTCTTACTAAATTTACAATAAATCTCATATTTCGTATTAAGTTATAAATTTGGTTGTCTACACATTAAATAAAGAATATCTTAAAAAAAATAAAATAAAATAATGAAATTAAGTTACATCCCTCTCAAAAAAAAGTATTTTCTTTCACTAATGATATATAATGAAATTATTTATATCATTCCATAAAAGTGTATCTCTCTTATTTTAATGGCTAAAATATATAAAAATAAATACTTTCAATGCTAATTATTCTTAAATTTGAATTACAATAAATTGTAAAGATACATTTTCTATATTTATTTTTCACCTCCCTCTGACACAGTGGTCGATGAACCGGAGTAAAATTACCACAAATGTGGTAAAAATGAAATTTTTGGGGGTAAAAATGAAACTTTTATTAGTAAAAAGTATATATTTTTAATTTGCTATTTTATAAACCTGTTAGTATTTTTACAAATTAAATTTTTATTTATTGTATTCTTTTCAAAATTATTATGGGGGCTATAATAGGAAAGATGCTAAAAAGATGGATTTCATTTTATTTTTGCTCTTCACCATGGGGTAATAACTTAAACAAAAATATTTTGGGGTAATGATTAAAAAAGTTCCCCGACCGCTGCTCTAACATCTGTTTTCCTATATTCATTTGAGTTGTAAAATATATCTTATCTTATTATGCTAGCTAAAATTGTATATATGTATTTATCTATATATCATGGTTCTCAAAAACCGCTCTAACGATTTTTTTCAAATTCACACTAGATATAGTATTTATAAAGAAAAATTAAGTTTTATTGATGATATCTCTTGAAACATACAGCTTCATTATTAATTTCTTAATTGAAAATTATATATTATATGGAAAACGTCAAAATTTTTAATACTGCCTGCTAAGACAGTAAAAAAATGACAATTTTTTATCTAAATACATATAGTCCAGCGGTTGGACTGATGTTTTAACGAGTGGATTTCGTCGGTTCGAAACTCGCCGGGTGAATCGTTATTTAAAAATGAAAATAATGATTTTGTTATTTTTTTTTCTTTTTATCTATTGTTTACTTTTTAATTTATTTATTCATTGTTCTTTTATTAATAAAGTTTTAGATAGTTTTATAAGTTTTAATATTTTTTCAATAAAATATTATTCAATATATTTATTAATATTATTTTATTTATTATTATTGAGTACCCGAAGTTCCATTCATTTTAATCAGATTGATGCAATGATGCAACAGTTAATAATTGTAATATTGTAATAAATTTCTATCTTGAAAATTGTTACATATTATTCAGGATATTTTAAAAACTATTTCTTTCTTTAATTAATATTCATTTTTTCTATAAGTCAGATATATTTCCAAATATTAAATAATTTTTGAAGTGAAAACTTCTTTAGCGGCGTTGAGCAGTTTTGCGGGATGGGGAAAAAGTATAGAACTCGCGTGATCGTGACCAACACCATGAAACCATCTGCTTTCAAATTTCTTATAACAGAGCGCGAAATTTGAATTGTCATTAGAACTGTTTTATAAATTATCTCTAACATATAAATATATATTTATTATGTAAAGTTCATTTCATATATACATATATAATCAAAATTATACGAAATGAACTTCACATAATAAATATATATTTTATGTTAGAGATAAGAATTATAAAACAGTTCGTATTGCAATATTTTAAACAAAGTTGTGTATTTATATATATATAAATATAAGTTACAAATTTGTTTAAAATATATGTTTAAAATAATATATAAGTTATATATATATACATGCATATGAAATTCATCTTTCTCGTGAAATAGCGCGAATTTCGTCTGTTTTAAAATTTCTTACGCAGAAGTTTTCACTTCTGTCGGCCAGTCCCACGACTGCCAATTTTGCTTTTTTAATTCCGAAAAGCTGCAAAGCACGTTTTTTTGTCTTTAGTTTGTTTTATAACCACTTGGGGCGCTAAACAGTTTTTCAAAAAAACACTATAGAAAAAAAATATATGTACCTATATATTATATATTTATGTATTATTGAGGAGCACAAGTTCATTAATTTTAATCAGATTGATGCAAATGTGTAACATTTAATAATTGTAATAAATAATTAAAGAATTGTGTATCAATATTTTTTAAAGGGTAGAGCGAGAGCTCGGTGTCCCAGGTATTAATATTACCAGCCAAATCCAATAATAATGAATCATTTTTTTTAACTTAAGTACCGAGCCGAGGCTCGGGGTCCCGGTACTAAATAAAATACATATGGGTATATATCAATGTTAAATTTAAAACTTTGTCTAATCTATTATTTGCAATTTTTTAAGTTGATATAAATTAATGACGCTCTTTCTGTATAAGTATATAAATCTTTTTATCAGATAAATATTTAATACAAGAGGTTCATTAGGTATAATCCACATATAATAAAATAAAAGTTAGAACATAATAATTAAATTAATGAAATGAAATTTAAAATTACCTTAGAAAAATTTCTACCTAAAATCTTTAAGATTAAATTTAAAAACAATATCAAATTCAACCAAAATACTATTTATTTGATATTTTTAATTTAATATTTTTTGTAATTTTTCAGTAATGGACCATGTTTGCGCTCCATATATCAAAGTAGGTATTACACATTTTTTAAAAATTTTTATTTTGGGAATTAGGTCAATATTTGTATTTTTTAAAATGAATTTAAGTGACCAGAATTTTTTCCAACTCAAGTCTATTCTTCATTTAATTATTTTTCCAGTCCTATTTACAAAACTAATTATTTGTCCCAAATAAATTATTTCCGACTTGTATTCTATAATTGATGTGTTATCCTCCAATATAATGTTCGATTGTCCTTTATTTGAAATAAATCGTGATTTTTTATAATTAATTTCTAGTCCAATCGGTTTACTTGTAATATTAATATTTATTTTTATTTGTATTATATGTAAAAAAAAATGTATCATAAAAAAATAAATAAATAAATAAATATAATACTCTTTTTCCTATTAAATATTTTATAAAAACATAAATTTCAATTTTATCTATTATAATAATATTACTGTAATTTACTAGAAATTGTAATTTCAATGTACGAGGTTGGCTGCTAGTGACATCTTACGTCTATTCAACAAATTCACTAGTAAAATTTCATTAAGAGGTAATTTTTCAAATCCTTAAAAAATTTTACCACTAGAGTAAACAGAATAAATTTATTATATATTAATAATATATTTATTTCTATTTTTCTTTGGCTGGATCTCGAGTGCATGTAATTAAAAAAAAATTATATATTTATCTATTTATCGACAGGGTTAATCAAAATTCATTTAAAAACTCATGCAATTTTCAACTTCACAATTCACTTAGTGAATGGGGAATAGGAAATTCATTGAAAGGAAAATATACCAATAGGAAACGTCAATTGAATAATTATTATATATTATTATTTACATATTTTCTTAAAATATTTATAAAAATAAAAATGAAGAAAAAAAAAATGAAAATATTTTTTTTATTAAAATATATCTATATATTTTATAGTATAATAATTATTATAATCGATATATCTAAAAAAAAAATATATATATATATATAATAATAATAAAACAATTCAATCGGTAAGAAATATCAATTAAATAAGAGAAACAAAATATTTTTTTATTAATGATGACTTCACTTCACACACAGGAATTAAATATTTTATTGTATTATACTAGAAATTTTTCATTTATTATAATAATTATAATTCAATTAAAAAAAAATGAATCAATAAATAAATAGATATTCATTATTAACTTATATCTATTTTTGATATCAAAGCACATATAAATAAATAAATACTTAATAACTTATATATAATGAATTTATATATATATATATATTTATATATATAATAGATGATAATAATTATTAATTATATAATGATGGATGGTAACAATTTTTCACAAATCATAATTTATTTATTTACATTTATGGTTTATAATTATAATTTTTAAAAGAGAAAAATTCATAAATACTTTTCTATTTGACATTAATTAATATTTTATGGTTTAGAGTATACTTAATAGCTATTCTAATAAATTGATGATTTTTGGATACTAATAATGAATTAATAATAAATTAATATTTTATGTACTTAATAATACCAAAAGGTAAAAATAATTCCGAATCATGATGAATAAAGAAATAAAAAATTAGTTTAATTGTAATTGTAATAAGATAAATAAATTAAATTCTATTCTTGTATGCGAAATCTTATTAATTTTTTATTGTTTTATTTTTCTAAAAAAAAATATATATTTTTTATATAAAATTAATAGGATTATTATTTTTTTTTATATGTATAAAATATAAAACTTAATTTAGTTTCTTAAATATGAAAATAGATTTTTGTCAAAAAAAAAAAGAAAGAAAAATAATTAAATAAATTTGCCTAAAAGATCTTATATTAATTATAAATTGAATGGTAAATCATAAATTAATATATTTTTTTTTTCTATAATTATTTTTGCTTTGCTTAGTAATTTATTTATTTTTGGATAATTATTACTTATATTTTCATTTTAAAAATTTTCATAAAGATATTTTAAGATATGAATTTATTCATAAAAAGTTTTATATTGGTTTTATTTAATGAATTTCGTGGTCGAAAGTTAATCAAATGAATCTCTTTCTTATATTGTGTACGTATGTATATAAAATTTGCTTGCAACACTTAAACACTAAATATTATAATTTATAAAATTATTTATTTTGATTGATTCTTTTTTATAAGAATGAATAATTCATTAAACTCTGAACGAATAATTTTTTATTATTATTATTATTATATTAAACAATCAGACAATCTTTTTATAAGATTCACATTCATTCTTTCTAATTTCTTAGATTACAAATGGATTTTTATTTTATTTACAATGTTTTATAAAATATATCTATGAACAAGAAACGACAGCAATGTTTTTATATAAAAGCATTTGGTAAATCTATACATTATACTCTTTCTTTCATTTTCTCTTTGGATAATAACTATAAATAAGATATCGAAAGAATAAGTCAAAAAAAAAAAAGAATTCTTTTCATACCATATCACAGAAAAATTCTATTCAATCTATCTTTTTTTGTTATGATTATGTTAATATGTATATAATATAATATGTTAAATAAATAATTAATCATATTATACATATCTTTCGAAAGCTTTGGTCTGTCTATTTTTCTTAATACACGTTTGACATTCTCTATTAAAACATTTAGTATAGCAAGGAACAACGGTGCCATCCTTTTTCACTTGAGTTCTACACTTGTTTGGAGGTGAATGGGATTTGTTTTTTCTTGTTGGCATTTGGTCAGTGATCTCTATTAGCTCCAATGCCTTTTCGTGGATAACATTCAATTCTCCAAAAATAGCAGCAGCAGGATGAAGGAGAGCTGTAGTGGCTGGTGATGCATAACACGGTCTGCATGGGACGGAGTTGCTAGACCGCGTATTCGTTTCCTCAGGAACGAAGATATTGAACGTCCATCTTGTTAGTGATGACAATCGGTTTCGAATCGGATGAACGCATTTCGCTGTATAAATAGGCATAGCGCGATGTCCAATGTAGGAACACATACCTAGAAAATAATTAAATAAATTTATTAATATGAAATATGAATAGAGTGTTCTCATTAATAATCTAATACAGTATTTTCCAACCTGTGGGGCGCGCCCTCCCTGGGGGGCGCGAGACTGTTGTAAGGGGGTCGCAAATATATTAGAACCAATTTTTTTCTAAAATCTATAATATGTTTTTGCTTAATATGTATGGGTGTGTAATGTGTATGTGTTATTTTATAGCCCATTAAATAAATTACTATTTTATATTATGTGAGTATTTATGAAATTAGATTATTACAAAAATTAAGAGGGGCGCAAGAATTTTTTTTTAAAAAAAGGGGGCGCCGGTACAGAAAGGTTGGAAACCACTGATGTAATATCTAATAGAATTTAAAGAATTTAAAAAAAAGCATGATTACCAAGTAGCAAGGATGCCTCCAATAGCATTAGCGGCCATACTAGCAATTAAAAGAATAGAAAAAATATTCTCTACTTCTGGGCAGTTGAGATCGATGTAAGAGTACACACGGTAACCTGCAGCTCTTGCACTTGCGGCTACAGCAGGTGCACTATCCCCTGCAGCTAAGGCCTCTGCATAAGGACCAAAATCTCTATAAGAACAGGAAAAAAATAAAAATAAAATAAATTTAAAATTCAAGACACATTCCATGTTTAAACAAAACAATCTATGTGTAAATGAATGAATTGACTAAGAAGAAGAGAATCAAAAGAATTATCAAGAAATTAAAGACAAAAAAAAAAAATAAAAAATTATATAATATTTTCAAAAAAACATAAATTCACTAAATTTTATAAATGTTGATACAAACAAAAATGATATAAAATTGAATAATATTATTATGATTACGTTGGAAACGTAGTATTTCTTGTAAAGATTATTGGATCTCTTCCAGAATAACAGACACATGAAGTATTGATAATATTAGTTGGAGCACAAGTCATCCGATAAAGGAAGATAAAATGTAGGACAGCAAAAACGGATGCACAGAAACAGGCAACAGATGCCAAAGCAGAGACCACCACACCAATCACCTAAAAAAATTAACAAATTTATTAGAAAGATAATTATAGTTTGAATAATAATAATAATAATAATAATATTAATGAAATAAAAATAAAGGTAAACTTTTTAGATATAATATAAAATTAAGCTATAGATACTTATATACAAATGTATTTTGTAATTAAATTGAAATTATATAAAATACTATAAAGAACAGACCTTGAATGAAAAAATACAAATTCCAAAGGGCATTCCGGGATACTCCTTTGTACAGCAACAAACGAGAAAAATACCGAGGATACCTGAAGCTGTTAACTATAAAAACAAAAAAAAAATATTATGAATCTTACACATTCATGTTTGATTATAAAGATAATATTTACAGTACATTTACAATTTTTATTGTATTAAAATATGTTACTAGAAACATTTAATACATGGAAATAAATAAATGCAAAATTTAATTTATATTAAAAATAACTACAACTTTTGAAATTTAAAATAATACATAAATATATAATCATTAACAAAGAACGATTTAAGCTTATATACCCAAATTATTATGTATTAAATTAAATTAAAACAATATAAGACATAATTTATTGTCTATCACAGAGGTTCCCAACCTTTTCTGGTTTACGGCTCCCTAAATAATCGTATTTTTTAATACATCCGATTTTTATAAAAAATTTTTACTCTCTTGAAAAATCAGAAAACTTTTCTTCTCTCCATCGGAAATGTTTCAGGGCATCGCAAAATTATCTGACCTTCAAGTATTAGAAAAATTTTTCGCGGCTCCCAGGGAATCACCGGTCTATCAGATTTTCTATTGTCTTATTATAAAAATTATTTAAATTTATGAAATCAACAATTTCTTGAAGAAATGGGTAATATTATTGTTTTGTTTTTTGTTTTTATAAAATAAAATTATATAATAAATATTAATAGTTTATACAGTTTATTGAAAAAGAGTATTTGTGTTTAAAAAATATTTACTTTTTTATTTCTAAGATAGTTAAAGCATATTTAAAAAGATTAAAAAAATTATTATTATTAAAACTTAACAGATCGAGGGTTCACAAGATTTGAATCGGATGATATAAAATATTATATTTTATTAAATAATATAATAGATAAAATTTTTATTAAATAATATAATAGATAAAATTTAATTATTTTTTTTTACCGGAATTCCACTCCAGTACGGAATATCTCGCGTATGAAGATTTGGTGCCCATATTAAAAACCATAATGCAATCGAACAAATGACCAGGCCGCTGAAAAGCTGAAGAGACAGTAGAATGGTTGCCAGCCGATGAGAACGTAATGCGCGGGGTTGATATTTTCGTGGAACTATCAATAAAAAAATATATATATATATATATATAAGCTAAGAAACCAATATGAGCAAAAGATAAAAAAGAAAAACAAACGGGAAAGTAAATACAAAAAACTGATTCATATATTTATTAAAATTTAACGAAGTAATATATTAATCATAAATTTAATATTTACTTATACTAAAAGAAAACATAAAATGTTAAATTTATATAAATCAACAGTTATGTAAATTTAACCATTTAAAATAAAGATTTATATTATTACTATTATTATTATTATTATTCTTTCTGGAGAAAAGAGATGAGATGTGTAATGTGGTGTGTATAACTGCCAGGGGCTTGTAGATTCCAATGTTTTAATATTCAAACGTAATTAATAACAAAAATTACCTATATATACATATTTTAAATTGATTTATTCAACTTTAAAAGTATTAAAAATTATATATATATAAATAAAATTTCAATTATTATATATAAACAACTTCTATATTTAATTTAATTTATTTAATAGTATTAATTATTAATTATTAATTATTAATAGTATTAATTTAATGATACAACATTGTATTTCTTGTGTTATTTACAATATAGTACGTCCTTATGTAAGTAAATTAAATTGGTCAAACTATTTAATCAATTCTACTAGTAGTACCTGAAAATACAGTTAATTATAAGTCGTAACTACACTTTAGGAAATTTTGAATCTTTT
Source organism: Labia minor (assembly GCA_963082975.1). NCBI lineage: Eukaryota > Metazoa > Arthropoda > Insecta > Dermaptera > Spongiphoridae > Labia > Labia minor. Next base: position 12,569,371 of record OY720347.1, on the reverse strand, counting down.
ATAATAATTAATTGGGGTAGATATTATAAATGTGAATTTTATTTAGATTATACCTAATTAGTTATTGAAAAATGATTATATGTTAATATATATACTTTATTATTATAATTTCTATATGAAAAAAAAATGTTTTTTATATTATAAGTAAGGATCATGTAAGCGGTGATGTATTGGTGAAATAAGAAGTAAAGGAACGCATAGTGGGAGCAAAAAAAGTCCTATTTTCAGCAAACTATTTTTTTCCATATAAGTTTTTATTTTTTCTTATTCTTACTATACAAAATATTAACGAACACAAAAAAAAGAAATTCTAACAGTAGATTTAAGTGGGAGTAGTCGGGACATGAAAAACTACTGGAACGCGTTCCGGTTCCGAAAAAAGGTAAGGGAACGTCGTTCCCTCGCGTTCCTCTCCCAATACACCACTTTGTTTTTGAAATTTATAAAGGATTATGAAGTTACGAATGTAGTGAAGGTAATGATTGAAAATTATTATTATTATTATTATTTTTTAAATAAAAAAATGAAAGTAATAAAAAATAATAAATCATATATGAGGTAGGATATATATATATATATATATATATATGATGTGAACGTCTCTGAATTGAAAAGGCGATAATTAAAAGATTCTTTTTATATTGTAGTTTAGGACATAACACAATGGTGGGAGAACAAAGGTTATCAAAGAACCGCGACGGGTCACGTTCGTTATGTTCACATAAATCAATGATATATGTTGTACTTCTAAGATCCACAAGATAGAAAACTATACGGGATATTCAATGGATTGTTTGTAATACTCAAAATCTTTTTTCTTGTTTTAACAACGACACTAGAATAAATCATGACGAGAGGAGGCGTTGAGAATCAAAGTGAACTATCAATCTTATAAGGAGAAAAGCATTTTAATGTCACATGAAACTGCACATCTGATGGCAATCAAAAGAAACTTCCAATTGGATTCGTGGGCCACCTTTCAAATTTTATATTTATACACAAAGGATTTTTCTTTTATTAAAACATTTCATTATTTATTTATTTATCTCTAAAAGAAATAAATAAACAAAAAATATTCTTAATCCTATATTTTTTTTTAATCTTTAATCTAAAAATTGACATAAAATCAAATTTGTAGTAATATTAAATAAGTAATTTATTATTTGTATGTCTGTCTGTATCATTTATCTAAACGAAAAATATATTTTTAAAAAAAAAATATTTAGATCACAATTGATTATTATAAATATTTTTAAGGATTAATCTTATTTTAAGTTTTTTACGGAAATGATAATATATATTATTCTAATTTTTGTAATTGTATTTTGATGAAATTTTTAAATAGTTTGCTTTTTACTATCTCACCAGAGATAGTATCACGATCACGAAAATTTTCGATGTCGAGATTTTTATGTTTTTATACGTTTTAAAGGTTCCTGAATCATTTTCATAAGGTTGAGAAAAATATCTCTGTATGTCTGTGTGTGTGTGTGTGTGTGTGTGTGTGTGTGTGTGTGTGTGTATGTATGTAGACAAGATTACTCAAAAAAACTTTGAGCTAGAATCATGAAATTTGGTATACGGGAATTATTCAAAATTCGTAGTTTTCTATCAACTTATGAGAATTGTAGCTCAACCGGAAAAGGGTCATTACCTACAAGGTTTTCATTTTTTTTCTTCTAAAGTGACCGTAAAAATAGAGATATGTTTGATAGTTTTTCACATAATTAAAAATTGTATAAAATTCCTATATATAGAATTTCAGCTTGATTGAATCGCTGAAAGTACCGGAATTATTAATTTTTTAACACTGCAAAACCTCACGCGCCAACACGTGACGTGGTTTCATCAACAAAGAGCCAGATATGCGCTGATTTAATAAATATTATTTATTAATTTTAATTTATAATTATAATTAATTAAATTTAATTTAAATATAATATATGTTAATTAATTCACGTATATGTTAATTAAGACACTCCAGCTTTTTAAAAACCTAAATCAAAAAAGAATATATTTACAATTAATAAATAATATTAACAACAAAACAGGCTTTAACATTAAATTCTGATTTGATGATTAAAACTTTTAAATCTCAACCGGTTGTTTTTTTTTGTGTGTAAAATTTGACCTTCTAAATTAAGTCCACGAAAAATATCAAAATACGTCATTACTAAAAAAAAAGAATGCATTAGATAATATATCTTGATTTTTTCTTAATAAATATATATATATGTATGAAAAATTAGTTAGTAATAGACTGAGTTTAATTTCATTTTCATTAAGTATACAAAAAAAAATAATAATAATAATTATAGAAACAAGTAAAATTTTTACTTATATTTTTTTAAATAAAGAAAAACGATTAAAGAATTTTTGCTGTTTTTAAAAATAATAAAAAAATAACTATTCGCTATGTGATTCCCCCATTCCCTTTCATTTCTCCTTCACACCAAAAAAAAGTATAATAATGAAAATTTATTATATATATAAATATAGATATATACATATATCTATATCTATATATATATATTCACGAGGGTGGGGTGAAAAGTTTCCGGCCTGACCAGGAAAAGCGATGTTTTTAATTTTTTACCGACCGACGATAGTAAGGCAGGTATTGTTTTCACACCAAATTTCACATGTGGAGATTTTTACATATCTCCACGAATCATGTATTTTCTTAACAGAAAAAAGTATTTTTAGCAAGATGTCTGTCCGTCCGTCTGTCCGTCTGTCCGTCGGTATAGATGTGTACAGCCTGAACGGCTTAACGGATTTTGATGAAATTTGGTATATTTACTTAATGCATCAGTGGGATGAATTGATCAACTTTTGGTGCAAATCCGGAAACCGGAAGTGGTAGTATTAGCAATCGACGATAAGAAGGGAAGGGTTATTTTAGCACCAAATTTCACATAAGGAGATTTTTTTACATATCACCACGAATGTATTGGTTTTATCCTCGGGAAAAATCATCTTCATTATGTTTTTCTTAATTTAAAATTATATGACGTCACCGAGCCCTTCATGACGCCACAGCCTCGGGTAACGCCGGCAACGCCGGCTACTTCAGCTATATATTATAAATAAAATAAAATTAAAAATATTTATGTTATATCCATATCTGTTTTTTATTACATTAATAGATATATTAAAATTATTTGAAATTGTTTCTGTAGTTGGAAATTAATTTATTTCAAACCGTCGGTCGGTTCGGACCTGGCCACAGGTCAACTTATTTTTTTTTTGCTTTATTTTTCAACATTCAAGATAGCTGAGACCTGTAAGATGTCAGCTGAACGTGCTGAACAAATTTTTGAGTCGATTCGTTGATGAGACTTGGGTCCACCACTACACTCCTGAATATAAAGAACAGTCAAAACAAGCTGTAAATCAGTATTTCTAGGAGCTAGCGTTTAAAACTGGCATAACTAAATTAGAACACCGTTATGAGAAATGTATCAGTATTGATGGAGATTATCTTGAAAAATATAGCAAAAAAATATTTTAAAAAAATCGTTTTTCTTGGTCAGGCCGGAAACTTTTCACCCCACCCTCGTATATTGAAAATAATAAATACTCAATTATTATATACTTAACGATTTTCTCTATAGACTTCATCTGAATTAAATACTTTATAATATTTTTTTTACAAACAAATATTGAAATTTGTTCAAATTTATGATAATTAAAAAAAAGATAAACAAATTTATCATAAAAATCATGTTTAATTAATTTATTATTCAGTGAAATTTTATAAGAATTTTAAAAAGAAAAATATTAATTACATAAATTAACATAAAATAATAATAAAATTTTATCAAAAATCAAAATGACCAAAAAGTTTGCATATATATATATAAAAAAATAAAGTATAAAATAAACTATTAAAAATATCCCGTTATTCAAATTGAATTTTACAATGCATAAATACACATAAAAATATTAATATGTGATATAATTTTGCAATGAATTCAATTGAATTGTTTTTTGATCATTAAAAATGTGTAAATTTTGAAAAATCAAAATTCAAATAGACATTAGATATTAATTAGACATAAAGATGTTCGGAATAATTTAAATTTCAATTTTTAAACTAATTATAATTCAACTTGATGATATAATAATATAGATATATTCTACATATTATGATTATCCTCCGGCGCCTGAATCTTATGTAACTTTTATTTTTTTATTATCTTTAGTCAAGTATGAAAGGATTAATTAGTGAATCTGACAATAATTTTAAATTATGTCGTTTATACATATTATTATATTATTTAAAAGTACATTGATATATATATATATAAATATATATATAATAACAATTTAAATATAAGAATGATTTGTAAAAATTAAAATTTTATTTAAATTTCTAGAATTATAACCAAAAGTTTATTAAAATAAGCTGGAGTGTCTCCACTCGACTATCTCGCAATTTGAATTGGATTAATTAACATAGATTATATTTAAATTAAATTTAATTAATTATAAATTAAAATTAATAAATAATATTTATTAAATCAGCGCATATCTGGCTCTTTGTTGATGGAACCACGTCACGTGTTGGCGCGTGAGGTTTTGCAGTGTTAAAAAATTAATAATTCCGGTACTTTCAGCGATTCAATCAAGCTGAAATTCTATATATAGCAGTTTTATACAATTTTTAATTATGTGAAAAACTATCAAACATATCTCTATTTTTACGGTCACTTTAGAAGAAAAAAAATCAAAACGTGGTAGGTAACCCTTTTCCGGTTGAGCTACAATTCTCATAAGTTGATAGAAAACTACGAATTTTGAATAATTCCCGTATACCAAATTTCATGATTCTAGCTCAAAGTTTTTTTGAGTAATCTTGTCTACATACATACACAGAGACATTTTTCTTTACATTACTGAAAATGATTCAGGAACCTTCAAAACGTATAAAAACATCAAAATCTCGACATCGAAAATTTTCGTGATCGCAATACTATCTCCGGCGAGATACTAAAAAGTATTAGAATTAAGTATATATAAAATGTTTTCAAGTTATTTTATTTTAAGATTCTTTTTTTTTTCTCTCACCCTCTCTCTCTCTCTATGTACTAAACTACTTTTCAGTAGTATGTATATACCTTAAATTTGCAAAAAAAAAAAAAAAAAATAATAATAATAAAGATATCAATAAATTAATTTTTTTCCATCGTCTCGTTTGTAATCAACTTGTTTAAGATAATAATTCTTCACTACTAATTCTTCAAAATGAAAAACAAAATTGGGGATGTGAATGAAGGAGTTATGATTGAATCTATCTTCACGATGACCATCTGTTTGGGTCCTTCAGCTGCCCATTTGTTTTTCTCCATTAACAAAGGATTCATCCCAGCTGTCTTTTACCCCTCGACAGAATGGCTGGCCACATTTCATTTTAACTTTTCTTCTGAGATTCTAAATCCTTTCTTATGCAGTTTCAAAATATGCCCAAATGTTATTATATTTTTTTTTTTTTTTTTTTTTATAAATACCCTTCAAATTCATCTTTCTATTTTTCCTATAAATTAAATCACGTTTTTATTTGTATTTGATTCAATGGTTATGTAATGTAGGTATATACATATTTAATTAATTTTATTAAAAAAAAAATTATATTCTCTTACAAATGAAATAAGAATATATGTATAGGATGAATCTATTTTTTTATAATATAAACTATTTTATTTTTGAATTAAATATAGTAATTTATAAACACTAGTAAGTATAGTAATTGTATTGGACGTACAATTTTGCATCGGCCTTTATTTTTTTCGAAAGTCGAGGTTTTATTTTGAAAAACTGGTTATACATTTATGATTCAAAATATTTCCCATCGCTGGCCACTACTCTTCTCTCATCTTTCGGGCAGCATACGAAACCCACGTAGAAAAAATTGGTCATCTTTTGAGACAATCAAATTTATCACTTTTTCTTAAGAACGAAAGCGCAGGTCAGCTAGGCTGTGTGTCATTGATGGAAACAAGTAATGGTCAGATGGATGGAGCAATGACTGGAGAATACGGTGGGTGAAGTAGTATTTTCGATTTCAATGTTTTTACGTATGTTTTGACGGGGTTTGCGACATGGAGTCGAGAGCATTATTATGTTGTGTGCAAAATTACTTTAAAGAGTATTGTCTTTTATGCTCGGTTCAAACACATCAATTGTTTTCGTTACAGATCGTCTGTAATTTTTTCAGTTGGTTTTAGTAACTCATAATACACTATACCGAGCTGATCTCACCAAATACAGAGCATGAATTTGATTTGGTTGACCTGGATGACCTGGAAATCCACATAATTTCTTGCGCTTGGGATTCTCGTAATGGACCCATTTTTCGTCTTCACGAAGAAATCCCTTCCATTTTTGCCTTGCAAGCAGCTGTTCATAAGCAAACAAACGCTATTCCACGTCTCTGGGTTTCACCTCGAACGGCGCCCAATTTCCTTGTTTAGGCGTTTTGAAAGAGCTTTTTGAGTTACTCCCAATGACCCTCTCAATTCTTGTTGAGTTTCACCCAATCAAGTGATGCCTTAAAATTTTGCATCTTCGAAAACCTTCCACCGTCAAAATCACCGTTCTTGAAACGTTCTTTCATTCGTCGATTCTCAGTCGGATATTTCTTCATATTTAAGCAGAAAATTAAAATCTCCCTCATATGACGAAAATTTGTCTCCTAAGCTGAAATTTTTCATCAAGAATAACTTTATATAATGCAGACACAAATAGACTATTATTTTAACGGTACGATGTTATGTTTACAAATGCCTAAGATTATTGTATGTATGACATGTAAGATCTATTTATTTCGATGACTATTTATCGTTACAGCCATCTATAAGAAAACGGCAGAAGCAAAGTATTTAAAATACAAGTACCAAAGGTAACTATAATTTTAGAATTAAAGTAAATGAAATATTTATAACTATTTTCGAAATTTATATATTACCAGAATATATATATATATATATGTCAATATATATATATATATATATATATATTGACAAGAAACGATATTTTTTTAGTAAATTTTTCATTATTTATCATTATAGACTTTTTTTTATATAAAATGCACTGTATATAGACCAGTGTAGTAAAATTTGCAATTTCTATTTTTTTCATTTTTACTATGGTATTTAATTTTTATTAAAAAAGTAACAGCTGATATCCTTATAATATTATTTTGATTTTTTAATTTTAAATCTAAAAATCTTAAAAATAATTTAAAATATTTACTAATACTATTAAAAAAAGTATTAATTGGATTCTAATCAATTCTATTTAGAATAATTCTTTGAAATAATGTTTATATAATTTTTTTTTTTATCCGAATATTCTCCATATCTAATGAGACAAGGTCTAGGACAAATGAAATCATGAAAAAAAGAAATGTAAGAATTTGAAATTAAAATGAAGTAACGTAGTAGACGAAATAGACGAGTAAATGGTGGGAGTTGAAATCACATATGTTAAATGAACAACGGAGGAAGAGAGAGACAGAGAGTAAATAGATAATATATATGAACACATTCATATAATTTTCCCTACAATCAATAAAATAAAATTGGTTTCCTTAAAGATAATATATAGTAATTGAAGTTGAAGGGCAAACACCCAGGTCAAGAAAAAATTTAGGTCTCGGACAAAATAATCACCTCTCACTATTATATGAAAATATTTTAATTTCAATGTAATTAACAAACTAATTTAATTAAAATAAATATAAAATTCCTTCCTATATATTTAATTTTATGAATTAAAAGTAATAATAATAAAAATAATAAAGAAATAAAAATAAAAATAAAAATGGAGAATAAAATAATTCAGGGATTTTATAATTTTATAACGTTTTTATCAACTTCGCTTCATATTTGTCTGTCTGTCTGTTCGCTCTTATGACAAATTGAATTTGATTTTACATCAACGTAAATTGAAATAAACTTTTGAAACAAAGTTTATGGTTGAAGTACTTCAAATACAAGGAAAAACGTTGGGCGTATTTAGCTTTCATTTTCTTTCTAATTTATTTGCAATTAAATTCTTCTATAGAGCTATAATTTATATATATTCTTACATACCACATTAAAACACTTCATTAATAAGTAACACTATTTCTACAAATATAATCAACTGTTTTGGATTTGATTGATAATATGTAAATTTAAGAAAATAATAATTCTTTTAAAATTTGTTACATACTTTGATATAAGTATATTACAGTGAAAAATAATAAAACATTAATTTCTTAACTTTTAATATATAAATTTTATTGAATAATAAAAAAGTTTGTCAGTTTATGTGTTTAATAAAATTTTTATTATTACAAAAAAATTTGACTTGATGTTTCATATAAATAAATAAAACTAAATGCGCCCAAAGTTTTTCCTTGTATTTGAAGAAATTCATCCATAAACTTTGTCAGGCTTATAGAAAAATTATTTTCTTCTTTTTAGTCCATGAGAAAAACGTTATTTTATAAAAAAATTTTTATATTTATATTATTTCTCTTTTTTTCTTGATTGAAGTTTCATGTCGTATCAGTTTATAAGCTTTTAATAAATTAAAGTTGAATCAATCTTAAATTAATGTCCAGCAATGATAACTAGACACAAGATTCATTCATAAGAAGATGTTATCTTTTATTTATTATACATTATTATATGTAAATAATTCTACCAATTTTGGCAATTTGTTTATTCAATTTGAAGCCAAAAAAATAAAAGTCGAGTTTTTGATTAAACAATTTTTATACGCTTATATTGTATCATTGAATAGAAAATAACATGCATAAATAAATAAGAAAAATATGTCCTTTTAATAATTTCCAATCATTATTTTTAGGTAATGAATGGTTTGCGATGATTAAAACAAGATGCCTTTTGTACATAATACATATTTAGTCTTCCATATTACTTTTATAGTATACATAGTATATATCATAAATCGGCTCACAAAGAAAAAGATAAGTGTAAAAGTTTACCATATTCAAAAAATGTGGTCCCAAAACGGTTTACATTTTTTTTTTGTTTTTTAAGAGCCATAATGAAAAAATTTAGAAAAAAGTCGGAAATGTTTAAGAGCCTAGCCCCAAAAACGTTTTACCTTCTTTTTTTAGAACCAAATTGAAAAAATTTATTAAAAAAAAGTCGGAAATGTTTATGAACTCTTTACATTTGTAATAATTTGGTGGCACATTTTGATAATCTCGTGGTACACAAAAGTGCCGCGGCACAATGGTTGAGAATCACTGTCCTAAATCATTGAAACATTATGGATAAAAAAATTTATATTTTATTATATCAAATCTTTGCAATGTCAACACTGTAAATGATAAAAGAAAAAAAAATATTAATTTAAAATAATAATAATATTAATAATATTTTTATTTAAAGGGATAATATATTTGTAAATAGTACATTTTTTTAAACCTTTTACCATTATATATAATAATGATAATTATTTATTATTTTTTATAATAAAAACAGGAAGAACTAATAAATACTCGGAGGACGAGAGTAAAAATTACAAAAAATAGTTAAATAAATCAATAAAAATGCTAAGGCTAAGTGTAAATCGCCAAGACCAATTAAATAAATAGATAAAGATTTGGTATGTAAATTGTGGAAGAGAAAAAAAAATGAATTACATTTTAAGTGATGATAATTACTTCACAAAGTAATCATATTTTATATATAATAAAAATACAATAAATTATGTAAATTTCATTTATATACCTTCATATCATATGTATATAAAACTGATTATTTTTGTACTTTTGGAATTAATTCTTTTCCATTTTATTTTATTATTGCTTTTTTTAATAAAAGAGATAAATATTAATAGAAACAATAGTATTATTAGTATTACTGTTTATATTTATTTATTTATTGTATTATTAATGAGATAGGTAAAAGTAATTAATCACATTTTCGAATACGTTCAAACATTTCAATAAGCCTCTAAAAAAAATTAATATGATTAATTAAAATGGTAGATTTTTATGAAAAAGAGAAATAAAGAATAAAGTACATATTAAGTTTACTAAAGGTATAAATAGTTGTTAGGATATATTAGCGTTTGTCAAGCTTTTTGGGAGATTCAGAACCTGATCGCAAAATCATCTTACCTTTTTTTTGTTTTAAGAACCATATTGAAAAAAATTGAAAAAAAGCGGAAATGTTTAAAAGACTGATCGCAAAATCATCTTACCTTTTTTTTACATTTTTTACAGTTGAAAATGATTTCGCCCCCCAAAATTATTTTTGCATCCCCAAAAGGCTATAGTCAAATAATCGCCATCTTTAAGATGTCGATCGTCCAGGTTGAGAATCACTAGGATATATATATATATATGTGTGTGTGTGTGTGTGTGAAGGAGGGAAGACAGATTACACTATAATATCAAAATATTATTAATTAATTATTGTTATAGTACGTTTCATGAATAAAATTGAACAAATTTATATTTTGAATAGATAAAAATTAACTTCAATTAAAATTGATAAATTGATTACAATTTAAAATTTGTTTTTTTATAGATACTATAAGACAGACCTTTGCCCATTTATAGTATGTTACTGAACTTTCTATTAAATGTATTATAGGTATATAATAATAGAAGTATATTTAATTTAGTATTTCTAACAGTTATATAAAATAGATAAATTAAAAAACAAATTAACAAATTCTCAAATTCGATAATTATTTAGTTTTACTCGTATCAATGGTCCGCGCGTATTAAAAAAATAACTCACAACTAACTTTAACGTCTTATCCTTTATCTAAAGGATAATAAATCTAAATAACTTATAAACATCCACACATCCACTACGCTTTGCTAAGCCTTGTAAAAGCCTCTTCAACACTTCCCACGTCTTCTTCAAGTCATTTGAAGCTTACCAGAAGATTTGACATCAAGGCAAAGGATTCTAAAACTTTCAAGAGGCTCTTTTTAAATTGTCCAAAGGAGACTTGAGATATTTTTCTTATCAAGAATATTTTTTTTCATTTTTTTTTTTAAAAAAAAAGATAAAAGAAATTCAACCAAATATTTTGATGAATGATTATTAACTATGAAAATAATAACATAAATCAGTGTTTCTCAACCTTCTAGTATTCACGGCCCAATTTTCAATCATAATTTTCATCGCCCCCCCCTCATGGGAATTTTTTTTAGAATCATATTGAAAATAAGTTGATCAGTGGCCAGTGCAGAACTGACCGACGATTTGAAATAAATTAATTTCCAGCTACAGAAACAATTTCAAATAATTTAAATGTATCTATTAATGCAATAAAAATCAATTATGGATATAACATAAATATTTTTAATTTTATTTTATTTATAATATATAAAGAGGCGCTGGCTGTGACGTCATGAAGGACTGGGTGACGTCTTATAATTTTAAATTAAGAAAAAACTAATGAATATGATTTTTCCCGAGGATAAAACCAATACAAAATGCATGATTCGTGAAGATATGTAAAAAATCTCCTCGTGTGAAATTTGGTGTGAAAATAACCCTTCCCTTCCTATCGTCGATTGGTAATACTACCACTTCCGGTTTCCGGATATACACCAAAAGTTGATCAATTCATCATACTGATGCATTAAGTAAATATACCAAATTTTATCAAAATCCGTTGAGCCGTTTAAGCTGTACACATCTATATGGACAGATGGACGGACGGACAGATATGCTAAAAATACTTTTTTCTGTTAAGAAAATGCATAATTCGTGAAGAAAATCTCCATATGTGAAATTTGGTGTGAAAACAATACCTGCCATACTATCGTCAGTAGGTAAAAATTGAAAAATAAGCCCACAAAATCATTTTACCTTTTTTTTAGAACTATATTGAAAAAAAGTCGGGAATTTTCTCTTAAATATGCTCGCGTCCCACAGGTTGAGAATCGCTGACATAAATTGTTTTCAAGGTTTGTGTGTGTGTGTGAATTTGATTATCAATAAATCTATTAAGTATATAAATATTGTAGTAATACTGTATTAATATACATATTAGTTACCATTTTGACTTGTGTCACTATTATTTTTTTTTACTAATCACTTGAATAATATACGAGTATATTTATATTTCATCTTTTAAAATGTAATGTTTTTAAGCATTCACTTGGCTTGTTACATTAGAAGTACTTATAATTACTAATAATTATTAATTATGTTTAAATATTTAAAAAAATTATTTCTTAATTCCATTCGACCTTTATTAAAAGAATTCAATTGCAAAAATAACTCCAATCTCTCTATTTGATCAACACTTTAAATTTTTTTTTTATTGCCTAAAAGAGAAGCCAATAAATAATGAATTTAAATTTTTATATATAAGATGAATGTAGTTATATATATACTTCAAGCATAGTAATTTTAATATTGCTTCATATTAAACAAATATATAGGTTAACTAAAAATAGTAATATAAAAGTAAAAACAAAACGCCGACACATTCCTTATAACTATGTAACTATGTACTTAAATAATATTTTAATTTTTTCATCAAAATCGGTGTAGAAATATTTAATAATATTTTTATTCAATTAACACGTTCCCGTCGGCATGTACCACCGGTGGCTCCGCCGCCATATAAAATAAATAGACAAATTAGGAACCGGCGGGAACGTGTTAAGGCATATGTATTTTACAATTTTATTGAAATTATTATGTGACTATTTGATATTTAAATAATTTAATTAAATTGAATTTCTTAAATATGGTATCTCTCTCTTATGCTTAGTATATCTACTAGTTTCAATTAATTTCTATTGCATATATCCGATCCAGTTATTTTATTAGAATATTAACATGTAAACAGCAACTTGAATTTTAATATTAAAGATTTTAATTAATTTTAATATTATTAAATTAATTATTAATTTAAAAAAATATTGGGAAAATTGAGTGAAAATTTAAGTGAAAAATTTAGGAAAAAAAAAACATTCATCTTCAATCTTTAAATATTTATTCTAAAAATAAGCTGGAGTGTCTCCACTCGACTATCTCGCAAATTTGAATTGGATTATTTAACATATATTATATTTAAATTAAATTTAATTAATTATAAATTAAAATTAATAAATAATATTTATTAAATCAACCCGCGTTTGGCTCTTTGTTGATGGCACCACGTCACGTGTTGGCGCGTGATTTGCAGTGTTAAAAAATTAATTCCGGTACTTTCAGCAATTCAATCAAAATGAAATTCCATATAAAGCAGTTTTATACAATTTTTAATCATGTGAAAAACTATCAAACATAAGTATATCTTTATTTTTACGGTCACTTTAGAGGAAAAAAAATCAAAACGTGGTAGGTAATGATCCTCTTCCGGTTGAGCTACATTTCTCAAAAGTTGATAGTAAACTACGAATTTTGAATGATGCCCATGTACCAAATTTCATGATTCTAGCTCAAAGTTTTTTTGAGTAATCTTGTCTACATACATACACACAGACATTTTTCTCAACCTTAGTGAAAATGATTCAGGAACCTTCAAAACGTATAAAAACATCAAAATCTCGACATCGAAAATTTTTGTGATCGCAATACTATCTCTGGCGAGATACTAAAAATTTAGGAAAAAAACCCATTAATCTTCAATCTTGAAATATTTATTCTAAATACAAGAAATATAATTTAGATGTATGTATGTATGTAATCAATAGAAGAAGTTGAACAAGGAAATAGAATACTAATCATGGAAAGCGGATATTATTCGGAAGAGAGAGAGAGAGAGAGAGAGAATATTTAGAATTATTGATGAATTGATGAATGAATATTTCAAAGTTCATTAGAGTAGGTCATAAACAAGTGTGTGATTAAAAAGATCAATTATCCTAATTTAAATATTGAATGATAATCATGATGGGTAATTTAAATTTAAAATAATATAATTTTTCAAATAATTATTTGAGTGTATAATAAAATTATAATTAAAAATAATTATAATTTAAATAAAATAAATGAACAATTTTCGAGTATAATCTTAAAAAGAAAAAGATCAATATAAATATATCTAGATTTGCAATTAGTACTACTGAATATATTTTAACTATCAAATAAATAAATGTAAGTCATAGCCTTCAATAAAGAGGAAATAATCAATATATTATATAATTCACAATGTAACCTACTATAGATAAATTAATGTCTCCCAAAATACAGACATGCTTAGTATGTTAGATAACATCAGAGTATGTTTACTTGTAAAAATTCAATTTTGAAAAAAATTCTCATTAGGTTTATTGAAAATTTATAGATTTTTATAAGTTATAAAATATTAGGTTGGTGCATATGAAATGTCAGATTTTCAAGTTAATATATAAAACTGCATATCTTTATTCACAAGTTGTTTATTTTATCAAAATATGCTCCATTCCGTTCAATACACTTTTTCCAACGAGACTTTAAAGCATAGATGCCTGTCTTCAAAAAATTCTGATCTTTAGAATCAATAAATTCAGATATCGAATTTTTCAGACTTTCTTCATTTTCATACTGTTTAGACCGTAAAAACAGATCTAAATGTTTAAAAAAATGAAAGTCGGTTGACGAGAGATCCGGTGAATAGGCTGGGTGCTGCCAAACTTCCTATTTCAATTCATTTAATTTTGCAATTGTTCTATGCGTTGTATGCGGCCGAGCATTGTCGTGAAGAAGTATTGGGCCATGCCGATTAACGAGCGATGGGCGTATAATTTTCACCTTGCCAATCTCAGAAAGGTCAACTCAATTCAATTTATTTCTGACATAAATATTGTATAAATATATATATAGGTTAGTATTGTTTTTCTAAATGGAATTCATATCATAGAAATTTATATATATATAGTTGGTTTATTCAGAAAGCCTTAACTGGGATGTACATATAAATCAGTTAATTATATATCAAGTACTAGTAAATGATGATATCACAGGATATGTTAGAGAAATCCCCAAGTGGTAGGTGAATATATATATATATAGAATATCTATACTCCATTCATATAATTATAGAAATGAGTAACTGCTAATGACACATGTCGCTGAACAATCCCCTTACAAGTATTCATACTAATACAAGTGGTAAACCATTCATGATTCAACAAAATTAAAATAAGTGAAAAATTAGGAAATGAATTGATATTTGATAAAGAAAAATAAAATAATATGTGAATCTCAAAGAATTTTGTCTTTTTTTTGTGGTATAAAATTAATAAATACCTTTATATGGATTATATACCACATAGATACGAGGTATGTTGAAAATAAAAGGTGAATTTTGAATTTTCTCGGGCTGTGTGCAATCGATTATAAAATTATTTTTTTGTTATGTTGGTACACATATGTTTCTCATATATTATCAGCCATTTTGGATTATTTTTTTTTTCACAACAGAAAAAGTTAATCCGTTTATAAATTATAAATTAAAATTAATAAATATTTATCAAACCAGTGCGTGTTTGGATCTTTGTTGATGACACCACGTCACGTGCTGGCGCGTGATTTGCAATGTTAAAAAATTAATTCCGGTACATTCAATCAAGCTGAAATTCTATATATAGCAGTTTTATACTATTTTTAATCATTTAAAAAACTATCAAACATATTTTTTTTATTTTTACGCTCAGTTTATGAGAAAGAAAATGTAAACGTGGTAGGTAATGGTCCTCTTCCGGATGAGCTACATTTCTCATAAGTTGTTAGAAAACTACGAATTTTGAATAATTCGTCTGTACCAAATTTCATTATTCTAGCTTAAATCGTTTTTGTGTAATCTTGTCTACATACACACATTCACAAACAGAGTCATTATTTTCAACCTTCAAAACGTATAAAAACATCAAAATCTCGACATCGAAAATTTTTGTGATCACAATACTATCTCTGGCGAGATAGTAAAAAACAAAAAACAAAATCAAAAACAAATAAAGAATTAAAAAAGTGATTCCATTTTTTTCATCGTATATATTTTGACTTATTTTATTATATATATTATGTGAATATATTATGTGAATATAGTTATGAAAATGTTTATATAATATTACAGAGATAATATTCTATATTAATAAAAAAAAGGATACTTACTGATTATATAGGTATATTTAAAATATAAGTAGATGAATTTAATAGATATTATCAAGATAGGAGAGAGTGTTTTAATGAAATGATCTTAATTCCCTGAAGGGTATAAATTTAATAATTATAGCTCCCTTTTTTTTAATGATTACGTAGGAGAAATTATCAATGAGAAGAATGCTCACTTTTCGTATCTTTTCCTGTTCGACTCATGACTATCATTCTCGAATGGCGAAGAGAACTTCTGGTAGGTTGATGACGTCCCCCGGCCAATGCAGGAGGGGCAATGTTTTGCGGGACGGTCGTCGACAGGCATGCTTCTTGGCTGGTCGCTGATAGCGGAGAGATGCCCGATGCTATCAAATCAAAATCAAATAAATATTAAAAATTTGTTCCTATCAATTATTTATTAAATTTTTTTTTCTTTTTTAATAAATTTAACTAGGATGGTGGTCGTAGCTCAGGATTATCATAGTAATTGAGGAAATTTTAAAAATTTGCTCCAGATGAGCAATTTTGTCTTTAGTATCATCACAGTGAGATAGTAGATAAATCTAAAGATTATTCATACTAAAATAAATACATTTAATCAACTACGATATATTAAATTTAGTGTAAAATTTTGAAAATGAATGCAATTTTAATCTTTTGTAGATTAAATGATGTAATTAATCATTAATCTTTTTTACCGAAAGACGATAATAAGGGAGGTATTGTTTTCACACTAAATTTCACATGAGGACATTTTTTACATATCTCCACGAAACATGTACTTTGTATTGGTTTTATTCTGGAGAAAAATCATCTTCATTAGTTTTTTCTTAATTTAAAATTATATGACGTCACCCACCCCTTCATGACGTCACAGTCAGCGCCTCCTTATATATTATAAATTAAAAATATTTATGTTATATCCATATCTGTTATTTATTGCATTAAAATTATTTGAAATTGTTTGTGTAGTAGCTGAAAATTAATTTATTTCAAACCGTCGGTCGTTTCTGTGCCTGGCCAGAGGTCAACTTATTTTTTTTTTTTTTGAATGTTTAAAAA